>CM035432.1:56230138-56647638 GCA_020310875.1 Ceratopteris richardii | reverse complement strand
TCTACTTGATGAAGAAATTGAATGAATCTAATTAAAACTTATGTTCCAATGAAGATGAAAATCATATTGGAAATGATGCAGATGAAGATATTTCCTTGAATGATTCGAAGCATGAAATGGATCAAAATGCATGCTTGGAGGGACTTTTTGAAGATTATTTAAGGACATTAAAAATAAAAACTCTATATTCATGTGCTTTGGATTCATCAAGAGTAACGTCATATGATGTATGTGAGAGGATCGTGAACAAAGGTGACTATGCTCAAGTGATTGCATCATGGACTTTCAAATTTTCCAAGACCTATATATGCCAATCTATCGATAAAGAGATGAACAAGCAAATGATGTGGTTTGATTGCAAGTCTAACATTTTCCAAAATGCTTCTAAGTTGAGTGCAATGCAACGTTGGTTGATCTATAAACATAGCTTCTTTGGTCAGCATGTATTAGAGAAGATGAGGTTAAAGGAAGAATCTCATTTGATAAGATTCCATAAAGATTAAAAATGTTTTTTGTAAATAGAAATGTATATATGAGATGATTTTTTGCTTTGATTTTAAGAAAGAAATAGGAAACTTATACCATCAAATGAAGAATAAGGACTCAGAATGAAGAGAACGGAGATGATCAAGGATGCAGATTGAGAAGGGCTACCAACACTATAAATGTGATATGTTTATTATTTCAATGTTTCTTTTCTCCTGTATATACATGTGTATATTAAAGGACTACATGATTGGGCATATGATATATAAAGAAATGCATAATCATTAAGAGATTTAAGTAGGTCAGAGCTTTCATACAGTTATTGAGATTACATGTGATGCATGAAAGATCGGGATTATGTGAGTAGAATTAGAAAGCAGACTAGAACATTTGGGAACAAGACCAAGGAAGGTGAAGGAAAGACCTAAGCTTAGTATCTGTATATACTAGTGTTCATGAACACTTGATGAGTGAGATGCTTTAACTTCTACTTTTAATCTTTCATCTCATTCGACCTTTAGATATATTATGTTTCAGAAAAACTCTTCATATACCAGCCAACTACATATGTGTATGTATATGTACTATTGGGTGCTATGATGAGCTAGTAGGCAGGTGGAACTACCATGGTCAGGTGATGAGGGCCATGAGGTGATGCTAGTTGTGTCGTATGGCTTGACCTATATGTTTTCATGTGATCATATGGGACTGATAGGCAGATGGAGACACTCTGATTGGATGGTTAGAGCCCTGGGCTGAAGTTGATCTCATATGAGGCTGACATGTTGTGTCGTGTGCTATGTCAGGTCTATAGACTAGTGGGCTAGATCTCGCCGGGTGGATAGGTCCATGAGTCGCACTCGATTTCAACATAGGCTGACATGTGCAAATAAAGAATAAAATGAAGAATAACAAGGGAAAAAATAAAAAAGCTGAGCTAGGGTGAAGAATTAAAGCAAATAAAAATAAAACAAAAGTAAAAGAAAAATAAGAAAAGGTCTGATGGGGGTCTAGATGGTGGGAGATCAATAGGGAAGCCAGATCAAGTTAACGAAAGAGCTAAGAAAAATTCACTCATGTGATTGCTAGTCTAAATGCATTAGTGTATCTTGATAGGATGTATGTGATGCTTGTGTCTACCTTCTTCTCTTAATTTATGCCAAGTTTAATACACTTTCAGATTTCAAGCATCTAGTTAAATTCTCTTTCCATTGTGTTTATCTGCCATGACTACTTGATGCTCATTTGTCTTTATTGATATGTATGCAGGTTGGCACATCTGAAGGATGCACAAGTTTAGAGGCGGTGGATGTGATAAAAATTTGGCTCACAAGCTTGCAAACCGTTCAAAAGTACCGATAAAAAGATCAACTAAAGCATTTCATCGATACGACTGCAAACAAGAGAAACGAACCTTGGTGATTTCTATCCTTCATAAGCCCCTTCTGTTGTGTGTTGATGTCTGATATGATTGTTTCAAATTGTTCACAATCAATGATCGCTTCTCCAAGTTTCGTATGTTGTATGTATATGTGAAAGGATGTAAATAAATATGACTATGTCTGAATGTGAGAGTATGGGGAAATGATTATGTGATGTTATTTATGTGCTTGATGCAGTTAAGTGCACATAGGCATGTGTATATGTGCATTCAAGTGTACAAGAACATAAGCATGGATGTGCATATGCGTATTAATCTACATGTTAATATGAAAAATCTAAACTCTTACATGTGTGAAATAACGTATATTTCTATATGTTTCTGCATCATGTGAAAATATATTTGTAGGTATGAGCATATGTGTACATGAGTATGCACAATGTGCGCATGTGTATAGGAATGCGCACATATATATATAAGTATGCATTTTATGAGTGCGAGCATGTGCTATGTGCACAAGTGTGTGTTGTTATAAGAATCCATGCACATAGACTTGGATTCCTTTGCATGCATCTGTATGTGTATAAGTAATCATAACAAGGTGTGTCTGGCTGTGGGTTTAAAAGGTGATTTGGATAAGCATGGGGCAATGTGAAAATGTATGCATTCGTATATGCACATGAAAGAAATTGTATAGATATAGAGGTCACGTGCATATTCTTCAGAAAAGGGGAAAGGAATCTGAAGAAACTCCGGAAACGAGTAGAAGGCGAAGAGGAAGAGAAGAAGGCGAGCTCTAGATTTGATTTCATCGCACATTATGGAAAAAGAACAGCTTCGACATGAGGAAGAGGGTCATTCAATCAGGGAGAAAAACAAACAATATTAGGGCGACACTGCAAACCCTCATCAACCCTTGTGTACAAGAAAAAGGAGATAGTTTGGCCCATCTCAAGAGAAGGAACCGGGGACTTATTGGGAACTAGGAAGGCATTGTTGAATAAGAGGGCTTTATGAATTGAAGGCCATATTTTTCAAAAGAAAGAGGATGCAGAACTGCTTTATGTGGCAGCTGATGCTAAAGGAGGACAACGGAGGATCTGGACTCTCTCCTTCTAGGGAAAATGATTTGGAATTGAGGAGGGGCTTCGTGAGAAGTTACGCAATGAAGATCAACCTTATATTTCTAGGAATGGAAAGTAAAGAGGAAGGCAACAAAAGCAGATATGGAAGGTGACAACATTTTTCTTCCCTTTTGTGGATGAATTGAGAGGAACATCAATTTTTTTTTTTTTTAACTTTTAATGGCTTTAAAAATGGAGGACATGTGCATTTGAGTTTATAAAAGAACCAACCTCGAATAGCATCATAGGTAGCTGAAGGTGCTACTGACAGGAGAAATGTGGAGTTTTGGAAGAGAGAGATAAGCCACGAATCAATTCATGTTAGCAAGACATCTATCATATCCTTTCTGTCGGGTTTCTCCCTGGAGAGTACAGGAACGATGGCACCGAGAAAAAAAATGTCGTCTTAGTGGTGTGAGCAGAGAATGCATGACGATGCAAATGAGACGATCTTAGGCATCATGAGAGTGCTTTAGATCAAGCATGGTGTAAGGCCCTACTAGCACAAATAACTAAATACTTCTAGGTATGTTCATGTTTTGATAGAAGGAGAGGAAGGTGATTGGCAATGTCCTACAAACCATAGTGCAAAAACTGGCAATCATGCAGAACTATTTATGCATCTTGGATGTTTCGTGGACTGTGCCATCCGGCATGGGCAACTAATAACTCTGGCAAGGACCTTTCAAAAATCAATTGATGTTGACGACTAACTTGAAGAAAATGTCATCAGTACAGGTTGAACATCACAGAGTTCTAGGGTCTTATGGGTGCTTCACATATGCTGGATCACAGAAAAACGGAGTCTTTATGTAGTCCCAGAGAGGACCTATACTGGGAAAGGGTGATACTTTGGATCTACTGAATGCCAATATAGAAGGATTCGCGTGGAGGACTCTTGAAGGGCATGGAAGATATTGGCCTAGAAATGAGAAGCAATGCTACAGAGGAAGCAATGCTATAGAGGAAGCAATGCTATGTTGAATTTAAATCGACCCCTGCATCAGCATTTATAGTAAGTAAATTTACTTGTTTGCTTTAAGATTCCAAGCACTCAAAGTCCAATTGGAAACATTGATTTATGGTGTTGATATGGTTCGACTCTAGAGTTATGTAACTTATGCTTTTAAAAGGATTGCAGATAGACTTATTCGAAACATTTACAACCCTTAAGATGCTTGACAGTTCACTGAAAACTCTTCTTTCAATGTTCTCTCACAGTAGTCCTAGCTCAAACTAGTTGCAGAACTTGATATCTTGATGCCAAATTCGAGATAAAATGTTTTTTTTATATAAAGAGTTAATCATTGCAAATCTATTAGGTCGATGCTATTGAAGTTCTTCAATAGCTTGGTGCAATGGGTGGAAATATATTTCCTTCCTCAGACTTTATGTAATGTTTATTTATATATATAAAAGCATTAACACAGCTGAATAACATACCATTTAAAGTTTTACAATGCAACCATCTTTCATGAATCCCTCGTCCTATACGCCTCCATTATTAATGCACTCAATTTCTTAATTAAGTGTGGTTGTGTTCATGATATGTCATAGGAGCATTGAATTCTTTGTGCATGAGTGAAGAACTATTTGAACTTGAAAAGGTATTCCTTATGAGTTCTTTTGGATTCCTAGTGTTTTGTTTAAATCAACACTTTTAATTATATTGGAATCTTGAACCATGATTAGGATAGGTGAATTTGGGATGCAAATCTGTTATGTAAAAGAAGTGTTTGAATCATTTTGAAAAGTGAGGTTGAACATAGATCTTGTGAGTGATGAATGTTAAGTGGTAAGAAGAAGTGTAGGAATTGATGGGAGATCGATATTAGCTCTGGTGAATCAAACCCAATCGATTGCTGTGAAGAAAGTCCTTGGGATTCAAGTTGAAGAAGCATCGACTGAGGTTCAAGATCCACTAGAGATCTCTTCTAGCATAAAAAAGCAGACAAGTTTCGAGAGCATCTTCTTTGTAAAATGGACTCTAAAATAAATAAACCATGTGGTAATCACCATCCACATATGCCAAGAATCACACTAGCAAATACATATCAATCAATGACCAAATGCTAGTAATGGTGACCAATGAATGTGTATCTGAAGCTCCAATCTGGATCATGTACCGGCAAAGAAAACAAATATACAAGTACCAACCAAGATCCATAATCAACTCTTAGAGAGTTGTGTGCAACCAGTAACTAAATCCATAAGCAAGTGGCATAAGCAAGATATATACCACAATGCCACTATGCATCCATGATCGAACTCATGATGACACAAACCTTAAAAAAAAGAGTATACCACAATGTCATCTTACATTCCAAACATTTGACAACATCATGCTCTATTCTCATATGGAGGAGCTACCACAGTGATCATACATGTACAATGCCTTGAAGCTCTAAAAATAAGAGGTTGCATACCAAAAAATCTCTCTCAAAGAAGTTCCAAACCAAAATGAAACTCCAAAGCAACTAGGGCTAATTTGGTGAAAATATGATGCTCTCTGTTTTGCTGTTTCAGAGGTCATAATTTCTAAATTTGAACCTTTGATCTTCAAAAAACTTCAAGAGTTCATTCTTGCCTACGTAATGAGATAAAAAACACCTCAATCAGAGGTGTGGAGCTCAAGATATGCACAAAACAAGCACCTGCTGTCAATTTCACTTTCACCCACAACACTAATGCTCTATATTTTGTAGTTTTGGCAACCTTGCGCTCAGAATCTAGATCTTTTTTGTTCTAGAAATTGTAGAAGCTATTCCAAGCTATGCATAGCAAGTTGAATAGTTTCATTCCAATTTGTAAAACTCAATTTATAGCCAAAACACTGACCTGCTGTACAAGTGATTGTAGATTCATCTTCTACATTAGTCTTAAATTGTAGCTCTCTATGTTAGCTACACACAAAACTTTAAAACACATCAATCCGACCTCTATGGCTCACGTTATGGCCGAAATACTGAACTGTTGTTGAGAGATGCCGACCTGCACTTTCACCTCTTGTGACCTAAGCTTCCATTGAAGCATCTTGCACACAAGCCGTCAACATGATCTAATATCAATGAAGGGCTTTAGTGTGCAAAACAAGAGGAGCAAGGAGGAGATGGAGGGAGTGAGAAGAGAGGAGAGAGCGTGCACAGATGCCTGGGAGCCTAGAAACCCACACAATGAACTCTTTTGAGGCAATGCTCTATAGAGGATGTATATATATGAATATTGCGGTAAGGTCACATGACCCTTACATCCCCAACAACACATACACACACACATACACATAGATTTGCACACACACACATACACACAGACATATACACACACCATATACACACATAGACACACACATACACACATAGATACACACACATACACATATAGACACATGCACACTTACACACACACATACACACATCCACACACATTTACACACACATACACATGCATACACACACATATATACACACATAGACTTACACATACACACATAGACACACACACACATACACACATATACACACACACACATACACACATAGACACATATGCACACATACATACACATACACACACATACACACACATACACACAAATTTACACACACACACACACACATATACATGCATACACACACACATATATACACACATAGACACACACATACACACATAGACACACACACACACATAAACACATAGACACACACACATACACACACATAGACACACACATACACACACACATACACACATACACACATACACATATACACACACATACACACATACACATATACACACACATACACATGCATACACACACATATATACACATACACACATATGTAGACACATAGCCACACATAGACACACACACATAGATACATACACACACATACACACACACATACACATAGATTTACACACACACATACACATGCATACACACACATATATACACATACACACATATATACACACATAGACACACATAGACACGCACATAGATACACACACACATACACACACATACATGCATAGACACATACACACACATACACACAGATTTACACACACACATACACATGCATACACACACACATATACACACATAGACACACACATACACACATAGACGCACACACACACATACACACACATACACACACATACATACACACATTCACACACATACACACATAGACACATACACACTTGCACATATCCACACACATTTACACACACACACACACCTTTACACACACATACACATGCATACAAACCCATATATACACATACACATGTATATACACACATAGACACACATATACAAACATAGATACACACACATACATGCATAGACACACACACACACATACACACACATACACACATAGACACATACACACACATACACACATACACAAAAATTTGCACACACACACATACACATGCATACACACATGTTGGTACATTTGGCAAGCCTTGATGCTTGACCAAAAGTCCAAAGGTTTACTTTATATCTTGAGCTTGAATGATCATTAGTCACATGTGAACACCTCTTGTAAATATCTTGAGTTTAACTCGAGATAAATGTAAAAGGAAAAGGTTGAGAGAATCTTGTAGCTTTACGAGTTTAAATCCACAAAAACCAAGTGATTGGAATCAAATTAATTAGGAGCCTAAAAGATAGGATCACTTTTAGGTGGTAGATCCCAAATTCAAATTTGAATTCATCTATAAAAACTCATGAATTTTAGTCGAGAGAGAGAGAGAGAGCAGAAGAAGGACACATTGAGCTTCACGATTGTGGGCACACTTAGTCCACACATGTATTAGTAAGCGTTTAACATCTCCTTTGTATCATACATTCAATACATTATACATTTGGTTCTAATTATGCAACTATCTCATGCTCACTACTGCCTACTGCTATACTTTCATTTTCAGTGAATTTGTCTTGAGGAGTTCTCTACGTATGCTTATTCTTTTGTTGTGATTCAACTTGGTACATGTAGCTTAGACCTTCTAGTTTTATGCTATCAATTTTCATGTCATGTGATTCAAGGGTTAGCAAGATATGTTCATTGCAATCTACCTATGTCTGTTGTCTCTCATCCTCCTAAAATGTCAGGACTACACCCCTAACTTCTTAAGATTAGTTCTTAGCACATACGCATCCTAAATTAGTGAAATAACTTCCTATAGCAAGCTTAAGGGTCCAATTAGATATGGCCAGAAGCTCTCAAGTCAATTGTAATCAATGAGTGAGTTCTGAGTGTAACACTAAGCAGGTTACAGTCCATAAATAGCAAGTTTCTACAACTCTTCAATCTTGGAAGTAGTCTATTTTGATGCAACTAATTGAAGGTGATGCTCCAAAGCACATTATGGGTCCAAATGCATATTTGGGAAGCTTAAGGTGTCTACTAAGGTAATATGAAGTACCATTGGTAGGTGTAGAGCATGATTTGTGCAGCACGAGCTCATTTCTAGGGTGTATCCAACCATCTCGTCATAGTGGTATCAGAGCTATCATCAACTCAACATGGGAGATGGATTCCCATCATCAATTGACAAATTGGATCGAGGTAATTACTCTGCTTGGTCTATTAGAATGGAAGCATATCTAGAAGGTAGAAATCTTTATGGCTACATATCTAGAGATGTGTCAATGCCAATACTTAGAAGCAAAGGGCAACCCACTCAAGAAGAACAAGAAAGGTTATCAACATGGTGCTCAAAGGATGCATTGGCCTGATCATACCTTCTCAACTCGGTTTCTGATTTCTAACTCCCACATATTAGAAATTGTAAGACATCACAAGAAACCTGGAATGCACTTGAAGCTTCTTCTCTTCAAGCACTAGAGCAAGGAAGAATCAATTGTGGATGGAGTTCACAACACTCAAGAAGATGCCCAAATAGAATGTGATTGATTATGTCACTAAAATGAAGGACGTAGCTGATCAACTTGGAAGCATTGGAGAAGTCATTGATAAGGAGCAAATTGTGAGACGAGTGATCAATGGAATCAAAGCAGATGACAAGTGGGAAGCATTCACTACTGCAATGGATCTATACATGGACATGCAGGTACCTAACTTCAATACTCTAATGGGACAATTGTTTACTCATGAAGCCAAGCTTGTGAAGAACAATGAAAACTCAAAAGATAATCAATCCTCTGCCCTATACACCGATAAGAACAACAGTAAGGATGGTAAAAGTAATGGCAAGAAATTTGATGATGAAGCTAGTACCTCTCAAGCTTACTTTGCAGGGAGAGGTAGAGGTACAAGAGGAAGAGGGAGAGGAGGAAGACAAGGTAGGGGGAGATTCCAAAGCACCTCTCCATGTGCCATATGTGGATTGACTAACCACACAACTAAGAATTGTTTCAAGAACCCTAGAAATCAGAGAAGCTCATGCACATGCATCTAACTCATATCTATATACATGCATTATTACCTTTTTATGCATTCATGCATCTTACATACACACACCATTCATGCTCATGCATATAAACATATATACTAACATAATCATGCATTAAAACAATCATCCATTACTCTAATAGATACTCTTATTGTCGTAAGCATATTCACACCTATTCATATCGATGCAAACATACATTCTCATGTATATATTATCATACATCATCATAAACTCATATACGTATGCCAATATACTCTCATGCCCAGGCTAATACATAATTTATATGAATAATATAACAAAATTAAATTAATAGCATTTATCTTTAATTTTCTATCTCTCTCTCTCTCTTTCTCTCTCTCTCTCTCTGTCTCTGTCTGTCTGTCTCTCGCTCTCTTTCTCTCTCTATCTCGCTCTTTCTCTCCCCTCTCTCTCTCTCTCCTCTCTCTCTCTCTCTCTCTCTCTCTCTCTCTCTCTCTCTCTCTCTCTCTCTCTCTCTCCCTCTCTGCCCCCTACTGCATGCGCAACAGCCGCGAGGGGAAAAGGAAATTGTTGCTCTCTCTCTCTCTCTATCTCTCTCTCTCTCCCTCTCTCTCTCTCCCCTCTCTCTCTCTCACAACTCCCTACACATGTTAGTGCCTCTGCCATGCCATCAGGTTGAGTCTATCTCTCTCTCTCTCTCTCTCTCTCTCTCTCTCTCTCTCTCTCTCTCTCTCTCTCTTTGTCCTCTCCTTCGCTGTGCACTAGAGCTGTCATGGGGCAGAAAAAACTAAACTTTCTCTCTCTCTATCCTCTCCGGCTACGTGCGTGCTCACTAGTAAACACACATGTGTCATAGCGACCAACCCAGTGAAAGTCAAAAAAAGCATGTAAATTTGTTAGTAGTAACCCCCTTGGGATAAAATAATCCAATTAGTTGGGTAGCACTCAAGTAGCAAAAGATGTGCTTAATTGCCTAGAATGCTTGACACCTAGGCAATGCATAAACCTGCTCATCTATGAGATAGCATACTAAATATTAGGTCACGTTATGCATAAGTAAATCAAGGGTCAAATAGCCTATTGACATAGAATAGCATGAATTGCATCTCTACCATCATGAAGACTCAATCCTAAAACTATTTCCATAAGAATGGCAATAGGTTTGCAATCTTTAAGGAGAAAAGAGTGCAATAATTTATGATTATATTTTGTTTGACATAGAGCTATTCCACCATCAACTTCCATGAATTGGATGCCCAAATAATGATGCAAGTGCCCCAAATCAGACATCTCAAATGAAGAATGTAGATCAGCCTTAAAATCATCAATATGCTTCTCATTAGGACCAGTGAGCATCACATCATCAACATAGACAACAATGATTAGAATCACATCATTTTCACACTTAACATATAAGGTGCCCTTAGATGAGTTGTTCTCAAAACCATGTGTAACCAAGTAGGCATGTGAGCCTCATTTTGCTAGTATAATGTGGTAAGTGTATCCCAAGCATCCTTTGCTATTTTGCAAGAGTGAATATGAGGGATCATGGCATGTTCGATAGACAAAGCTATCATTGCATGTGCTTGGGTAGCTTTTCCATCTCCATCAAATTTTCTCCACAGTAGGTGTACTAGGAACTATATTAGGAAAAGGAATTTGAAGATCTTCATCTTCAATGCCATCTGCATCACCTTCAATAACTATAATTGCATGTGTAGTACGTCATTTTTCAACACCTCACAAAGTATACCACAGTCCTTTTGTGACCAATATGTGATGCATCATATATTCCCATAATGGGTAATTGTCACCATCCAACTTGTCCTCAACAATCAACATACAAAATACATCAATGCTTTCAACCATGGCCACTAATTAAAATACCATAATGTAGGAAAATTTCTATATCTCAAAAAGTTGAACAAAACTACCCTTCCAAGCTCCACTAAACCTGTAGCACACTTTGAGCTGCTTGTATCGGCAAACGGAAACGTGTATATATGTTTGGCACAGAAGAAAATAATTGCTTATAGAGACACTTCCATAGGACATTCAAAGACTGGAACAAGCTCATGTCCAAATTTGGAAACCACACAATGAAGCTCTTTTGAACTTTTAATCACCTGAGTATGTTCACCAAATTTCATGCGATTTTGGGACTGTGACCCTAGGGGTGTCAACAATGCCCTCGATGAAGCGAAACTTGCTCTAATACCAATTATTGGAGTTTGAGATCTATGAAAGCATGCGAATAGCACAAGGAAGAAGAAGAAGAAGCTTGGAGCACAACACACTATAATCTATGTACTACCAAGTGAATGTACAAAGATAAATAAGGCATTAAGGTTATAAGCATAAATACAATCTGGGGAAAAAAACCTCCCAAAGAGGGAAAAAAGTTACGCGTTAGTCCTAAGTGTGTTCACATACATCACTACCAAAATATATCAATAATAAGATCATGATGCCTACATAAATTGAGCTAGCACAATAATGGCAAGTGTTATAATTGTCCTGTTAGGTGTGGCATATATCAGATATCCAATAGTTGACATGTGGAAGTGAAAGAATTTGGAGAAACTTGTAGGAGGTACAAAAGTGAGTTCCAAAGTGACAAAGTTCAGTCCAGCCAACCGGCACAAGATCAGCCCTTGAGCTTATGGAGACTCAAATAGACCTTATAGGCATGCGATAAGTGCAATAAAATGCATTATGTACTTTGGAGGATGAACGAGAAAGAGTCGATACCGAATAGATAGGTTTACACATTGACTAGCTCAAAAAAACTTACTATCTTTGAATGAGATAATCAAATTTAAATGCTCATAGTAGCCAACATGATTAGAATTAAAAAAAAAAAGAAAATCTTTTGGAGGAAGGATGAACATAGGGTTGTGTGTATAGAATGCACAAGAGTACAAGAAATAAGTAAAATGTGCTTTTGGAATGAACTTCACACTCATCAGTGGTACATTCTATTTTTCAAGAATGCATAGAGGTAGATGCTAAGAAAGAAAAACTAAGATTTCTCCCAGTCTACTAAACCAAATTCTTTGAACATTTATAAACATAAAATAGACACTAATATGTCGTAATGCGTGCTGATGCATCCAATTTGGAGCTCTGTAGAAACATCAAAAGCCTCTACAAGCTTATTGTTGTTCAAGAAGATGATGCAAAGAAATGGAACAAGACAATGATGGTGACAAGTGTATGTATATTGTTTTTATGTAATGTACAAGTGATTCAAAGTCTTTATATAGATCCTTCAAATGATTGACGACTTCCACAAGTGGATTTCGAATTCAAATGAAGGCAAGATTAGTTGTTGGAGGTAATCAACTCACTTTCCTACAATCTAGGAAAAGTGAAGATCTAGTTTGATCTACTTTTAGTTGATTGATTGATTCATTGATTGCAACTCAACTGTTACACTTATGTGTTCCTTGAGTAGCTTTGATGTGAACCTTTTCCCTATACACGGGCACTTTTTACTCTAGTGTTGGCTAGAGGTTGTTTCGCCATGTTACCACATACATGATTTACTCATATGTGGTGGTACTTTGTACTTAGGGATATTATTCAACTCTTACTTCAGTTCGGTTCATTGTAAATAGAGAGATCTATTCGAGCCATCCTCTACTCCGTGTTTCTTGCTGCATTTGTTCTCCTTGTGTGTGCTTCTTCTATGTCTCTCGCACTTCTACACATTCCCAACCGTGATATCAGAGTAGGTTCAACTCCTTTTTAAGTTTGGAATTTTCATGTTGTAGTGCGTGCACTTTTAATAGTGCATATCAACTTCCGAGCATAGAACAATGAATTTCAGCATCCAAGAAACATTTCCATCAGGTGCGCTGGGGTTTTACCCACATTTTCAAAGCCATTCGTGCAGTCAGAATTGCCATTAGAGTGAGGATTTGTGAGCTGAAGTTTTAACATTCATTTTAGCTTTCGTCGAAATGAAGATTTTTGTCACATTGTTGCTCTTTTCTGAAATGGCAAGCAACAATGACTTGTTTGGCATGCTTGAAGTTGAAGATAAGCTTGATGGGACCAACTATCCGATGTGGTCTTACATGATGAAGCATGTTGTTGTTTCAAAAGAACTTTGGAACATAGTGGTAGATGTAGATTGAAGAACCGCAAGTGCTTCTACTTCACAGTCGACTGTCACAAATGGAGTTTCTTCTTCAAGTACAATGGTTTCTCCTTCTCCACCTACAGAGGAGCAACTTAGATGAGATGGAAAATAACCTCCAGCTCATGCATTGATTGCGCTTTTTGTGAAGCATCATATAGTTCCACACATTCGGTCATGTTTTACATCAAGACAGGCATGGGAAACTCTTGCTTCTTCGTATGCCGTGCGTAATGAAAAAGTTTTGCATACTTGAGGAAGCAACTTGAGGATGTATGTATGGCTAAAAATGAGTCAGTGGATTTGTATGTGACACGCATCAAGGACTTGAAAGAGCAATTCGCAAACATAGATGAGATTATTCTAGATGCATCACTCATTTCTACATTGTTGAAAGGATTACTAGAATCTTTTCAAAGATTTGCTACTACACTCCGTTTAGTTGCAAAAGGAAATGCTAACATATATGCATTTGCGGAGGTTGTGTCTCTTTCTTTGCAAGAAGAGCAATCTAGAATGAATAGGAGTGGTTTGATTGAGGGAACATAAGCACTTGCTATCTCACAAAAGGGGAAAAGCAAGTATTGTTCAACTTTGGGTTCATTAAAACCAAAGCCTCAACCTTCCTCTTCCACTCATTCATCTAATGCTGTTGATTTGCAAAAGAAGAAGAGATGCAAATATTATCGGAAGGCTCAGCATACTATTGATGACTCTAGAAAGCTTGCTAAATGCAATGAAAAGAAGAAGGAATCTGGCATGTCTATTGCTGAAAATTCAGCAAAATTATGAAGCTAACATGGCTCAAGATTTTTGGGCATGTGTTGTTACATGTCATTATGATGCTTCTTTGCATTCTAAATGTATGGTTGTGAGTGAGGCTGATTTGGATGGTTCTTTGATGATGGTGCTTCAAAGCACATAACATCATGCAAAGGATTTTCTGCCTCTTTGAAAGATGCACCCAAAGGAGGACATGTGGTGTGTGCAAACAATGCCTCTTATCATATCATTGGAGTAGGAGAAATTTAGCTTACGTATGCAAATGGAGGTGTGATTTTCTTGAGAAATGCATTGTATGTGCCAGGTATCAAGAAGAACCTAATTTCAGTTCCGTTGATTGCCAAATTTGGACTTCATGTACACTTTGTTGACGATAAGTGTATGGTTCTGATTTCAACAATGGTGATGTTATTGTGATGTGTGGTAGATTATGTAATGGTTTGTATTGCATGGATACATACAAGAGGGCTGCCTTGAATGCCTTGGTTGCTCATACTTCTTCCATGGCAAAAATGGAGCTTTGGCATGCTCGTTTTGGTCGCTTGAACTTTAATAGTTTGCATTACTTGCAAAACAAGGAGATGGTTATTGGTTTGTCTACACTTGAGTCCATTGAAAAGCATGCATGTGAGGTTGCATTCTTGGAAAAATGCATCGTGCTTCTTTTCCAAAAGATACATACACATACTACAAGAAAATTGTAGCTTGTTCATAGTGATGTATGTGGTCCCGTCAAAACTCCATCTTATGGGAAGCATGTATATTTTGTTACCTTCATTGATGATTCTAATCGCCATAGATGGGTGAATCCTATGAAAGCAAAGAATGAGGTATTTTCTTGCTTCAAAGCATGTTTAGCTATGGCTGAAGATTTTTCTTCATAAAAGCTTTAGACTGTATGCATGGATCATGGTGGTGAATACATGTCACATGAGTTTAATGTTTTTCTTTGTGAAAGAGGTATTTCACACCAATGTATGGTGCCATATACACCTCAACAAAATGATGTTGCCGAGCATAAAAATAGAAAACTTCTTGAAATGGCATGATGTATGGTTAAAGGAAAGCATATTCCTGATACATTTTGGATGGAAGCAGTCATGTGCAAATTATGCGTTGAATCACTGCCCTACAAAAGCATTGAGAGTCATCACTCCTTATGAGGCTTGGAATGGTCATAAGCCTATGGTTAGTCATATGTGTGTGTTTGGTTGCTTGGCATATGCTCTTGTGCCATCACAACAACATCAAAAACTAGATGACAAGGCAAAGAAATGTATATTTGTTGGTTATAGTCCTTAAAATAAGGGATATCATTTGTATCATCCATTGATGAACACAATAATATGAGTCGAGATGTGGAATTTGCTGAAAATTAAGTTTTCCCTCTACTTGAATGCAAAATACAGCCAACACTTAGCTCACAAGATGTGTCTGATACACTCATGCCTTTGTTCCGAAATGGTGCGCTTGACTATGACCATGTAGACCAACCAACTAAGGCTGAAAGGGCTGAAAACTTCTAGCACAATAGAGCTAAAAATGTAGAGAATTTCCAACCAAACATGGCAAAAAGTTTTCAGCCAGAAAATATCCAAACTTTTGGAAAATTCCAGCCACATATGGCTGACATTTGCATCAAAATATGGATAAAAATGATCATGAAATTCAACCCATGCATGATGTACAGGTTGAAGATGTTTTACATAATCAAGACATGTCTACCAAGAGTTCATAAACTATGCGAAAGTAGCTAAAAGAAACTATGCAGGATAGCAAATTGAGTGCTTGGTAAAAAAGATCAAGCTCTCGTCATGCATCAAGTAATTTTGTGGATTATTCTCTTATTGCTATAGCATGTAATGAAGAGCCACTTTCTTTTGAAGATGCAAGTGATGATAAAAAATGAATGAGTGCTATGCAATCAAAAATGGATTCCATACATAGGAATGGTACTTCGGATTTATGTGAATTGCCGAAAGGAAAGAATGCCATTGGTACAAAGTAGGTTTATAAGATTAAGAGAAAATATCATGGTAGCATTGATTGCTACAAAGCTAGATTGGTTGCCAAAGGATTTGTGCAACCTACTTCATGCGTGACTACCATTCGTACCGTGGTTGCATTGGTTGCCCGTCGAGGTTGGAAAGTGCATCAATCATACATAAAAACAACCTTCTTGAATGGTGATTTGCAAGAAGAGGTCTATGTGAAGCAATCTCTTGGATTTGCTATGAAAGGGAAAGAGCTTATGGTTTGTTGCTTGCATAAAGGCTTGTATGGTCTCAAGCAAGCTCCACGTGCATGGTATGACAAAATCCATAAGCACTTGATTGCTCTTGGCTTCACATGTAGTCTGATTGAAAGCACACTCTATGTACACAAAAATGGGGCTGATCTTATAGTGCTTGTTCTTTATGTCGATGACATAATCTTGAGTGGGTCATGTAGTGCAAAACTTGACATTCTTATGGCTGATTTACAACATACTTTTGATGTCACTTATCTTGGTCTTTTGAGCTACTATCTTGGCAGCCAATTTGTATCCGTTCATGGGGGAATTGTTATGCATCAAGCAAAGTGTGTTGAAAACTACTTCAGCATTTAACTTTGAGGATTGCAAACTAGTTTCCACACTAGTTGAGACAGGATTCAGGTTCTTAGTTGAGGATTCTAGTGATGCATGTGACACTTCTGTTTATCAGTTAGTTGTGGGATGTCTTATATATGCATGCAAAACAAGGCCAGATATAAAGCATGTAGTTTCCCAGTTGAGTCGATTCATGCATAGCCTTGGCACTAAGCATTGGAAAGCGGTGAAACGTGTGTTCAGATATCTTAGAGGCACTTTGAGCTTAGGTCTCTTTTATGGCAAAGATATTCAGCCATGCTTGCATGCTTTTACAGATAGTGATTGGGTTGGTTGTTATAGTACTCGTGTGTCCATTAGTGGTAATTGCTTTTTCCTTGGAGACTCATGCATATCTTGGTTGAGTAAGAAGCAACCTATAGTGGCAACATTAAGCTGTGAAGCTGAGTACAGGGAAGTTTTCATAGCTACAGTGGAGTGTATATGGCTGAGACACCTATTGATGGATCTTTTCATGGAGATTGATGCTGCTATGCTTATTCTCACTGATAGTTAGAGTGCTTTGTCTCTTGCACAAAACCCAATGTTTCATGCACGAACAAACATATTGAGGTGCATTATGACTATGTGAGAGATGTTACACTTATGTGTTCCTCGAGTAGCTTTGATGTGAAGCTTTTCCCTGTACATGGGCACTTTTTACTCTAGTGATGGCTAGAGGTTTTTTACCCATGTTACCACATACTTGATACTCTCATAAGTGGTGTTACTTTGTACTTAGGGATATTATTCAGCTCTTACTTTAGTTCAATTCATCGTCAATAGAGATGACAATTCGGAGAAAAGTGCATCGAAGCACTCAACTGGTCAAACTCTATAGAGGTCGTAAAAAATCGGGGGTAATGATTCAATTGCTAAATTGATTGCTCTGTCTATAGTGCATCATTTCAAGTGATTCCATTTGGAATCATTAGCTTACTAAGCTAATTAGATACCTATAAAAGGCATTTTTCTAATCCCTACTATATTGGTAGCACTAAGCATAACAAGCAGTAGGTGTGTGATAAAAAATAGAAGGTTTTCATTGATCCTTCAATTTGGAAGTAGTCTGTTTTGATTCAATCATTTCTTACATCATTTCCAAAGTACACCTAATCAATTCTTGGAGTGTCCATCCATCTATCCCAACACACACATACATATACATATATATATATATATATATATATATATATATATATATATATATATATATATATATATATATATATATATATATATATATATATATATATATATATATATATATATATATATATTATTACAACGTTAAGTCACAACTACGTTACATACAAATCAGTCATAGTTATGAGATGAATCATGGAGGGCACAACTATGATGGCATAATTTGTTCACAAAATATTTAAGAAATGATATCTAGACATGTTAAATACCACAACATTGAGATTTTCCTTAAGGTGTCTTACAAAAATTGGCTTCAATCTTGCAAACATATGTACTTGAACTTGAACATTATGATGCCAATGTTTAAACCAAATGAGGAGTTCAACCTACTGATGAATTATACAATGTAAGGCATTCCACATTGATATAGAAATCGTACCTAAGCTGTTAATCACTCACATAATTAGTTCTTCATCATTAATATATATATAACCTCTTGATCAATAATATATCTTAGCTACTCATTACAAGCATATGTAATCTAGTCATCACTCATATAGGTAAGGTACAAATGTATAAGTCAAACACGAATTAGCACATATATAGTTAACATTGGATACAATAATTAGAAAAGGTCATCATCTAAGCTAGCCTACCTAAGATACATCGAGAAAATGAAAAATATGCTCCAAGTTGTTTCTTGCATAGATCATTCTTGTTTGGCGATACCCTACTTGCATTCATCCAGAATGTAAAAATATTTCTTTAACTTTGTAATAATAGTAGTGATTGGTCTTAATGTTATTATCATCTTTAGGTAATTAGTATCATTATTAACTATAAGTAACCGACATATTCAGTCATATAGTACTTTCCTACTCACACCTAGCATCTTCGATAGGATTGAGATGTTTATTTGATACCCAACAAATTTTGTATCATCTTTTAGTATCATCATCAAACTAGATCATTTCAGTACCATGTCATCAAAAAGATTCCCCATGTTCTAAAATGTGTGTCAGTGATTGATAAGTAGTATCTCTCATACTTGGTCACCTAGTCTTTCAAGTGCAGCAAAATCTCTAATAGTCGAGTTCTATTATATTCCTTTTACAACAAGCTTTTTCTAAGAATCAATTAAATGCATTATTAGTGAATCAAAGTAACATATAGCTTTTTAACAATACTTTGAATCAAATTATTTTTAGCATATTTGATAGAGGATATACTACTCATTGTAAGAAGATATTATACATCTATCATATCATGAATTTTTGATGCATCAACTCCAATGATTCTGTAATAAAGTAAGTGTATGATCTAAGGATCTGACTAGTTCAGACAGATCCAAAATCGGACACCGTTTGGTCACTCATGTGTATGGCCAAAGATCTCGAGACTAGACTTAAGCATAAGTCCATGTGCTCTCTTAAACAAGAGATCCACTTAGCCTAGTGGTTAAGTCTAAAGGTTGGTTGTAATTGGAGCCATTATTTGAATTCAAATTCAAATAGATCTACCTAAAAGTGACTCCTAAAGTATAGGATATATTCTCTCATCAATCAACAACCAAGAACTTTAAGATTTGATGCTTCCTAATTTCCTCATGGTTTTAGGACACTTTTACAAAAGTAAATGTGAATGGTTTTTACAAGAGGTTGATCACATAAGGTTCGATAAGAGATGTGACCATTAACCAAGTATGTGGGCTTGGCTTTAATTGCTCCAACATTGTCTTGGTTGCAATTAGAAATAAACATAATATTTTGTCTCAATGATATGCTATTTATATTGTCGCATAGAATATTTATAAAGGCATAGATTTTGTGCCAAAGGTATACTACATATATATGTAATACTTAGGTATACTACTTATCTCTGAGTAATTTTGTAGGATTGAATAAAACAAAATATCTTTACGTGCATAAATAACAATGTTTTCCTCCACTCATTTTGATTTTTCTTTAAGTATACATTGCATGGGTCAAAGAATGGCAATGCAGACAAAAAGATGTGTCATGTGTTGATATATTTAGGTAGTGGTGTCTGTGGACACTCTAGGACTGCCAAGGCACTTTTTTCCCTCTTTAGGAGGTTTTTTTCCCCCGGCTTGTATATATGCCTATAGCCCTAATGGGCTACTTATCTTTGTACATTCTCTAGTAATACATTCAGTATTGTTTGTTGTGGTCCAAGATTCTTCTTCCTCCTTGTGCTATTTGCATGCTTCCGCAGACATCTAACTCCAACAATTGGTATCAAAGCAGGTTGCCGCTTCATCTAGGGCATCGTCCATACCACTCCGTTTGCAATCTTAGAATTGTACGAATTTTGGTGAGTCTAAATCGCCATCTGAGCTTGTTTCAACCTCTGAATGCACTATCATAGCACTTCTGTAGGCTATTTCATCTTTTTGTGCCAAAGTTATATACCTGTTTTGGTTTGCCAGTATAAGCATCTCGAAGTCTGCTACAAGTCTAGTAGAATTTATGTGTTTTGGTTTGCCAGTATAAGCATCTTGAAGTCTGCTACAAGTCTAGTAGAATTTATGTGGGCAGTTCTGTATAAATTTTTGAGATACAATCACTCTTCTGCATCAAGGTATTTTAGTCACCGACCATGGTTGAAAGCAATGATGTATTCCGTATGTTGGCTATTGAGGATAAGTTGGATGGTTCCAACTACCCATTATGGGCTTATATGATACGACATGTATTGGTTGCAAAAGGACTGTGGAACATTGTGCAGGGTGTTGAAAAACATCCTATCACACCTACAACTATTACAACTGCAAGTACTAAAGATGATGCAGAAGATGTGGAAGATGATGATATTTTGCATATTCCAATTCGTGTTGCAGTTTTTGATGTGCCTACTATAGATCAAATTCATTAGGATGGCAGAGATGCCCAAGCATATGCATTGATAGCTTTTTCTATCAAACGTGCCATTATTCCTCATATTCGCTCTTGCAGAACAGCAAAGGATGCTTGGGATACACTTACCACATTGTACCAAGCTAGGAATGAGGCTCGTGTTGCTTACCTCCAAAAACAATTGGCGAGTGAGCACATGAATGAAGGTGATTCTATGGACAATTTTCTAACAAAGATCAAAGACTTGAAGGAAGAATTGATTTTTGCAGATGAGGTTATACTAGATAGCTCACTTGTGCAGACCATTCTGAATGGTCTTCCTAATTCATATCAGAGTTTTGCGTCTACTCTTTGGTTGATGATTAAAGGCAATACAAATGCCTTGTCTTTTGAGGAGTTAGTCTCCATTTTGTTGCAGGAGGATCAGTCTAGGCAGAGCAGGTCCATTATGTGTGTTGCAGATCAAGCTTTCCTAGCTAGTCAGAAGGGCAAAGGAAAATGGAGCTCTTCAACTATTAAGCAGAAATCTGCTAATTCTGCACAATTGAATAGGGAAGACAAAGATGAAAAGAAATCAGAAATGCAGAAACTGTTTTGTAAGTATTGTAAAGGAAATGATCATATCATCAAGAACTGTCCAAAATTGGTTGCTAAAGAGGCAAAGAAGAAAGAGGCTCAATGTTTGTTGCAGATGCCTCTACACCAAAAATAGAGTCTGCTAATCGTGTGCAAGAAGAAGAATGGGTGTTTAATACTGTTTGCAATTTTGACCCATCTTCACATTAGCAGTGCATGTCTTTAGTAGACTCATAGGTTTGGTACTTTGATAGTGGGGTGACCAAATATATTACCTCGCAACGTAGTTTCTTCTCTTCACTGGAGCCTGCCCCTATAGGGAATACTGTTATATGCACCAAGAAATCCTCTTATCCTGCTATGGGACTTGGTAAGATCATTTTGACTACTGCTGATGGTAGCTCTTTCACTTTGTCAGATGCTTTGTTTGTGCTAGGGATCAAGAAAAATCTGTTATCAGTTTCTGCATTACCCAAGATTGGCTTGGTTGTGAAATTTGTTGGTGAGAGGTGTACAGTTCATGATCTATGAAATGGCGATGTGATTATTGCTTCTGGCATTTTATGTCGTGGGCTGTATAAGCTCGTAGACTATGAAAGATCTATAAATGATTCGGCATGTGCATTACATGATTCTTAGGCTATGTCAGATGCAAAGCTTTGGCATGCACGCTTTGGTCATTTGAATTTTGCTAGTTTGCTACACCTCTAGAAATCTAAAATGGTGTCCTCTGCCCCAACTTGAGGCACCTGGAAAACATGTTTGTGAAGGCTGTATTTTGGGCAAAATGCAGCATTCGTCCTTTCCAAAAGATGGTTCAGTTCAGGCTACTCAGAAATTGTAGCTTGTACATAGTGATGTCTGTGGTCCTATGCAAACACCTTCTTTTGGAAATTATATTTACTTCATGACTTTCATTGATTTTTTTTTCTAGGCATGCATGGGTATATCCATTAAAGGAAAAGTCCGAAGTGTTCATGTGCTTCAAAAAGTTTTTGGTTTTGGATGAAAAACTGTCAACATGTAAAATGGGCACCCTCCATTCTGCTCGAGGGGGGGAATATATGTCTTCTGATTAATGCATTTTTGGCTGAACGTGGGATAAAACACCAGTATATAGTGCTGTATACAACTCAACAGAATGGAGTTGTTGAAAAAAAAAAAGAGTTCACTCATGGAGATGGCGAGGTGTATGGTCAAGATCTAGGCTTTACCACATAGTTTCTAGCTTGAGGCTGTCATGTGTGCAACATATGTACTCAACAAGTGTCCCACCAAAGCATTGCAGTCTATCACTCCATATGAGGCTTGGCATGACCGCAAGCCATCTGTTGCTCATCTGTGTGTTTTTGGTTGTTTGGCATATGCATTAGTGCCCGAACAACATCGAAAAAATTGGATGATAAAGCAGTAAAATGTATTTTTGTTGGGTAGAGTTCTGAAAGTAAAGGCTATCGTCTGTATCATCCATAGACTAAAGGCATTCTCATTAGCCGTGATGTTGTTTTTGTGGAAGATGTTATTCAGCCATTACTTTCATGTAGAAGGGAGACATCTATTAGCTCCAAAGACATGTATGATACTTTGCTGCCTCTTTTTACAGGTGGACAGTCTAAACCTGGTCAACCTTGATTGTTTTCCTTGTTGGCAAGCTACACAAATTTCATGCAACATTTTAGATGTAAAATTTGGTGGGCCTCTTACCAAGCTCCTCCTTTGCATGTCCTTGAGCTTTTGTAGGTTGATGTGACCTATTCGTTTGTGCCATAGATCCAAATCTGCTATCCTCTTGTCTCCATATGTGACTTCCATTGAATGGTGTGGCTAATTTATGTCCATTGTGAACATTCTCCCTTGCTATTTTCCTTTTGCTATGAGCTTGAAACCTGCCCTTCAATCCTCAACAAAACATGCTCTTTCATTGAACCTAACTTGATAGCCTTTTTCTACCATTTGGCCTACCGAAATCAAGTTTTTGGTAATAGTAGGGACATGTAATACCTCTGATAAGCACTTTGCTCTTTGATTTCCTTCCAAATTGATATCGCCCACATCTTGAATGGTATGCTCGGAGTTATCACCTGTTTCCACATGCCCTTGATGTTTTGGGACCTGCAAATTACTAAAAAGATCCTTTTGACATGACATATGATTGCTACATCCACTATCTACATACCATACATCTTCACTAGCTTGAGTTGTATCTTCATCATACCTCATGGCAAGTGAATAATCATTCCCCTGGTTGGATGATCTGTTTGCATAATTACCTTGCCCTCTATAATTGTTGTTGTTGCTTTGATTCCCTTGTCTTTGAGCTCTATGATAGCATTCATTTGCAAAATGACTAGGCTTATTGCATACAAAGCATCCATTTGAAGTGGGTTGTCCTCTTCCACCAAATCTTGCACCTCTTCCTCTATTTGTGGCTCTTCCACCTCTTTGACTTGCATTTTCTTGTTGTCCTTGAGCTCCTTGGTTTCTTTGATATCTTCCTCTTCCCCTTGTAGCACCTCGGTTGTGTCTTCCTCTTCCTCTACCTACATACAACAATTGCCCTTGGCTATCCTTGGCATTATGACCACCAATGTTCATCTCCTCTGTCACCATGAGAGTGATTAGTTGATCCAAATGAGGAAGAGAGTCCCTTACATGCACTAAAGTTGTGAAAGCCCTCCATTTTTCATCATCCCTAACTCCATTAAGGGTGTGGGTGACAAGACCATCATCATCTAGGGCAGAAGCGATTGACCCTAGTGCATTTTCAAGCTCTTTAGCCTTTAATATGTAATCATTAGCACCTTGAGAGGGGCTTTTCCTAAGATTATTTAGCTCATTCTTGAGCTGAATTTTTCTAGCTTTTGTGGAGGTTTAGTATAATCTCTCCGAGCACTCCCACACCTTCTTCAATGTATCCAAATCTTGAATATGCCCTACCATAGAGTTGCTAATATGTTGAGATAAAATGAAAATGACCCTTTTGTCCCTTTCATCCCACTCTCTTATTGCTCTTCTTTGGTCATTGGTTGGATTTACCTCCTCTATGTAGGTTTTTGGCTCTCTACCACTCACAAGTCCCCACAAACCTTTCCCCATCAAAAAATTGCTTATTCTAAATCACCATGGTTGGTAGTTTCCTTTCTCGAGCTTCTGAATTTGAGTATTCCAATCAGCCATGGTGCCTCCTAGCTCTTTTGAACCTCCCCCTTGATGTAATGAAGTTGAAAAAGATGGCTTTTACCTCAAAAAATAGAGCTACTCCTCTTGATGAAGCTTTGTCTTTGATTTGATGATGTATTTGCTTCCCCTTGTTGATGTGCCCGTTCTTTGCTTCCTTCCTTCAAACTTTGATGAAGTCTTTACTTAACTTCAATAGCTCGTTCTTCTCTCTTTCATACTCCACGTATAGCTCTAATAGCACTCTTGGAGGATAAACACTCATATGTGCACAACAAAAGCTAATGAACCCTCCGAGGATCCTAAAATTTTTCTAACATAGGCTTTGTATTTTCTAAGTTTCTCTAAGTACATGCAAAGGCTGAATATGAAACATTTGAGGCTTAAAATAAACTTAAAGGGCTTTCAAATGAGAGTAAAATCACTCCATTTGGATAACGATGATGCCTCAACCAGCTGCAACAAAACAAATAACTTGATCTCTTTACAGAGTACTAGCTAACTATACAAACACTGTTTTGGACATTTCTCTGCACATGTGTAGGTACTGAACCTGAGACTTATACGACTAAAAGTAAAACTTACAAGCTTTCCAACAAGACAAAAATCATTGAAAATAGATTCCGGATGAAGGGGAAACAACAATTACAAGACGGGGGGGTCTGCCAAAATCATCTAGATAGATAGAGTGAGTAAAATTGAAATTTTTGCAAAATATGCAGAGAATAGCTAGTAGGGGGTGTGCTTAAGCAAGGGGGCAGCTTGGGCACATATTTCCACGACTCTAAGTCATAATACAACTCATTAAAGGTTTTAAAGACCACATACTAACCTCTTTAACCAATCAAGAGCATATACATGTAAAAAGTGAGGTCCAATCACATCAAGAGGTGAGCTAGATCTTTTCTAATCAACTTCTTTCCATTATGGGCATGCTTTGATGCCTCCAACTCCTAGAAATCAGCCTCCTTTGATTGTGGATGATGTGGAAGGTTCAATTTGGGGCATGTTCCCATACTCTTGAGCTTGAAAAACTTTCAACAGACACAAAGCCATTCCACCATCAACTTGCATAAACTCAATGCCCAAATAGTGATGCAAATGCCCCAAATCAGACATCTCAAATGAGGCATGCAAATTAGCCTCAAAATCAGCAATATGCTTCTCAATAGGACGAGTGAGTAGCATGCCATCAACATAGACAACACTGATCAAAAGCACATCATTAGCACGCTTAACATATAAGGTGCTTTCAGTTGGAGTGTTCTCAAAACCATGTGAAATCAGATAGGCATGTATCTTCTCATACCAAGAAAATGGTGCTTGCTTTAAACCATATAATGCCTTCTTTAACTTGCACACCTGGTTTTCATGCCCTTTCTGCACAAAGCCACAGGGCTTAAAAACATACACTTCTTCATGCAAGTCTCCATTCAGAAGTGAAGTTTTAATGTCCAACTGATGTACATTCCAACCATGATTGGTTGCAAGTGCACAGATGCTCCAAACAATAGTCATACGGCATGTAGATGCAAAGATCTCATCAAAATCAATGCCTCTTTCCTATGCATAACCCTTTGCAACAAGCCTAGCCCTATACCTATCAACTGTAACATCAGCTTGTATACCCACTTAGTGCCAATGGCCTTCTTGCCACGAGGCAAGTCACATAAAGACCAAGGACCATTCTTCATTATTGCATCATATTCAGATTGCATAATAGCCATCCAATTTTCTGAATTTTGTGCTTCATCAAACAAAACAGGCTCAGTCTCATCACAGAGACTAGATGCATCCATAGCATAGCAATTTGATGCAAAAGAGGCACTATGAGAGCCTGATCAAGTACGATATGACATAGGTGCATCTAATTTGTTGTCACGCAAGGTCTGCACCAACCATTTTGGCATAGTTCTTGCCTGCTCAATATCAACTCTCTCATCAAGTGCAAATGTTTTAGACCTCATTCACACGGATGTTTGGGGTCCAACAAGAGAATCATCCCTTGCTAGAAATAGGTATTTTGTAACCTTCATTGATGACTTTTCAAGAAAAGTGTGGCTCTATTGCATTAGAAACAAATCAGATGTGTTCCACTCCTTCAAGAAATTCAAAGCAGAGGTGGAGAAGGAGTCTGGTAAGTTTATCAAAACTTTGAGATCCGATGGAGGGGGAGAGTAATTCTCCCATGATCTTTCTGAATTTTTGCAGGTCAATGGCATCAAAAGACAATTTACATGCAGGTATACCCCTCAACAAAATGGGATAGCAGATAGAAAGAACAGACACATAACAGAGGTAGCAAGGTGTACGCTCAACGAAATGAATATGCCGCGTTGTTATTGGGGAGAGGCTACATATACAGCCACATACATCATGAATAGATGTCTTACATCAGGTATACATCATCTAAGTCCTGAGGAAGCATGGAGTGGAAGAAAACCTTGCATTTCACATCTTAGAATCTTTGGTTGTATATGCTATGTACATGTACCTCAAGAGTTGAGGTCAAAGTTAGATGCCAAATGTGAAAGGTGTATTTTTTTGGGATATTCTATGGAACAAAAGGGTTATAAATGCTATAGTCCCATCACCAAGGAGCTGAAGGTAAGTAGGGATGTTGTCTTTGATGAGTTAAAGCCTTGGTATGCATGCACGAGTCCACTGCAGGTTGAAGAGATACGTGAGATGGATAAGTTCAAGAAAGCATGGATTTAAGTGGTCGAAGCAACTCATGCAACACAAGGACACCCTCACCATGGAGTGGAAGTCTTAGCGAAAGAGACACCAGCTCTGAAGAAAGAAAATTCAAAGGCAAAGAGAAGATTTTAGTTGAAGAAGGAAGCTACATGGACGAGAGCATGTTGGAAGATGAAGAGATAGAAGAAATTCAAACTCTAGGAGTGGCAAGACAAAGAAAGAAGATGGCAACCACACATAAAGGAATTGAAAGAAGGTCTTCAATAGTAAGATATCCAATTCAAAGGTTAACATATGATAATTTCATTGCAAAGCATTTTGCATACATGACTCAGGTAATCAAGGACAAAGAACCAACTAGTTATGAAGAAGCAAAGGATTGCACGGAATGGAAAGAGGCAATGAATGAAGAGCTCAAAGCACTTGATGAAAACCATACTTGGAGCTTGGTACCATCTCAAGAAGGCATGAAGGTGATAAGTGGGTTTACAAAATTAAAAGAAATTCAGATGGTTCCATTGCTAGGTACAAAGCAAGGTTGGTGGCGAAAGGCTTCTTCCAAAGCTATGGGATAGATTATGATGAAACTTTCAACCCCATAGCTAAGATTCCAACAATAAGGACTTTGATTGCAGTGGCCACCTCAAGGAAATGGAGCTTATATCAGTTGGATGTGAATAATGCCTTTCTCAATGGAGAGCTTGAAGAACTAGTTTACATGAGCCAACGTCAAGGATTTGCTAGTATAAAGGTTAGTGGATTACTTATCAAGTTGTGGATATAAAGAAAGTGTTGTAGATCCATCACTTTACATGAAGAAGCAAGGAGACAAGACGGTATACATATGCATCTATGTGGATGATTTGATCATCATAGGAAGTGATATTGTAGGTATTAAAGATATCAAATCAAAGCTCGGAAAGGATTTCAAGATATCTGATCTTGGAACACGAAAGTACTTCTTAGGAATAGAGGTAATCTATGCACACAATGGCATCTTCTTGATTCAAAGAAAATACTTGTTGAATGTGCTATACAGGCTTGGTATGAGTGGTTGTAAGCCACTTTTTGAGCCCATGGAGCCCAATACAAAGTTGGTTGTAGGTCAAGGAGAGGCTATACAAGATATTACACTATATAGAAGCATAATTGGCTCATTAATATATGCTACATTCACTAGACCTGATCTTGCATATGTAGTAGGTGTTCTCTCTCAATTTTTGCATGCGCCTACTCATGATCATCTTATTACAGCAAGAAAGCTGCTTAGATACATCAAGCACACCATCAACCAAGGTCTATTTTACTCATATGATGCTGATCTAAGTGTGAAAGGATATAGTGATGTTGATTGGGCAAGTAGTAAGGATGATCCAAGGAGTACATCAGGTTATGTTTTCATGATACGTACAAAAGTGATCTCTTGGAGCTCTAAGAAGCAACCCACTGTTGCTCTTTCATCCACAGAGGCTGAGTACAGAGGTTTAGCATTGGCAACATGTGAGCTATTATGGTTTAAGAAGCTACTTAAGGACTTGGAAGAAGAAGTGAAGGAGTTTCCTCTTTATGGAGACATCATTTCAAGCATCTACCTAGCTAACAATCTGTTGAGCCCATAAAAGTCATTTTGGTCAAAGTCAACTACAGTCAAATTCAACAAGTCAAAGTCAACAGGTCAAAGTCAACAAGGTCAAGGTCAAAGTCAATAGGTGCAAGGTCAAAGTGCTAAAGTGTAGGTGTCAAAGTGCATAGGTAGTGCACAATTAATTGTCCATAAAGGGTAAATTGGAGAAAGTGGGTTGCAAGTTGCAGAGAAATACTAATTTCCCTAAGGTTCAAAGTGTGTTTTAAAGTGGTTTGGAAGGTTCAGGTGAACCCCCTCTTATGTGCAAAAGTGAAGACTTAAAAGGAAAATGTGAATGTATGCGAAGCGGCAGCGTACGCACAGGTGAAAATATGGCCCCCCCATTAAAATTTTTGGTTTTAATCTAAAGTCACTACAAGACAAAACAGTGAGTCGTTGGCTGCCACTTGTGAAGACAATCTTGGGACATCAAAGTGAGCACCAAGATACTATTGCAGTTAGGAGCGTACGTGATCGACACACTCAAATCAAGGCAAGGACTATTCTTGGACCAATCTTAGAGTAAGCAAGAGAAGCATAGTCTAAGTGAAGCAAGGAAAAGAAGTGCAAGAGTCACCAGTGTGCGACGCAGAGAAGTGGAGTTGAAGGAGTGCATAGAGAGTGACTAAGGGATTGTGCAGAGAGTGCTAAGCTAGTCCCCCAAGGATCTCAAGGTCTCTTTGCAATGTGCGCGTGCCGACAGAAGGTATTCATTCCTCCCCCTTAGTGGAAGCTTGGTGCAAGGTGTGCACAAGGATAAGCTTGAAGCAGGTGGAGGTCTAGTGCAGAGGAGGCCGACGGCAAGAAGACTTTGGGATATTTGGTATTTTGTAATTGAGCACTCTATGGGATTGTGCACAGAGGTATTGGCTTGTATTGTGCTTCAAACATTTTAATTGTCTTACTGTAATCAATCGGCAAAGGCTTCCAAGGTGTGTTTTCTCTTCTTGTCTCTTCCCTTTTCTCCTACAAACCCTCAAACTCCTTCTTGTCCAAGAAACCCCCAACAAAATTTTGCACGCACGGTGGGACTTCCAAGGAGATTTGAGCTTAGGAGAAACCAAGTGCAAAGTATAGCAGAGGTCACAGGTCATGTGTCTACAGTGCTACTACAGTGTTACTTCATCAACCAAAAGGTTAATATTCTTGTCAAGTGTCTCATATTAAGTGGGCTATGAGCTGCTCATGACTGCAACCCGGTCCCAAACATTGAGGGTCACCTGCAAGAAGACAAGAAGGAAGGTTGTTAGAAGGTCCTCCAGTCCACTATCTTCAACCTCATCAGTAAAGAGCATGGCGAGTCAGGTAGACTTGGAAACTTTACTCTCTAGATTAAATATAAAGTTTCCTTCTTTCAAAGGCCTAGCTCAGGAGGATCCGGATGAACACATTAGAAGGTTTTTGGCACTATGTAAGACTAGAGGCTTAATGGGTAGGGAGGATGCCTTTTTGATTCTCTTCCCTGCCACATTAGAGGGATTAGCAGATAAGTGGTTTAGCCAGTTTGCTGAAAACCATTTTACCACTTGGGATATGATGAAAGATGCATTTAAAAATCAGTTCCAGCATGGCAACACTACGGAGATTATCATAGAAGAACTAGAAAATTTGAGATTGGGTCCAGGAGAAAAGTTCTCAGAGTTTGTGACTAGGGCCGAAGAACTAATGGCTAAATTTCCAGATCCACCACACGATTTTTTTCTTAAGAAGTGGTTAGCTAAGCCCCTACCAGTGGCCACCCAATGCAAAATAAAGGAATTAGTGTTATCTACAGCCTCCATAGAGGAGTTCATCAACACAGCCACACGCTTGGAGCAGATAAGGCACCAGTATGGAGCAACTTCTTCCCAACCAACATATGGTACAGAAATGGAGGATCCAGTGATCCAGCTAAGGAAGGACCTGGAGGGCTTAAAAAGGAATAAGCCCTACAAAGAGGAGACTATTGTTGCTCACTTGAGGAGTGGGTTAGAGAGCTGAGAGAGAGTTCCCAAGGTAAGCACATTCATCATCCTCCCATCAGTGTCTCATAAATTAAACATATCAGAGAAAACGATCTGCGATAAGTATTGTGAGAGTCCTCCAGGAGTGAGAGAAGTCTATTTCTATGATACAGTTGGTGAGGAGAGGGTAGAGAAGCTTGATAAACACATATAATCATTCAAATTCAAAACACACTTGCAAAAAACTAAAAAAGTACCAAGTATCGTGTTCTCTCGCGGTCGAGTATCGCGATACCTAGGTATCGTGATGTCTTGTGGTTGAGTATCGCGATACCTAGCAAGTATCGAGTATCGTGTTTTCCCGATCGTGATACCTAGCAAATATCGACTATCGTGTTTTCTCGATCGCGATACCTAGCAAGTATCGACTATCGTGTTTTCTCGATCGCGATACCTAGCAAGTATCGACTATCGTGTTTTCCCAATTGCGATACCTAGCAAGTATCGACTATCATGTTTTCCCGATCGCGATACATAGCAAGTATCGTGTATCGTGTATCGTGTGAACTCAAGTATCGTGTATCGTGTATCGTGTGAACTCAAGTATCGTGTATCGTGTGAACTCAAGTATCGTGTTTTCCTGATCATGATACCTATCAAGTATCGTGTATCAAGTATCGTGTTTCTTCAAGTATCGTATATCGTCTCCCTAGAAGTATCATGTATCGTGTCTGGGAGATATCGTGTATCGTCTGAGTCAAAGGTCGAGTATCATGAACTTTTTGTGGTCAAGTATCGTGACTTTAGGTCTCTCAGTTAGTCCCGTCCCAACCAAATTTTTTCTAGAATTCTGACTCATAGTGAAGAGCTCTAGAAGCTAGAGGTTGGCAAGGGCTGATCAGAGCTTTTAAGTGGATGAACCTAAGATCTGGGAGAACCCTAGGAAGCCGAAGAAGTGTGATCTCTTCTGTAGGAAGTGTAGCTAAACCAAGTAACCATTCACATTATTCTGAAACCTCTAGTGAGTTAGAAGAAGAAATTCCTATGGCTTCAGAGGATATGCAAAACACTGTACCAATGATTGGCATGATGTCAATTATTGAGGGAGAACATAGGACATCTTTAGAATATGTGACCACCAATCAACATGAGATACCCATATACCTAGATGGACTAAACCGATCAGTGGCCCGACTGAAGAAAGCTTCAGATGCTTACATAGTGCCTAGGCCAGCAATTAAGTATGCAAGAGGAATTTATATGGACAAGAGAGACCTCCAGTATGTTGTTATAGAACGCCCCAAAAACATCAATGAGCTTGGGGAAGAAAACACTGCTCATAACCTTAATGAAGAAGGAGATGAAGTGCAAGTGACCACCCCTAGGGGGAGATCTACTATTGCGAGGGTATGGAGAGGAGACCTGGTTCCCCAAGATGACTCCTTAATGGATGTGTATTTGATCAATGGAATGGAGAATCTCCTTAGAGCCCACTCTTCATTATGGGAAGCAGCCCCTAATCCAATTATTGTCTATGAGTTACAAGATCCAGACTTCTCCACCATCATTACGTATTTGGACAAAAACTAGAGAAGGTATTGGCCCCTAACAGAGTTAGAAAGAGCCGGGTTGAAATATCAGAACATTCCAATGTTTCCCCCGAGGGATCAAGCCACTTCTTCACAAAACCCACATGGAACCTCTCTGAATAATTCATTCCAACAATCAGGACAAACACAACAAACACATATTCCGGTCACACCACACGTACAATTTGCTATGCCTGCAAATAATCCGAATTATCGGCCTCAACCACGTGTTGACCTAAGGAATTTTTGATGTATGAAACACCACAAGAAATGAATTAATGTGACACTAGAACACCTCTATGGTCACCATTAACTCATTGCCACTCCAAACTTTGAGAAATGATAGCCTAAAGTGAGAACTTTGCTTCTAGAGAAATTCCTAGTCACCGAAATGACATACCTTCAGTATTTTGCTAATTTCTCCTAGCTCAAGTATTATTTCTCCATGAAACTTTATAGGATGAAACTAGAAGAGTAGCGCTTTCCAACAAGCTATCATATGCATCAAACGGATCTCTAGAACTCAAGTTATGGCCTTCACAAGATGAACCTGTATGACCTTCCAAAACTGGAAATTTTTGCTTGTTTTAGTATTTCTGGGTGTCTAAAAATAAAAATTCGATGCCTAGCATCGAATTTCAGTCAAGGTCGATGCCGGGCATCAACTTTGAGCTTTTTTTGGCCCTTTTTCTGCACCAGAAATACTCTCTTTTACACACACACATGAAGAAGACCACTTGTATGCTAGAAGTCGATGCCGGGCATCCACTTTATGCTGAAACTCGATGCCAGGCATCGAGTTGCTCCACAAACTTCATGTTTTTAAAAGATTCAACAACAGTTAACACACAAAGAATGGAAATAATGACTTATCAGCCAAGATTCGATGCCAGGCATCGAATTGCTCAGAAAACTTGAACTTTTGAATTCATCACACAGTAGGCAAGCATGGAGATGATGGAGAGAGGCTCATACATAGAACATTAACTATTTCTTCTCATAACTATGGAAAACTCAGAAGTTTACAGATGCTTTCTCACTCAGAGAAGCCTGACTATACTCAGTCGTATAAAATGAACTCCTTCTTCTACTTCTTCTCTCTCGCTCTCTGCGTCAGTTGATACAAACTAACTTATATAGATTTTCGTATTCTCGTGATTTTAAAAAACTTCTAGAACTAAAGTGAACTAACTTTACAAATATGATACACTTGTGAATTTGTCCCTTCACATAGGCATGGGGTTTTCTTCCTAAGATTTGACGTTCAAATATATGTCCAATTAGTGATTGTTTCTCCAACAGCTCCCCCTCAATCACTAATTGACATTCCCTGTTTCTTCATATCATCTTCTTTTCTTTTACTCCTGCCATGCTTTTGAGTCTGCTAGTCTTCACACCATCCAAGCTCTTTGTCATTATGTCTGCTAACTGATCTTTAGTAGAAATGTACTCCACTTCAATCTCCTTCTCCATTACCTTTTCTCTGAGAAAATGATACTGTATCTCTATGTGCTTTGTCCTTGCATGAAATACTGGATTTGCTGCAAGATAAAGTGAACTCATATTATCTCCATGTATTGTAGGTGTACCTTGATCAATGCCTAAGCTCTTGAACAATGTCTGCATCCATATGACTTCCTTAGCTGCTTCCACAAGTCCTTTGTACTCTGCTTCAGTTGATGATAATGCTACTGTATGTTGTTTCTTTGAACACCAACTTACAAGCTTATTGTTGGTGCAAACAAGCCTTAACACTTGGCCTTGTCTTGTACCTTGAAGAGCATTGGATACCAATCTTGAAGGTGTTACAAAAGTTCTTGGATTAACTCACTTGAAGGAAGACCATAGGAACACATGCCTATGCTTTATTATCTTTTATCCAATGTAAAAGTCAATGTGACTTAGCTCACCTCTTGTAATCTCACCTACATTCAAAAGTCGTGGAAATTAGAAGTTATGGATGGAGAGAATATCTCCATGTGATTAGATGAGAGATTTGAGGGAGCCTACATTTGAATTTGAAATTCAAATCTCAAGTGATGACTTATAAAAGACTATGAAAAAGTCGCGGGTCTGGACACACTCTTCCCGAGGCTAATCCAAGCAAGATTGTGAGTGTGTGAGAGCTACTATTGAGCCTACACCTCTGAGTACCATTGGGCATCACTCTACATGCCAATGGGAATGTACATCTGATAGATTCAATACATATACTCATAGTCATTATCTCTGTGTTTTCTCTGAGTAACTACCTCCAAGTCTGTCAACTTCAACAGGGCATATCTCAAGATCTACTGAATCAAATTTGATGATCCAGGGCTCATTGGAACCAGCTTAAAGCATTCTACAACACTACAAAATTTCAAGTCATTCTATTCAGCCAATTGGGAAAAATTGCTGTCGAAGTAATCACTGGTATATTTCTGTGTTGTTCCTAAAAAGTCGGGGGTGTCTCTGATTTTGCTAAAGATCATGCTCAGTGTATAGTTTGTCATTTGGAGTGATTTAACTTGCTAATGGTAGCTTGTTAAGTTAATTTAATACTCCCAGAAGGAATTAAACCAATTGCAAGTGTGCTGGTCACACTGAGCTTAGAACTGAGCAGGTATCAATACAGGAATAGAAAGTTTTTTGGAGTTGTGAAGGTTCAAAATCATCTGTTTTGATTTGGTCATTACTCAATCATTTTGTAAAGCACATATATAGTTTCTTGGTGTCATTTGGAAGATCAAGGAGTCTCCTAACCATATCTGAAGAGAAAAGAGGGCAGGTGTGAAGCAGGTCTAGCAGCACCAACTTGATCTTCTGATTGTACCCAGCCATCACATCCAACAGTGGTATCAGAGCAAATAAGGTAATTATGGGTGATGGTTTCCCTTCCTTCATTGACAAATTGGATAGAAATAACTACCAGGCATGGTCATTAAGAATGAAGACTTATCTACAAGGGAGAAGCTTGTATGGATACATATCAGGAGATGAGGAGTTGCCCTCATTCAAAACCAGAGGCCTACCTACAAAGGATGAGCATGAGAGACTTAATCAATGGTGTGCTAAAGATGCTTTGGCAAGGTCATATCTTCTAAACTCTATCTCTGATTTCCTTCTACCTCATGTTAGGAACTATAAGACTTCCCAAGAGACTTGGGAGACCTTGTCAACATATTTCTCATCAAGCACAAGGGCCAGAAAGAATCAGCTATGGATTGAGTTTACAACTCTCAGGAAGCAATCAAAACAATGTGTTTCAGATTTTGTCACCAAAGTCAAAGACATTGCAGATCAACTTGCAAGTGTTGGAGAAGAAATTGAAGAAGAGCAAATAGTCAGACAAGTGATCAATGGACTCAAAGCAGATGACAAGTGGGAAAGCTTTACCACTGCAATGGACTTGTACATGGACATCCAAGCACCTGATCTAACAACTCTGATTGGACAACTCTTTACACATGAAGCAAAGATCACAAAGAATGGAGAGCAATCAAAAGGTAACAATCCCTCTGCCCTATATACAGATAAGAAGTCTAAAGATAAGGGTAAAAGTAAGAAGGTTGATGAAGAAGGCTCTACCTCCCAAGCAAACTATGCAGGGAGAGGTAGATCATCTAGAGGTAGGGGCAGAGGAGGTAAGTCAGGTAGGGGGAGACCCTATAATCAATCTCCATGCAATATCTGTGGCTTGTCTAACCATACTACAGATGAATGCTACAAGAACTACAAGAATCAAAGAGGAAGAGGTCACCAAAGAGGAGGATACTCTCAAGGCAGAGGCAGATTCAATCAATCTCAAGGCTACCATGGCTACAACAATAACTACAACAATAATTACAACAATAGCTACAATCACAGTGGCAATTATCAAGGAGGATACAGGAACAGAAAGGATTACAACAATTATGCAGAGGATCAAGATGATTCCTTGTTGATTATGAACATGACATCTAAATCAGGTATCAATGATGATCATTTGTTCTATATTGACTCAGGTTGCTCTAACCATGTAGCTGGGAATGTTGCCCTACTCTCTGATTTGGAAGAACCTAAAGGCAAGCACCAAGTGCAGACAGGTGATGACACTAAACATTCAGTGGTTAAAGTAGGTAATGTCAAAACAAGTGATGGTAATCAGAATTTGCTAAGCAGAGTATTGTATGTCCCAACAATCACCAAAAATTTGATGAGTGTAGGTCAGATTGTTGAAAAAGGTCTACAGGTCAGGTTCACCCAACATGGTGCATATGTGGAGGATCCAAGACATGGATTCAGAAGGATAGCCAAGGGAGAGAAATCAGGTAGACTATTTACCTTTGAACTTGAAGATACTAAGAACATTGCCTTGTACAACTATAAGGACCAAACCCTATCAGAATTGGAGATGTGGCACAAGAGATTGGGTCACATTGGAGAAAGGACAATAAAGCAAATGAGCAGAGATCAATGTGTGCTTGGGATACCTAATGTATCCAAGCAACACATGATATACAAGTGTGGGGCTTGTCAATTTGGTAAGTCACACAGATTGCCATACACCAAAAAGGGTTTTATGCATGAAGACTACTTGGAATTGGTGCATATAGATGTTTGGGGACCAAGCAAAGAGCCATCCATATCAGGATCAAGGTACTATGTATCTTTTATTGATGACTATAGCAGATGGACTGTTTTGTACTTCATGAAACATAAAGATGAAGTATTTAATTGTTTCAAAAGGTATCTTGCATTAGTAGAGAATCAAACAGGTAGACATTTGAAGAGATTAAGGTCTGATGGTGGTGGAGAATACTTCTCCAATGACTTTGAAGAATTCTTGCAGGAAAGAGGCATCAAGAGGGAGATTACCACAAGGTACTCACCTGAACAAAATGGGGTAGCTGAAAGGAGGAATAGACTAATTGTGGAGACAGCTAGGTCTATGCTTAATGAGAAAAAACTACCAAATTACCTTTGGGCAGAGAGTGTATCTACTGCCACAAACTTAATCAACAGGTTGCCATCAAAGACACTTGATGGAATGACACCCTATGAGGCTTGGCATGGTAAGAGACCATCTCTGGATCATTGCAAGATCTTTGGGTGTGTTGCATATGTGCATATTCCCTCACAGGTAAGGGGAAAGCTAGACCCTAAGGCTGAAAAGTGTATCTTTATTGGTTATGATTTGAATCAGAAAGGATACAGGTTCTATAACCCCTCAAATAAAGGCTTCAAGGTAAGCAGAGATGTAATCTTTGATGAAAATGATTCATGGTATGATAATGAGTGCAGGAAAGTTAGCCTACCTTATGATATGGAAGAAGACTTTCCAAAGCTTGTCAGGCAAGAACCAACTCACCAGGAGGACACAAGCTCAGATGATGAAGACACCATCAACATTGAAGAATTCAAAGCTTGGAAATCCAAAGGGAAGATGAAGATGAAGCAACTTGAAGACAATCCAGAATCCTCAACTCAAGCTATGAGGAGATCTTCAAGGGAAAAGAAGAAACCTATTAGGTATGGGTATGATACTTCACTTGTAACCAAGCACTCTGTATATCTTGCAAAGGATATCTTAAGTGAAGAACCAGGTACATTTGAGGAAGCTATTACTAAACCAGAATGGAAGGAAGCAATGGATGAAGAAATGGAGGCTCTCAAGGAGAGTGATACTTGGGACTTGGTACCCAAGAAGGACTCCATGAAGGTGATAGGATCCAGATGGATCTACAAACTCAAAAGGAACTCAGATGGTACAATAAGCAGGTACAAAGCTAGGTTGGTAGCCAAGGGTTTTGCACAAACCCAAGGCATTGATTATGAGGAGACATTTTCTCCTGTGGCCAAGATGCCAACTATCAGAATCATGGTGAGTGTAGCTGCATCCAAGAATTGGAACATGTACCAATTGGATGTGAAGAATGCATTCTTGAATGGATGGATATCTGAAGAGGTCTACATGTCACAACCACCTGGCTATGAGGATCCCAATAAGGTAAATCATGTTTGTAAATTGAAGAAGGCTCTGTATGGATTGAAGCAGGCACCTAGAGCATGGAACTACAGGTTGACAACCTATCTCTTGGATCAAGGATTTGTGATGAGTAAAGCAGATACTTCATTCTTTATAAAGAAGAACAATTCAGAGGTAATATACTTGTGTGTCTATGTTGATGACATCATTATTACAGGAAATGATGTTCAAGGAATTAGACACATCAAAGGTCAAATGATGAAGGAATTCAAGATAAATGATCTTGGATTATTGAAGTACTTCCTAGGGCTTGAATTGGTCTACACAAATTCAGGTATATTCATTACTCAGAAGAAGTACATTCAGGACATGGTCAAGAAGTTTAATTTGCAGGAAGCTAAAGTCTCAAACATTCCTATGGAGGTCAACCACAAACTCAGTGCACATGAAGGAGAAGAACTGAAGGATATTACAGGTTACCAAAGTTTGGTAGGTAGTCTTAATTATGCTACCTTAACCAGGATTGATATCTCATATGGTGTTAGTGTACTTAGCCAATTTATGCATAAGCCAAGAGTACCACATTTGGAGGCAGCCAAGAAGATAGTAAAGTACCTAAAGGGAACACAAAATCATGGTTTATATTATCCATATTCATCAGATATTGACATCAAGGTATACTCAGATGCAGATTGGGCAGGTTGCAAGGATGACAGGAGGAGTACATCTGGTTACATATGCTTTGCAGGTGATAAACCAATTTCTTGGTCATCCAAGAAACAACCCACAGTGGCTCTATCATCTACTGAGGCAGAATACATAGGGCTAGCCAATGCCACTCAAGAAGCCATATGGTTGAAGTTACTATACTCAGAATTGGGTCTATATACAAGGCCACCTATCATATTTGGTGATAACACAAGTTCACTTCATTTAGCAGCTAATCCTGTGTATCATGCTAGAACAAAACACATAGAGGTGCATTACCACTATGTGAGGGAGAAATTACTTAGCAAGGAAATCCAATTATCATATGTGTCTACTAATATTCAATGTGCAGATTTGCTTACAAAAGCTTTGGATGGGAGCAAACTATGCAGGTTTAAATCCATGATTGGATTACAGGATATCATTGAAAATTAAAGATGAAGACTCAAGCAAGTGTTTGGCTTGAGGGGGAGCTGTTGGTGCAAACAAGCCTTAACACTTGGCCTTGTCTTGTACCTTGAAGAGCATTGGATACCAATCTTGAAGGTGTTACAAAAGTTCTTGGATTAACTCACTTGAAGGAAGACCATAGGAACACATGCCTATGCTTTATTATCTTTTATCCAATGTAAAAGTCAATGTGACTTAGCTCACCTCTTGTAATCTCACCTACATTCAAAAGTCGTGGAAATTAGAAGTTATGGATGGAGAGAATATCTCCATGTGATTAGATGAGAGATTTGAGGGAGCCTACATTTGAATTTGAAATTCAAATCTCAAGTGATGACTTATAAAAGACTATGAAAAAGTCGCGGGTCTGGACACACTCTTCCCGAGGCTAATCCAAGCAAGATTGTGAGTGTGTGAGAGCTACTATTGAGCCTACACCTCTGAGTACCATTGGGCATCACTCTACATGCCAATGGGAATGTACATCTGATAGATTCAATACATATACTCATAGTCATTATCTCTGTGTTTTCTCTGAGTAACTACCTCCAAGTCTGTCAACTTCAACAGGGCATATCTCAAGATCTACTGAATCAAATTTGATGATCCAGGGCTCATTGGAACCAGCTCAAAGCATTCTACAACACTACAAAATTTCAAGTCATTCTATTCAGCCAATTGGGAAAAATTGCTGTCGAAGTAATCACTGGTATATTTCTGTGTTGTTCCTAAAAAGTCGGGGGTGTCTCTGATTTTGCTAAAGATCATGCTCAGTGTATAGTTTGTCATTTGGAGTGATTTAACTTGCTAATGGTAGCTTGTTAAGTTAATTTAATACTCCCAGAAGGAATTAAACCAATTGCAAGTGTGCTGGTCACACTGAGCTTAGAACTGAGCAGGTATCAATACAGGAATAGAAAGTTTTTTGGAGTTGTGAAGGTTCAAAATCATCTGTTTTGATTTGGTCATTACTCAATCATTTTGTAAAGCACATATATAGTTTCTTGGTGTCATTTGGAAGCTCAAGGAGTCTCCTAACCATATCTGAAGAGAAAAGAGGGCAGGTGTGAAGCAGGTCTAGCAGCACCAACTTGATCTTCTGATTGTACCCAGCCATCACATCCAACACTTATCACCAATATATATCATGTAACCATGAGTTGATCTTCTGTCATCTTGATTACCTGCCCAATCTGAATCACTATAGGCTCTCAACTTCAAATCTGATGTAAAAGGATAATATAATCCTTCCTTTATAGTTCCTTTGATATATCTGAGAACTCTTTGACCTGCAATCCAATGTGGGTCCTTTGGACAATGCATGAATTGTGACAAAACTCCCACTGCATAACTAAGATCAGGTCTTGTTAGTGTAGCATAAATCAAACTACCCACAAGAGATTGATACTTCCTCATATCTTTGTAGTCTACACCATCATATTTACTGAGCTTGTGATTAACTTCAAGTGGAGTTGAAGCTTCTCTGCAATCTTCCCTATCAAACTTCTTCAACAAGTTCAGAAGATACCTTTCTTGTGACACATATATGCCATGATCTGTATAAGTAACTTCCATTCCAAGAAAGTATGATAACTTTCCTAGGTCACTGATCTTGAATTCTTTTTCAAGCAATCTCTTTACCTCCTTGATTCCTTCATCTGAAGTACCTATGATTATAATGTCATCTACATAAATACAAATGTAGATTGTACCTTCCTCTGTTCTTCTGATAAGTAGACTTGGGTCTACTTTTGAACTTTGATTTCCAAGATCATTGAGATACTTCACCAGTCTATAGTTCCAAGCTCTTGGAGCTTGCTTCAATCCATACAATGCTCTTCTCAACCTGCAAACAAAATTTGGATACCTGGAATCTATAAACCCTTGAGGTTGTTCCATGTATACCTCATCTGATATGTATCCATTCAAGAATGCATTTTTTATATCCAATTGACTTAGAGTCCATCCTTTTGAAGCTGCAATAGCAATGATTGTCCTTATAGTTGACATCTTAGCTACGGGACTGAATGTCTCATCATAATCTATGCCATAAGTCTAGGCATAGCCTTTCACCACCAATCTAGCTTTGTATCTAGCTATACTTCCATCTGCAAGCTTCTTCACTTTATAAACCCATTTATTTCCAATTACTTTCTTACCATTTGGTTTAGGAACAAGTTCCCATGTCTTGTTCTCCTCCAGTGCATTGAACTCTTCCTTCATTGCTTCTTCCCATTGCTTCTTACCTTTAGCTTCATCATAGTTCTGAGGTTCTTCATCATCTTTGACCATATATGCATAGTTCTTCTGAGTTATATAAGAAGTATCATAAGAATACCTTTCTGGTTGTCTTCTAGTCCTGCTTGACCTTCTTGGTTCACATTCTTCATAAGTTTCTGGATACACCTCTTCATCAAATATAGGAGCTTCTTCATTCCTTCTTGTTAATCCACTTCTGGATGTACTTGCTTGCATATAGTCTTCATCTCTATTTACCTGCACAATTGATTTTCCTTTCTCACATCTTCTTACCTCTTCTTCAAATTCTTCAGCTGTATGAATTTGATCTGCATACCAACTTTTCTGTTCATCAAATGTAACATCTCTAGAAACAAGAAATTGTTTGGTTAAAGGATTCCACAACCTGTAACCCATCTGCTTTTCATCATAACCAATAAACACATATTTTTCTGCCTTTGGTTCAAGTTTATGCCTAAGCTGTGATGGCACATAAGCATATGCAAGTGATCCAAACACTCTACAATGATCTAGTGTTGGTTTCTTACCCCACCAAGCTTCATATGGAGTCATACCATTGAGAGCTGCACATGGTAATCTATTCACAAGATATGTAGCTGTATTTACAGCTTTAGCCCAAAGATAATTTGGACAATTCTTCTCCTTCAACATAGCTCTAGCAAACTCAACCAAAGTCCTGTTCCTTCTTTCTGCTACACCATTTTGTTGTGGTGTATACCTGCAAGTTATTGCTCTCTTAATACCTGCATTCCAAAGATAATCATTGAACTCTTGGGAGAAATATTCTCCCCCTCCATCAGACGTCAGTCTTTTAAGCTTTTGACCTGTGACTCTCTCTGCATATGCATGAAAATGCTTGAAAGCTCCAAACACTTCTGATCTTTCCTTCAAAACATATAATGTTATCCATCTTGTAGCATCATCAATAAAAAGAACATAGTACCTTGAGCCACTCATAGATCCTTCTTTTGTTGGTCCCCATACATCTGTATGAATGAGCTCAAGTACTCCATCATGTTTGAATCCTTTCTTTTGAAATGGTAACCTGTGTGCTTTACCCATTTGACATGCTTCACATTTATAAACCATATGTTGACTTTGCACATTTGGTAATCCTAGTACAGACTGATTAGCAACCATAGCTTTAATTCCTCTTTCATTGAAATGACCTAATCTCTTATGCCAGAGATCAAGTTCTGTAATCACTGCTTCACCATGTGTGAGCAAAGCTTGACCAATGTTCCCTTGCACTCTTAAAGTAAAGAGTCTACCTTCTTTCTTACTAGAGACAATCTGATTATATCCATTCTCTGGATCTTCCACAAATACTCCTTCATTTGTAAACCTGACTTGAAAACCTTTTTCAACTATCTGTCCCACACTAATCAAGTTTTTAGGTATTGTAGGAACATACAAAACATTGGTTAGCAAATCTGCTCCACTCTTGCATTTCACTTTTCCAATTGAATGTACACTATGTCTTGTATTATCACCAGTTTGAACTGTGTGACTAGAAATGCCTTTTTCCAAATCTGACATCAATTCTATATTTCCTGACAAATGATTAGAACATCCAGAGTCAATGTAAAATACCTTTAGATCTTCTTTATCTGATGTGTTGATTGAATTCATCATCAATGATGTATGACTTTCATTCTGTGTGTCATTTGCATAGTTGTAGTAGGTGGTATTGTAGGATTGATTCTGTCCCCAACTTCTTCCTCCACCTCTACCATAGCCTCCTCTTTGACTTTGTCTACCTCTTTGATAATTACTTTGATATCTTCCACCTCGACCTCTGCTATTGTTGTTTTGATTCCGGTTTGATCCTTGTTGATTGTGCCAACAGTCATGAGCCAAATGATTACTCAATCCACAGATCGAGCAAGCCTTCTTGTTATTATTTTGATTACCTCTACCTCCTTCATCCTTTGCTTTACCTTTATCTCCTTTCTTCTTGTTCTTCATGTACATTGCAGAACTTTGTCCTTTATCTCCATCTCCCTTCAAGTCTTGCTCATATGTGAGCATCAAACCAAGCAACTGGTTCAAATCAGGAACATAATGATTTAATGAAAGTTCTGTTGATAAGACAAAAGGTTTCCACCTTTCATCCCCTCTCAAACCTGCAAGTAGTTGAGCAATCAATTTGTGATCTTCAACATCTTCATCTATGGATCCAAGACTATCTGCTAGATCCTTCATCTTAGTGACATAATCACTAATACTTTGACTTGGCTACTTCTTGAATGTTGTAAACTTTGACCATAGACTTGCTTTCCTTGCTTTGGTAGTACTTTGGAAATGATACTCCAATGCATTCCATATATCTTCAGATGACTCCAATCCTCTGATGTGTGGTAGCAAATGATCAGAGATTGTATTGTAGATGTATGCTTTTGCACTTGCATCCTTCTTCTGCCAATGCTTTAAAGCATCAAGTTCCTCTTTCTTTGGTCGGCTTTCATCTTCAAATACTGGCTTCTCTTCTTCACCTGTAACATATATCATGAGATCCTTACTCATAAGTAAGGCTTCCATTCTCATTACCCATGCGGGGTAATTATCTCTGTCCAGTTTGTCAATGGAGATATGATCTGCCATAGTTCTTTCCTTCTGCTACAACCTGTGAGCTTAAAGGATAAAGGATAATACCTTTTGAAGTTCTTTTTGTATGAGGATACTTTTGAAGTAGCCTTTTGATGCCTTCTGTCTTCAAATGCTTCACCTTTCAAACTTTACTGGAAAACTTTACAAAACTTCTCGTACCTTTGTCGTCTTCTGCTCTCGAGAATCTTTCTGCTCTCATACCACTTGTTGATGTATGAAACACCACAAGAAATGAATTAATGTGACACTAGAACACCTCTATGGTCACCATTAGCTCATTGCCACTCCAAACTTTGAGAAATGATAGCCTAAAGTGAGAACTTTGCTTCTACAGAAATTCCTAGTCACCGAAATGACATACCTTCAGTATTTTGCTAATTTCTCCTAGCTCAAGTATTATTTCTCTGTGAAACTTTACAGGATGAAACTATAGGAGTATTTCTTTCCAACAAGCTATGATATCCATCAAACGGATATCTAGAACTCAAGTTATGACCTTCACAAGATGACCCTGTATGACCTTCCAAAACTGGAAATTTTTGCCTGTTTTAGTATTTCTGGGTGTCTAAAAATAAAAATTCGATGCCTAGCATCGAATTTCAGTCAAGGTCGATGCCGGGCATCAACTTTGAGCTTTTTCTGGCCCTTTTTCTGCACCAGAAATACTCTCTTTTACACACACATGAAGAAGACCACTTGTATGCTAGAAGTCGATGCCGAGCATCCACTTTATGCTAAAACTCGATGCCAGGCATCGAGTTGCTCCACAAACTTCATGTTTTTAAAAGATTCAACAACAGTTAACACACAGAGAATGGAAATAATGACTTATTAGCCAAGATTCGATGTCAGGCATCGAATTGCTCAGAAAGCTTGAACTTTTGAATTCATCACACAGTAGGCAAGCATGGAGATGATGGAGAGAGGCTCATACACAGAACATTAACTATTTCTTCTCATAACTATGGAAAACTCAGAAGTTTACAGTTGCTTTCTCACTCAGAGAAGCCTGACTATAATCAGTCGTATAAAATGAACTCCTTCTTCTACTTCTTCTCTCTCGCTCTCTACGTCAGTTGATACAAACTAACTTATATAGATTTTCGTATTCTTGTGATTTTAAAAAACTTCTAGAACTAAAGTGAAATAACTTTACAAATATGATACACTTGTGAATTTGTCCCTTCACATAGGCATGGGGTTTTCTTCCAAAGATTTGACGTTCAAATATATGTCCAATTAGTGATTGTTTCTCCAACAGGAATGGAATTCCTGCCCCTGTTAGACCACCTATAGCAAGAGGACCTAGTATACCCATTAGAATACCCGTTTTCCCTGTGATGCCTAGACCGCCTGAAGAAGGAAGAAGATTAAGGCCAATTCAAGTTGCCAAATGCATGAGAAACCACTATGATGGATCTAGCGAACCGTACAATCATATAGCTGAATTTAAGCAAGTAATCAGAGCCGAACAAGTAGAAGATTTCTTGATCAAATATGAATCTTTTGGTCTAACTTTGACAAACACAGCTTTAGCTTGGTTCCAGCCATCAGATCCAAATAATTTTCAAAACATGGAACAAGCCTATCAAGAAATGATTGAGGAATTCACTAAGTCTGGAATTAAAAACAACTCGTCATCGTTGATTTATAGCTTTAAGCAAGCTCCTACACAATCAGTGAGATTGGCAGCAAGAAGATTCAAGTAGTGTGTGGATAGATGCCCAGTGGAAGAGAGGCCTACTCAAAACAAAATGGTGTCATTATTTTTGGAAGGATTATTGAATGGATCATTAAGATCTTTGGTATATGTAAAAAGAGTTCAAACTTTGCAAGAGTGTATGAAGGAATGTATCGACCTAGAAGACAATCTAGCAGAGGATCTGAAAATACCTCAAGGTAGTATCAAAAGTGAAGATTTAGCCAGCAGCACATCAAAGCGTCAGAACAATGTAGAGGAAATAGCTGACTTAAGTTGAATGTTCAAGGACAGAGGGACTACCCCAACAACCCAATGAGAGTGCCCATGCTTCGAAGATGTATGCATTGTGGAGGAGATCATCCATCTTATTTGTGCACTAGGGGTGTAGTCCCACCACCTGGTTATGCTTACAATAGACAACCCATTCCGGGCCCTCTACAATATTGCAGCATAGAACAAAAGTATACAAATCATGGCACGGAAAACTGTCCTTACAATAGGCAATCAAGACCTGTACAACCTGTCATGAGACCTTATGGATACCCTCAGAGAGATCTAGGAGGAGAAGACTTTAGATATCCCACATATCAGCAACAGGCACCTGTACCACGACCATATGCTTATCAAGGGTACACTCAACCACAATCGGTGTTAGGACAACAACCACCCCATCCTCAAAATGTTGTCCTAGTGAAAATACCTAAAGAAAACTTAGAGAGAGCAATAGTTCCAACCACACCTTTGACTAGTAATGAACCATATGATTCATCCTATGACCATAGCCAAGGAAACTATCCCACTTATGAGAGCTCTATGATAGAATATGGACAAATGTACGAACCATACGCCTATGGCATGGAAGTGCCGGATAGTTCCTATGGATATGAGAAAGACTATATGTCATTGATGTACACAGCCCCCAGGGCATCCATACCCCCCGACCCATGAACAGACCGCCTGTACCTAGAGGACCATGTTATAGATGCAGAGGTGATCATTATATCAGAGAATGTACACTACCAAACCCACCACCACCACAGCGAGTCTGGGAAGGATACTGTAGTGATTGTGGTAAAGAACACCTTTTCAGAGATTGCCCCAAGAACCCCAACAAAGTTAACTCTAAGGTGCAGATTAATGTGATAGAAGTGATAGAGTCGTTAGGAAGTGATAAGGAGTACATCGTGCCATTGAAAGCAATAACTATAGCCAAAGCTAAAGAGACCCCAGACAAAACTAAAGAAAATGATCAAGGTGACGGAGATAGGAACATACCTACACCTCAAATAGTTGAAGACTCGGAGGAGCCTAAGAAAAGTGTTACAAGTAAACGAACACAGAGATGGAAGAACCGTAGAGATAGGATGAAGGAAAAGAAACTACAACCAAAGAAGGAAAATGAAAAGAGTGAACAAAATCCAAAAGAGAAACAAGAAGAGGAAGAAGAAATTCGGAAAGGAAAGTCAAAAATAGAAGAGGTAGGATCAGTTTTAGCAGATCCCATGCCTGAAGAATTAGCCATGTGGATTCAGGCGTACAAAGCACGAATAAGAGCAGGACATACCATTGAACAACATGAAAGAGAATATCCTAGAGGTGACCTAGAGAAAGAAAGGTTGGAGATATGTAAGAAGTTAATTGAAGTGGCTCAATAGACCCTAGAAAAACCTGTTGTTCAATTACCCAACTCACGAATTCCCGAAGAATAATTCCAGAGTGTGTCATCCTTAATGACCCTGAGAAAACCAAAGAAGGTGAGATACACAATGAAAATCACTGTGAGGACAAAAGGGAAGGATCCATTATTCCCGAAGTAGAAGGGGAATGGCCTAAAGACTTGTGGGCAAGATTCCAAGAAGACCGACGGAAGAAAGTGGAAGGAATAGAACCACCCTTTGAGGAGCTAGAACCAGAAGGTGAAATTGAAGACTCCATACCTGAACTGAATTCAGAAGAAATAATACCAATTGATCCAAGTAACAAAGAAAATGACAGTGTAAAGGTTTTGCCAATTTACACAAGAGAGTACGAACATAATTCGGAATTATATTGTATTCCCTCGATAAGGAAAAAAGAACCGAACCCATCAGTCAAAACATTGGATATCGTACAACATCTTACAAAGGTGAAAATCCCTTGTACCCTGAGGTTAGAAGAACTGTTAAGGATCAAACCACATTTGAAGGAGAAACTAACCAGCCAATTGGAGATCAAGGTGGATGAGAAGGAGATGTCTGATGAAGTAAACACAATAAAAATCCCAGTCGATAAAAGGTTGGAGAGTTCAGTGAGGGAGATGAAGGAAATACTTGCCTTCCAATTACCTATAGGGGTTACACCACTATAGCCATCTTAGATTCTAGAGCTGGAGTAGGAATTTCTACTAAAGAAATCTGGGAAAAATGGGGAAAACCAACTTTAAGACCAACGCGCATGAAGATACAAATGGCAGACGGACACACTAAACGACCCTTGGGATTATTGGAACGGGTAGTTTTTACCACTTGTGGAGTTGAGTTCGAGCACACCTTAGCGATATGTCAATTTGAAAGGCTTAGCAATTATGAAATGATACTTGGAAGACCATTCATGAGGCAACTAAAGGTAGTGCAAGATTGGGGAAAACATGCAGTATATTTATAGCATGAAGGAACCACAACAAGAATAAATCTCCACACTTATACATATCAAGATGTTCCTCCCTTACAATGGAATCAGATTCACAAGGAGGAAGATAACCAGTCGATTCATAGTATAGGTTCAAGTGACCAATCGTGGATGAATGAAGACACTCATCTATGGATATGCCAAACTGCGAAAAAGGAAGAAGATAGGAGGAAAGGATGGCAGCAAAGGCAAGGAGTTGCTAGATCAGTACAAGATCCAGCCTATATGCCTCAAATATTCCTAGATGAAGAATTTGAACCTCATGGTTGGATGGAGATTTTAGCTACTCTCAATGTGTGTGTAAATGAAGAAGTGATAACCATGAATGAATGCATTGATGAGGAAGGATATGACGTTAGTCTATATGTGGTAGTTCTTCAAGAGGCTGAAGAAGGGGAAGTGATAGAAAAGCAATGGAAGGAGGATTACGAGAGCATTGAAATGGAGCAAGAGCAAATGGAAATAGAAAGTGGAAATGAAGAAGTAAGTGTCATAACTAATGAAATAAATCAAGAACCAACACAGGAAGAAGAGCTTGGATTAGATGGAGTAAAAGATGATGAAGACAACAAGCCTCAAGATCAATTTGAAGTACCCACGCATTTCAAAAAATCTGAAGTAGAAGAGAGGAAAATTGCTATTCAAATGCCAAAACAAGAAGCACAGCCAGGAATAGCATATGACAATAAAGAACAGACCAAGAAAATAGTAGTAACCTTAGAGGAAGGAGAAGAACGATGTCCTTTTATAGGACAGGATGTCTCAATGGAGGAAGAACAAGAGTTAATACAACTCATAAGGGAATACAGGGATGTCTTTGCCTGGACATATAAGGATTTGAAAGGAGTAGATCCATCTATATGTGCACATAGAATCCCTATGACATCTGAAGCTAAACCTTCCAAACAAAGACCTTACACATATAACGATGTTTACTCAGCAAAGATAAAGGAAGAGATAGATAAGTTATTAGATGCTCGATTCATATATGAGATTGAACACACGGAATGGGTGTCACCCTTGGTGGTTGTACCGAAAAAGAATGGTAAGTTAAGGGTATGCATAAACCTAAAAAAAGTAAATGCTGCCACCATTAGAGACAGTTACCCATTACCCATCACGGACTATCTTTTGGAAAGAGTGGCAGGGAAGGAAGTTTATAGTTTTTTAAATGGCTTTTCAGGTTATAATCAGGTAGCTATTGCTCCTGAGGACCAGCATCAAACAACCTTTGCAATTGAGTGGGGAGTGTACGCCTTTAGCGTTATGCCTTTCGGCCTAACCAATGCCCCAGCCACTTTCCAAAGATTGATGTGCCATGTATTCAAGGAGTTCCTGAGAAAGCGTATGGAGGTATACGTGGATGATTTATGCACTTACTCTGCTATACAATCAGATCATCCCTGAACTAGAAAAGATCTTTGCCAAATGTCGACAATATAGAGTATGCCTCAACCTAGAAAAATGTGTCTTCATGGTTCGACAAGGAAAAATATTAGGACATATTGTCTCTAAAAATGGAATTTCAACTGATGAAGACAAAATCAAAGTGATTCTGGATTTGCCAACACCAAAGACTGCTAAGGAAATCCAAGCATTTATGGGACATTGCGGATACTACCAAAGATTTATACATATGTATGCCATAATTGCTAAACCTCTTTATGCACTATTGTCTCAATTTTTTTGGACAGAAGAATGTGAAAAGGCCTTTAACGAATTAAAGAGTCGATTGACTTCAGCTCCAATTCTTCGAGTACCTAATTGGAACAAACCGTTTCACATTCACGTAGATGCTTCCAAGTTTGCCATTGGTTGCATCCTAGCTCAACCCACAGATATAGGAAAGTTAGATCACCCTATAGCCTATGCCAGTAGACAGTTGAATCAAGCAGAACGCAATTATACCACAACTGAGAGAGAAGGCCTAGGGATGGTGTATGCAATAAAGAAGTTTCGACACTACTTATTGGCAAACAAGTTCAAATTCTTCATTGATCATCAAGCCCTACTATACTTAGTCAATAAGCCTTGTAATACGGGACGACTAGTACGATGGTTTTTATTGTTGATCATGGAATTTGATTTTGAAGTAGTATTCAAGAAAGGAAATACCCACATAAGAGCGGATCACCTATCAAGAATGACACATGGAGAACCACCCATAGGAGTACCAGATGATCTGCTAGATACGTACCTGTTCAACCTCGAAGTATGTCCCCAATGGGTCGAGGACATTTTTCTGCAGATAAAACAAAAAAAATGATTCTCTTTGCAGAAATGTGGTGGCCAACGTTACATCAGGATGCAGCCACATATATTCAACGGTGTGATACATGTCAACAAACGAAATACCCAATTAGAAGAGATGAAATGCCACTAAAACCCATGATGAGTGCTAGAGCTTTCACAAAATCGGGAATAGACTTCGTAGGACCTATTAGCCCCCCAGCTAAAGGATCCCATGCCAAATACATAATTGTAGCCACAGACTATCTGACCAAATGAGTTGAAGCCAAAGCAACCAAGAAAAATGACGCAAGAACTACTGCCAAGTTTCTCTTCGAGAACGTTTTCACTAGATTTGGATTACCAATAGAAATTGTGAGTGATAGAGGCACACACTTTGTGAATGAAGTTATAGAAGCCTTACTGAATGAATTCTTGGTAATTCATAAGAAATCAGCCCATTATCACCGACAAGCCAATGGACAAGCGGAAAGTTTGAATAAAATCTTGTGCACAGTTCTCATCAAAAATTGTGAACAATGGTAGATCTGATTGGGATAAACAATTACATCACGCTTTATGGGCATTCCGAGTAGCTTACAAGACTGCCATAGGAACTACTCCTTTTAACTTACTGTATGGACAAAATGCTATTTTGCCAATTGATTTCTTAATACCCACTCTCAGAGTAGCAACAACTTATGACTGGACAAGACATTGTTGATATATTTAGGTAGTGATGTGTGTGAACACTCTAGGACCGCCGGGGCACTTTTTTCCCTCTTTAGGAGGTTTTTTTCCCCCGGCTTGTATATACGCCTATTGCCCTAATGGGCTACTTATCTTTGTACATTCTCTAGTAATACATTCAGTCTTGTGTGTTGTGCTCCAAGCTTCTTCTTCTTCCTTGTGCTGTTCGCGTGCTTCTGCAGACGTCTAACTCCAACAATTGGTATCAGAGCAGGTCGTTGCTTCTTCTAGGGCGCCGTCGACACTCCTCCGTTTGCAGTCTCAGATTCACACAAAATTTGGTGAGCATACTCAGGGTGTTTCCGAGATCAAAACAGCTTCGCTTTGTTGTGCCAAAATCGCGATCTGAGCTCGTTTCGGCCTCCGAACGCACTATCGCAGTGCTTGTGCAGGCTATTTCGTCCTTTTGTGCCAAAGGTATATACCAGTTTCTGTTCGCCAGTTTAAGCGTCTCGAAGTCTGCTACAGGTCTAGCAGAACTCGTGTGGGCAGTTCTGTTCAACTTTTTGAGATACAGTCAATTTTCTGCATCAAGGTATTTTAGTCACCTGCCATGGCTGAAAGCAGTGATGTATTCCGTATGTTGGCTGTTGAGGATAAGTTGGATGGTACCAACTACCCATTATGGGCTTATATGATGCGACATGTACTGGTTGCAAAAGGATTGTGGAACATTGTGCAGGGTGTTGAAAGACGTCCTGTTACACCTGTAACGACAGGTACTGCAAATACAGGTGTTGGAGCTGATGAAGATGGTGTCGAAGATGATATTCCGCAGATTCCTGTTCGTGCTGCTGTTTCTGTTGCACCTACTGCAGAGCAGATTCGTTGGGATGGCAGAGATGCCCAGGCACATGCATTGATAGCTTTGTCTGTCAAACGTGCCATTATTCCTCACATTCGCTCTTGCAGAACAGCAAAGGATGCTTGGGATACACTTACCACTTTGTACCAGGCTAGGAATGAGGCTCGTGTTGCTTACCTCCGAAAACAGTTGGAGAGTGAGCACATGAATGAAGGTGATTCGATGGACAGTTTTCTTACAAAGATCAAAGACCTGAAGGAACAATTCATTTCTGCTGATGAGGTTATACCAGATAGCTCACTTGTGCAGACCGTTCTGAATGGCCTTCCTGATTCATATCAGAGTTTTGCCTCTACTCTTCGATTGATGATGAAAGGCAATCCGAATGCCTTGTCATTTGAGGAATTAGTCTCTGTTCTGTTGCAGGAAGATCAGTCCAGGCAGAACAGGTCCATTATGCGTGTTGCAGATCAAGCTTTCCTGGCTAGTCAGAAGGGCAAAGGAAAATGGAGCTCTTCTACTAGTAAGCAGAAATCTGCAAATGCTGCACAATCGAAGAACCAGGATAAAGATGAGAAGAAATCAGAAAAGCAGAAATTGTTCTGCAAGTACTGTAAAGGAAATGATCATATTATAAAGAACTGTCCAAAACTGGCTGCTAAAGAGGCAAAGAAGAAAGAGGCTGGAATGGTTGTTGCAGAGGCCTCTACACCAAAAACAGAGTCTGCAAATCTTGTGCAGGAAGAAGAATGGGCGTTTACTACTGTCTGCAGTTTTGACCCATCTTCTCATGATCAGTGCATGTCTGCAGTAGACTCAGATGTTTGGTACTTTGACAGTGGGGCGACCAAACATATTACCTCGCAGCGCAGTTTCTTCTCTTCACTCGAGCCTGCCCCTATAGGGAATACTGTCACATGCGCCAATAACTCCTCTTATCCTGTTATGGGAGTTGGTAAGATCATTCTGACTACTACTGATGGTAGTTCTTTCACTTTGTCAGATGCTTTATTTGTGCCAGGGATAAAAAAGAACCTGTTATCAGTTTCTGCATTAGCCAAGATTGGCTTGGTTGTGAAATTCGTTGATGACAGGTGTACAGTCCATGATCTCTCAAATGGCGATGTGATTATTGCTTCTGGCATTTTATGTCGTGGGCTGTATAAGCTCATAGACTATGAAAGATCTGTGAATGATTCGGCATGTGCAGTTCATGATTCTCAGGCTATGTCAGATGCAAAGCTTTGGCATGCACGCTTTGGTCATCTGAATTTTGCTAGCTTGTTACGCCTGCAAAAATCTGAAATGGTGTCCTCTTTGCCCAAACTTGAGGCACCTGGAAAACATGTTTGTGAAGGCTGTATTTTGGGCAAAATGCAGCGTTCTTCCTTTCCAAAAGATGGTTCAGTTCGGGCTATGCAGAAATTGCAGCTTGTACATAGTGATGTCTGTGGTCCTATGCAGACACCCTCTTTTGGAAATTACCTTTACTTCGTGACTTTCATTGATGATTTTTCCAGGCATGCATGGGTATATCCACGCAAAGCAAAGTCCGAAGTGTTCATGTGCTTCAAACAGTTTTTGGTTTTGGCTGAAAATCTGTCAGCATGTAAAATGGGCACCCTCCGTTCTGATCGAGGGGGGGAATATATGTCTTCAGATTTTAATGCATTTCTGGCTGAACGTGGGATAAAACACCAGTGTACAGTGCCGTATACACCTCAACAGAATGGAGTTGCTGAACGAAAGAACAGGTCACTCATGGAGATGGCGAGGTGCATGGTCAAAAGTCAGGCTTTACCACATAGTTTCTGGCTTGAGGCTGTCATGTGTGCAGCATATGTACTGAACAGGTGTCCCACCAAAGCGTTGCAGTCTATCACTCCATATGAGGCTTGGCATGACCGCAAGCCATCTGTTGCTCATCTGCGTGTTTTTGGTTGTTTGGCATATGCATTAGTGCCTGAACAACATCGTAGAAAATTGGATGATAAGGCAGTAAAATGTATTTTTGTTGGGTACAGTTCTGAAAGTAAAGGCTATCATCTGTATCATCCACAGACTAAACGCATTCTGGTTAGCCGTGATGTTGTCTTTGTGGAAGATGCTATTCAGCCATTGCTTTCATGTACTAAGGAGACATCTGTTAGCTCCAAAGACATGTATGATACTTTGATGCCTCTTTTTACAGGTGGACAGGCTAGCGCTGGTCCCAATGAGGCAACTTCTCAGCCTTTGCAGGTTTCATATGATGATGCAGATCATTCCATTTCTGATGCAGATTTACATGATGCACTTGTTGATGAGAGAGCTGATATTGAACAGGCAAAAACTATGCCAAAATGGCTGGTGCAGACTTTGCGTGACAGCAAATTAGATGCACCTTTGTCATATCGTACTCGTTCAGGCTCTCATAGTACCTCCTTTGCATCAGATTGCTATGCTATGGCTGCATCTAGTCTCTGTGATGAGAATGAGCCTGTTTCTTTTGATGAAGCACAAAATTCAGAAAATTGGAAGGCTGCTATGCAATCTGAATATGATGCTATAATGAAGAATGGTACATGGTCTTTATGTGACTTGCCTCCTGGCAAGAAGGCCATTGGCACTAAGTGGGTATACAAGCTGAAGCGTAAACTTGATGGTACAGTTGACATGTATAAGGCTAGGCTTGTTGCAAAGGGTTATGCACAGGAAAGAGGCATTGATTTTGATGAAACCTTTGCACCTACATGCCGTATGACTACTGTTCGGAGCATTTGTGCACTTGCAGCCCATCATGGTTGGAATGTACATCAGTTGGACATTAAAACAGCATTTCTGAATGGTGACTTGCATGAAGAAGTGTATGTTTTTCAGCCTCGTGGCTTTGTGCAGAAAGGGCATGAAAACCAGGTGTGCAGGTTAAAGAAGGCGTTATATGGTTTAAAGCAAGCACCACGTGCTTGGTATGAGAAAATACATGCCTATCTGATTGCACATGGTTTTGAGAACAGTCCAACTGAAAGCACCTTATATGTTAAGCGTGCTAATGATGTGCTTCTGATCATTGTTGTCTATGTAGACGACATGCTGCTCACTGGTCCTCTTGAGAAGCATATTGCTGATTTCAAGGCTGATTTGCATGCCTCATTTAAGATGTCTGATTTGGGGCATTTGCATCACTATTTGGGCATTCAGTTTATGCAAGTTGATGGTGGAATGGCTTTGTGTCAAACGAAATATATTGACACATTATTGCAGCGTTTTGGCCTTGAAGACTGTAAGCCTATTGCCACTCCTATGGAGACAAGTTTACGATTGAGTCTTCATGATGCTGGAGATGCATTTGATGCTGTTCTCTATCAGCAGGCTGTTGGATGCTTGATTTACTTATGCATTACTCGGCCAGATATTCAGTTTGCTGTCTCACAGATGAGCAGGTTTATGCATTGCCCAGGAGTCACGCATTGGAAAGCGGTTAAGCGCATCTTTCGCTACTTGAGTGGTACTCGGCTACTTGGGTTGTTTTATCCCAAGGGGGGATCACTACCGCCAGATTTGCATGCTTTTTCTGACTCAGATTGGGCTGGTTGCTTTGACACTCGTGTGTCCACCAGTGGTTTTTGCTTCATGCTTGGTAGCTCATGTATATCTTGGTTGAGCAAGAAGCAGCCTACTGTGGCCACTTCCAGTTGTGAGGCTGAGTATAGGGCAGCTTTCACAGCGACTGTTGAGTGTGTGTGGCTCAGACGCCTTATGGCTGATTTGGGTGTTGGCCAGTCTTCTGCCACCACCATCTTCACTGACAGTCAGAGCGCATTGGCAGTTGCGAGGAACCCTGTGTTCCATGCTCGCACTAAGCACATTGAGGTGCATTATCACTATGTCAGGGAGAGGTTCTCTGCTGGGGAGATCAGCTTGGCATATGTGCCCACGCAGGAGAACATTGCAGACCTTTTCACGAAGGCTCTGCCTAGGGAGAAGTTTGAAGCTTTCTGCAAAGCTTTGGGCTTACTTCCTTTTGTGGAGTGATTTCCACATAGCTCGGCACTTCCTTATACATGAGTGCCAGCTCCTTGTTCACCGCATCACTCCCAGGGGGGATTTGTTGATATATTTAGGTAGTGATGTGTGTGAACACTCTAGGACCGCCGGGGCACTTTTTTCCCTCTTTAGGAGGTTTTTTTCCCCCGGCTTGTATATACGCCTATTGCCCTAATGGGCTACTTATCTTTGTACATTCTCTAGTAATACATTCAGTCTTGTGTGTTGTGCTCCAAGCTTCTTCTTCTTCCTTGTGCTGTTCGCGTGCTTCTGCAGACGTCTAACTCCAACAGACATGAACTCTCAACTCAATTGGATCAAATAAAGAACTTACATGAAACTAGGTTACAAGCAGTAGCAGGGATCTATGCTGCTAAAAGGCGACAAAAAGCATATTTTGATGCTCATATTAAAGATAAAAATTTGAAGGAAGGAGATTTAGTTTTGGTATATACCCTGAAACAACACGCAAAGAAACTGCAAAAAAGAGGATATGGCCCATTAATGATCAATCGCCTATCCACCAGCGGAGCCATCAGCTTAGCAACTCTAAATGGAGAAGTAGTGCCCAACTATATCAGTGGATGTCGAGTAAAAAAATATTTAGAGCCACTGACTGAAGAAATAATATCACGATTGATAACGGGTAAAAATAGACGTCTAGAGGAAGAAAGAATACGAGAGGAAGCCAGACAAGAAGCGCTAGAGCGGATCAGGAAACGAAAAGAGTGGTTGAGAGAGAGAGAGATGAGAGATATCGACTAGGAGAGGAACTCGTCCCAATGGCTAATTTTAGAGCCACGAAAAACCTAGGTCAACAAAGGATGCAACCATATTTGCATTTGGAAGCCGGGAAAAGGGAATACCACTTAGTGGATGCTCTCATTGACACAGGAGCCGCCATAAGCTGTGTCAAATTTTCATTGACTCAAAAACTCAAGGAGGAATTACGTCCATCAAAAGCACAGTTGATAGGATTAGGAGGAACAATTACTCAATGTATAGGTGAGGTTACCTTACCTCTACATCTCGGAAACAACAGTATGGAACACAAACTCTTAGTATGTCATGATCAGGAAGGACTTACTCGAAGACCTAGTGTTAGGTCAAGATTGGATATATGAATATGAAGAGACTATTCAATTGGCATTAGGATACATCTCAGCGAAGATAGGACATCGAGAGGTATTCAACATGTTAGACGAATGATCAATCAAAGCCGAGGATATAGACCCGAGAGCTCACTCAAATGAACATAGTGATGAATGTATGTTCACTAGCACTATGGAAACCCCTTCATCGAGTACTTCATGTGAGGAGAAACCGAATCCTGCCTGCACACCATCTTCTAATCTAGCAAGTCACAAGAGTATCATTCTATCTGAAAACAGCTTTAGCGAAGAACCACGCACAAGAGAGACTAGTTCTCCGGGTAATCACAAGTCTGCACCTATTAGAGTATGCCCCATTCCTTACACTAGACATGCTTGGATAAGGAAGGATCAAATGGCTGCATATCATCAACAACAAAAACATTATCGACATCAGAATGACCCATCGAACAACTGAGTAAATCACTTTGGACACCGACATCCACAACAAATTGCTAGAATATGGATTCCAAAGAAAGTGGTAGCCGCCCAACCAGCCCGCACACAAATATGGATTCCCAAGTCATGTACTCAAATGGGAATCATAAAAAAGGACGAACCAATGAGCAAGGAAGATCAGTATGGTCTAAAGGCAAAACGACAGAAGCTAAACTGCTACAGGATAGAGCAGGAGTCTACATACAATTCACACGTCATTCCAAAATTCAAAAAGCAGACAAAGCACAAGCACCAAATGAGAAGCACCGCATTCACCAAGAATGTTGGGAACATGATTTCTGCCAACAGAATAAAGCAGATTTGGATGCCGAAAGACAAGACAAGTTGTATACATCTACCAAATAATGCGAGTTGCACGCATGTGGAGTTACCAGAATCCAAAGTATGCATGATAGGGCCACATTACAAGGCCACGCATTCGGCACAATATTCTTCTATTTCATGATAGTGAAGCACAATTTCCCTTTGGGAAATAGGAGAGCACTTGTACATAATCTAAAGAAAATTACCAAAAAAAAATTAATAACCTCTTCGGCTATGAACTAACTTTTCTGTTTTTCTTTCAGACAAAAACATAAAAATATCTAAAAGTAGGAAAAATCCCAGGTATTACCTTTCTCACACCCACGGGGAAGGGATGACACCATTCACGTGGAACATTGCCAAACTTATGAAAGACAAATGAAGGAGGATTTTTTATACTATCTTGCCACTAATTCATACTCTATATTGAGTGCAGATGGCATCTACTAATTCCGAAGCGACGCAAGAGGAAGAGGTCCAACTTCTTCCATTGGAATCAATAACAAAAGCAAGAGGCCATTGGTTTTTGGATGACCAACCAGTATCGGATCTCATTTTCATGGCCACTATCAAAATCATGGACAGGGATCACTACTTCCCTATCATGTCGCAAGATTTTAAGACTACCATACAAGGATTACAGCGCATGACAGATGTCTGGACACAAGCAGGAATGGATGCATTTATCAGATTACCTATTTATCTATTAGAATTCCAGAGATGTACGCAAGTGATGAATACACTTCAGCCTTCATCGAATAAGATATCAGTTCCTGAGACACAAGTACTAGATAAAGTTGGTGCCTGGAAGACAATTCAATTCACTCATGAGCTGATTAACAAGGCTTTTGGATGGAATCAAGAAGGACTCACAACTGTTAAAGATGAATGTCATGATCCGAAAAAGCGATCCTTTTTGGAAATCAATAGAACTGATATTGAAGAGGCTGTTCGATTAGTGCATCAGCACTTTTGTTTTCCAAGTATGCATAGATATACATCACCTCAAAAGATCGTGGTGCAATTGCTCTCACATGCTATGAGGCAAGTCGGAAATCAAGTCAACATGACTCCATATGTCCAAGAATGCCTATTTGAAGCAAAGAAGAAGTGGGGTCAGAAAAAGTTTCTCAATGGTAGTTTGGCCTTGACCCTACTTATTTATGAGGCACTGGATATGAAGAACTACTTGCACTTGATGCCAACCTCAACTGAGATGGCCAAATATGTAAAGTCAGCAACTGTTCCAAAGAAAAAGAAAACAGTCATCGCTGTTGAAGAAGTAGGAACCAGCTCAAAGACACCTATGAGAGGAACTAAGTGCCTTAGAGAGGAAGAAGCCCAGGTTACACCCCAATCAAAGAGGACACACACATTTCCCAAGATTTCTGGGACCCAACAACCAATTACCAAGAGAGATCTCTCTGTAGCCCTCGAAGAAACACATCAGTATATGCGGGGGCAAGTAAATTTGAATATTCAAGGTCACCATTACGGACAAGCAAGCTAGGAAAAGAAACAGAAGAATAAAGAAACTCATCAAGTACCTTCCAGATACAAAGAAATAGGTTTGGAGGAATCAAGCTCTAATGAGGAATCAAGCTCTAATGAGGAATCAAGCCCTGAGAAGGACACCCTGGATACGGATATACAAACAGAAACACACAATGAGGATTGGACAGAGATCAATCAAGTTATTGGACAGAAAATGATAGCTTACGCAGCCGCAATAAAGAATTGATGAAGGAATTGCTATATGACCAGCCTATAGACAAACAGGAGACATCCGTGAATGATCAGAAGGAATTGCAAAATGAGATGGAGAAATATGCAGAATTGCTGAAGCAAGAGCAAGCATTGAGAGCAGAATGAGAACGTAAATACATGCAAGACATAAATGAGCTCAAAAAGCAATTGGATACAGCCAATGGCAAACTTGCCGAGAGTTATAGTGAAAACATGGATCAGGTAGCAGAAATTGGCAATGAGTTGCTTGCAACAAAAGAAGCTCTAAGGGCAGCAATGCAAGAAATAAAAGAAAAGACTGACCAACTTACAAAATTAAACGTTCAAGCAACAGAGCCAACACCAAGCGGGACACTTGTAGAGCCAAGACAAGAAAATCATACTGACGAGGTAGAGAAATAGGTCATAAGGAACGGGCGCTATTGGTATCTCGATTGACTGAAAATTTTGAAAATGAAGTCATCAAAGTCATGAAAGAAGCAAGGATTAAAGGTAAAGACTTGGAGACGATCATGAAGCCTTTCAACATTCAGTATGGATTGTTGAAGAGAAAACAAGACAATACATCAAGAAGATCACACAGAAAAATCTAGACGAATAGCTACAGTTCAAAAATGACACGTTCAACTATACTCAAGAAGAATTTGAAGCAGCACAACCTGTTTGGAGGAGAAATTTTTTGGAGAAACATCCTACATTACGAGTGCACTGGCAAGCAGGACCATACTTATTACAGGTAAATCCATCTTTTTGTCCAACACCGCGTAGAAGAGAAGCCAGAGAATTTTTGGAAATGCAAAAGAATGGTGCTATCAGTAAACAGTGGCTTAACTATCCATTACTTCCAAGTCCACCGCATAACTACCTACCTACGGAGGATTATATGATCAAAACCATTGAATATTGGCTGCAGAATTATGCAACCGTACCCGATTTAACTATCAAAATGACCAATAAAATACTCAATATGATACTTACAGTGTTAAAGGTCTTCAAGCACGCGGCATATACATTTTTGAACTTCATTGGCATTAACCAAGGAACAGATATTCGTGTTTTTGACTTGTCTGTTATGCCTAGCCGACCAACAATAATGGCGTATTATTCTAGGTTGATGTTTTTTCCGAGTACATACATGCAAACATTCAAAGAAGCCTTTTTCACATGATTTTTTGAAATTGACTTAGAAATTATCTTTAAAATGTCATCCAATTTGAATGCCAGATTAGTGGCATATGAATTAAGCTTCTTCGTTGATCATAGACAGCCACCACATGATGGTGTGAAAGCAGAACAGTGGTAGCAACTCATGATACGTGAAGCCAATCTGCTTAATGAAACAGAGCAAAAAGTGTACAGAACATACTCCCGTAGACTTCCAAAGCCTATCGGGGACGACAGAGTTCAGGAGGGGGGCAGTGTTGCGGGAGAGTCAAGCAAAAAGAAGAAAAGAAGAAGACAAAGAAAGAAGCTTCATTAAAAAGATCATATCGGAAGATACATCTTTGCAGGAAGCCCCGCAGGGGCGCAACACCCATCTCTGCACAGAGCCCCACAGGGGCACATATCAAGGAAAAAGCACGTAGGTGGAAAGGAGGAACCAAGGCCAGGAAAGTATCCATGAATTGCAAGAAGATAATTGGCAGGTACTAATCCTATCGCTGACAACGTGCAATGAAAAGAAAGTAAACAAGCTTAAAGCAATACAACAGGGTTAGATGTGTGCAACCAAGATAAATCAAAGGACCAAAAGCTAGAAAGAGGTCAGTGGTGGTGTGCGTGGCAACCCAACTAAATACATCAACCCAGATATGTGATATACGGAATACCAAGGGGCAAACAGAAGCAAAGGACATACCTCGGATAAGATAACCAATTGTCTGACAATCCTTGTTGCCGCTTCGACCGCTAGGTGCATGTATTCAGACCTCTTAAACAAGTTGAAGACAAGAAGTAAAGCCTGTCAAGGGACGACAGAGAAAAAGAGGGGGAGAGTGTTGCAGAGCGAAGAGAGCACAAGGCAGAGAGAAAGATGGGCCCCATAATTTTTTCGATTTGGACACCATATTTTTGTATCATAATCATTTTGTAATATAATTTGCGATGTAAAAGCACTAGAGGAGTCCTCTAGATGCATCCCCACAGAAGATTAGTAGCTTACCCATGTAAATTAGTAGGAAATTAACCTTTTAGTGAATAAAGTGTCGGTCTCTTGTGTGAAAGTACCATTTTTAGGGCACATGTATATAAGTCAATTTGTGACTCTTTGTAAAGACTTTTGCCATTGTGAGAATCAAGAGCACAGAATTTCGAATTTGTGTCTTTTCCTCTCTGTATCTTCTTCTTTGTGAGCTTGTATGCATGTGTGTGGCTTGGAAAGAGTGTTAGGAAGTGTTTTCTATCCATGAAAGTGTTTGTTTGCTGTGGTTAAGGTGTGTGTGAAGTGTAGGAAGTGCTGAAGTGTAGGAAGGTCATTCCCATGACTCCGTATTTTGCTCATAACTTGAAGTAGAAGCGTCAAAATTGAGTGAAAATACCACCATTGGATGCGTCTTCTTGAGAGCTTCAACATGCATATGCTATTTGCTATATTTGAAGTTCGGAACTGGGAGAAAAGCTCAATTTACTGTTGGTTGCTGTTTGAAGTATCGCGACACCATGACTGACAGATGAAGCTTGTTTGGATTAGTCTTTGCCTTGTTTGCACTCTTTGAGTAACTCATTTGCATTGATTGTCATTTGAATGCATGCCTTCATACACTCAGCTAGGTTTTGATACTCATCGCATTGATAATTAAAGCGTGATTCCCCACTATATGCACTTGAGGGGGATTGAAGTATAGTCTCTTTCTCCGCAAGTCCCTAGGTTGGAACATAGGTACACAGCAGAATATCTCCATTGCTAATTTCCTCTAGGGATCGCTTCCTTGCCAAGCTAATTCCCTCCTTCTGTTCTCTTGTCTTTAGGAATTTCACTAGTGCTTCACTCCATTTGGGTGCTATTGTAGAGAAAGGTAAGGATGTATGATCCTCTGGGATGGTCTCTTGGCATTTTGCACAATTACTGACATAATCATGGACATCTTTAGGCATATCAGGCCAGTATACTCCTAATCGTTTCAATTCTCTTAGAGTTTCGTGAATTCCTTTGTGTGTCCTCCATTTGTTCACATGGCCTTGTCCAATCAGCTTCATTTGTTCTTCTTCCTCAACACATCTCAGCAGTACACCATTGGGTTCCTTATAGTACACACTTCCTGCGATAATGTGCAAATTTCTTGACTGCAGAATTTCCTTTTTATTATCTTTATTGATGGGGTGTTGTGGACCATGAGTGAGTATTGGAATTAGCTTCTCTACCCACTTGGGAAACACTTCCAAATTAAATAGGTAAGTGTCTGGCAATTCGTCTGATACTCCACTTGGTGGTTCTCCATGTGTCAACCTAGAGAGGTGATCTGCTCTTATATGGGTATTTCCCTTTTTCATTATTACTTCAAAATCGAACTCCATCAATAGCAGAAACCATCTCACAAGTCTTCTCGTGTTACAGGGCTTATTGACTAGGTACAATAAGGCTTGATGGTCTATGAAGAACTTGAACTTGTTGGCTAGGAGATAGTGTCTGAATTTCTTTACAGCATACACCATTCCTAATCTTTCTCATTCCGTAGTTGTATAGTTCCCCTCGGCTTGATTCATTTGTCTACTCGCATAGGCGATTGGGTGATCTAACTTTCCTTTATCTGTCGGCTGAGCTAAGATGCATCCTATTGCGTAATTTGAAGCGTCCACATGAATATGAAAAGGCTTATTCCAATTCGGTCTTTTCTGAATTGGGGCCGTGCGAAGTCGCCTTTTTAACTCGTTAAATGCCTTTTTGCATTCTTCAGTCCAAGCAAATTGAGTCAGCAGACCATACAAGGGTTTGGCAATTATGGCGTACATGTGGATACATCGACAAAAGTATCCACAATGTCCCATAAGTGCTTGCACTTTTTTTGCATTCTTTGGTCTAGGAAGTTCTAAAATGACCTTAATCTTGTCTTCATTTGTAGATATTCCATTCCTAGACACTATGTGTCTTAAGATCTTTCCTTGTCTTACCATGAAGACACACTTTTCGGGATTCAAGTAAACTCTTTATTGTTGGCATTTATCAAATATCTTCCGCAATTCACGAATGTGGTCTTGCCTTTGACTCGAACATGTACATAGGTCATCTACATACACTTCCATACTCTTCTTCAGGAATTGTTTGAGAACATGACACATCAATCTTTGGAAAGTAGCAGGCACTTTAGTGAGTCCAAAAGGCATCACTCGGAAAGCATAGACTCTCCATTCAGTCACAAATGCGGTCTTATGTTGATCCTCAATAGCAATAGCTACTTGGTTTTATCCTGAGAATCCATCTAAGAAACTATAGACTTCCCTTCCTGCAACTCTTTCCAATAGATGGTCAATGATGGGTAATGGGTAGCTATCGCGTATCGTGGCTGCATTCACTCTCTTTAGGTTAATGCATACTCTAAGTTTTCTGTTCTTCTTAGGCACAACCACTAGTGGTGATACCCATTCAGTATGTTCTATCTCATAGATGAATCCAACCGCTAATAGCTTGTCTATTTCTTCTTTAATTTTTGCAGCATAGACCTCATTGTATGTGTAAGGGCATTGTTTAGATGGTTTTGCCTCTGCCGTCATTGGTATTCTATGGGAACAAATGGAGGGTTCTACACCCTTGAGGTCCTTGCATATCCAGGCTAATACGTCTTGATATTCCTGGATCAATTGTATCAGTTCTTCTTCCTCATGTGGGGACTCATCTTTTCCTATGTAAGTACATCCTTCTTCCCCATCTTCTACCATTACTATGATTTTCTTCGCTTGTTCCTTATTGTCATAATCCTCTCATTCTCTTGCCTCTCTTTTAGGCATTTGAATAGCTATTTTTCTCTCCTCAACTTTGTACCTTTTACAATGCTCCAGAACCTCAAAAAGATCGGGGTCTAGTTCAATCTTACTCGCGCCTTCCTCCTGCTTTGGCACTATGGGGGCTGCTTTTATTGCTAAAACTCTGGTCATTTCTTACTTATTTTTGGTTCGAATGGCTTCTAAGTAATGTTTTTCAGAATCAAAATCTGGCTCCATCTCTATGCTCTCGTATTCTTCTTTCCATTCCTTTTCTAAAATTTCCCCTGCTTCTACCTCTTGAAGGACAACCATGTATAAATTTACGTCATAGCCTTCTTTGTCCACACATTCATTCATGGTCAGAACTTCTTCATTCACACATACATCTAAGGTTGCTAAGATTTCCATCCACCCATGTGGTTCAAATGTTTCATTTGGAAAGATTTGTGGCATATACATTGGGTCCTCTACCGGTCGGTAGTTAGGATGTCCTATTGGCCACAACTGCCTTTTATTATCCTCTTTCTTGGCTTCTTTACACATCCATAATTGGGCGTCCTCATGCATCCATGATTGATCACTTGATCCAGCGCTATGAATAGATCGATCATCTTCTTCCTTATGTATAGGATTCCATTGTAGTGGGGGTACATCTCGATATGCAAAAGTATACAAGTTTATCTTAGTAGTATTTCCTTGATGCTGAAGGTATAAAGAGTCTCGTCCCCAATCTTGCACTACCCTAAGTTGTCTCATAAAGGGTCATCCTAATATCATCTCGTAATTGTTTACCTTTCAGAATCGACAGATGGCTAACGTATGTTCAAATTCAACTCCACAAGTGGTTAATTTTATCTTTTCTAATATCCCTAATGGTTTTTCAACATGCCCATCTGATAATTGGAGCTTCATGCGAGTGGGTTGTAAGGCAGGCTTTCCCCATTTCTCCCAAATCTCCTTGGTGGCAATTCCTACTCCTACTCCTGTGTCTAGTATAGCTTTGGTCATATAGCCATTGTAAGTGATAGGTAAACATGTGTTGCCTTCGTCTCCTTTGCTAAATTCTCCAACCTTATCCACTCCGATTTGTACCTTAAATGGGTTTTCTTTTCCCTTGTTTTCCTTTTTGTCCTTCTCCTGCCCTAATTCCAGTTGACCTACTAATTGTTTCCATATTTGTGGTTTAACACGGAGTTGTTCTTCCACAGTCAATTGGCATTGTACTTTTGTCTTTTTAAGTTTTGTTAAATTGTGTGAATCCTTATCTGAGTTTTCCCTTCCTTTTCCTCGTACTGTGGGTGCTCCGAAGATCATGGATTCTTTTTTGTACTCTCCCATGTAATTTGGTAGGGTCGAAATGCTCTGAGCTTCTTCCCTATTTCGGTCTGGTCTCGATACTTCCTCATATACTTCTTCCATGTTGGGACTTGGCTGATAAACGTCCACATCTAATTCCTCAAAGGGAGGTTTAGTCACTCCATTCCTCTTCCATTGTTTTTCTCGAATTCTATTCCATAATTCTTTTGGCCAGTTAGCCTCTAAATCCGGTATTGTTGACATAGGTTTGTCCTGGGTTTTCACTAGCTCACATTTGTCATCCTTCTCTTTAGGTTCTTTGTCCTTGGCTTTAACACAATCCTTATATTGATCCTCTGCTATCCTTGTCTCGAGGAGAGCTGGGATGGTCTTTTCTAGGGTTGCTTGTGCTACCTCTATGAGTTTTCTGCATATAGCAAGCCTCTCTTTTTCTAACTCTCCTTGTGGGTAAAGCTTTTCATGTTGCTCCACAATTGGTCCTGTCTTAATTCTAGCTTGGTACGCTTTCAGCCGCATGTCCAAATCATCCGGCTTTGGGTCAGCTAGAATTGATCCTGGTTTCTATGATTTTCGGATAGGCAGTGGAATGGGAACTTATCCCGAATTTCTGGTTCTTTATGCCTCAATGCTTTTTGTATGTTTCTGATTTTCTTGACTTTTGTTTTTCCTCCATTTTTCTTTGAGCTTCTCTCTTCTTTCCTTCGATTTTTGTGCTTTCATGTTTTGGGTATTCTCACGTGGGTCCTCCGAATCTTCTACTATTTGAATCTTGGGGTTTAAGGTTCTATTGTTTTCTTGTTCCAGATCCGGTTGTTTTCCTTCTCGTTCCTTTGTTTATGCTCGTGTAATGGCCTTTAATGGTACGGTGTATTCCTTATCACTTCTCGGTGCTTCTATTACTTCGATTACATTAATAGGTGTAGTGTCTTGAGCCTTGTTGGGGTTTTTTGGGCAATCACGGAAGAGATGTTCTTTCCCACAATCAGTACAATATCCTTCCCAAGTCCTAGGAGGTGGTGGGTTGTAAGGCCGAGTGCATTCTCTGATAAAATGGTCTCCTCCGCATCTATAACAAGGTCCTCTTGGCATAGGTGGTCGGATGGGTGGTCTTACAGGTGGCAGTGCTTTAGGTGCAGTGTACATTAATGTTGCCACTTCTAGTCCATAGACACTATCGTAACCTTCGTATTCGTAGTAGTGTGGATCATAAGTTTGTTCATACTTAGACAGGTTAGTGTTGTAGGGATAGTACTCTCCCTGAGATGGCTCGTAACCTAGGTTTGGCGACTCCAAGCTGGTCATAGGTGATGCCAGCACGATGGCTCTTTCTAGGTTTTCCTCTGGTTGAGCGTACTTAACCGGTACCACATGTTGGGGCTGTAAAAGTTGTGGTCCTAACACTGGTTGGGGTTGTGGATATTGTGTTTGCTCGTATGGCCTTGGTGCTCCTAGTGGTGCTGGGTAGGGATTGTACCTTGGCATATCTCTGCCTGGTTCTATAGGTGGGTATCCATAAGACCGATACTGATGTGGTTGTAGAGGCCGTGTCTGCCTATTGAATGGGCAATTTTTTCTGGTTTGATTGGTGTATTTTTGTTCTATGTGACAATACATGGCCCCTCCTTGCTGGGGCTATCTATTGTAAGGGTACATCTGAGGTACACCTGTTCATCCTCGAACATACATGTGAGTGGGGTGATCTCCTCCGCATAGACTACATCTTCGCAACATGGGTAATCTTAGGGCTGGGTGTTGATAATTTCTTTGTCCTTGGACTCCTAATTTCTTCGCTACCAGTGCTGCTAATTCTTCCACATTACTGGAGTTGGATGTTACTCTGCTTCGAGTGTCTTCAGATTTAGTAGGGCTGGTTGTACTTTTGAGATCATCCGCTAGGTTGTCCTCTAAGTCGATACATTCTTGTAGACATTCATTCAATGTCTGTAGTCTCTTCACATAGACTAATGTTCTCAGAGTTCCATTCGTTAGTCCATCCAAAAATAGTGATATCATTTTTTGCTGCGTAGGTCTTTCTGCTACAGGACATCTATCCACATACTAGTTGAACCTTCGGGTAGCTGTTTTCACAGTTTCATTAGGGTTTTGTTTAAAACTATGGATTAAAGATGAAGAATTGTGTTTGATCCCTCTCTTAGTGAATTCCCCTATGAATTCTTGAAAGAATTGCTCCATATTTCCAAATTGGTTGGGGTCTAATGGTTGGAACCAAGTGAGAGCCGTTCCTATGAGGGTGAGTCCAAAAGGCTCATATTGCACAAAGAATTCATCTACTTCTTCAGCTCTTAGAACTTGTTTAAATTCAGCAATGTGGTCGTAAGGTTCTCCCAATCCATCATAATGATTGCTCATGCATTTGGCCACCTAAATAGGTCTTAATCTTCTCATTGGTTCTGGCTGCCTGGGCATTAAAGGGAAGGCGGGGATTGCTGGTCTAATTGGGGTATTCCAAGCTGCACTCCTATTGGTGGTCGTGGCCTTATTGGTGGTCTGTATTGATTTCCTACTCCAGGGTGGGTCTGATTGTGTGTTTGCACTCCGGGTGTTGTGAATTGCACATGAGTTCGGTTGGAAACACTCCGTTGGCTTGTTTATCTGGACATTGTGTGCTCTGCCTCTTGTTGTGTTCCGAAGGGGTTCTGAGAGGTGGTTGCTTGTTCTCTCTGAGGGAATAAAGGCAAACCCATGTACTTTAGTCGAGATCTATCTATGGCATCTACCAACCAATACCTTTTTTGGTTCTTGTCTAGGTATGTTACTCTAGACTCGTCTTCCGGATCCTTTAGCTCATAAAACATCATCATAATTTCCTCTCTTCCTTGAGTCGGTGAGTCATTTTGAAGTAACAAGTCTGATCCATGGATCAAATAGACTTCCAGTAAGTAGTCGTCTTGACGTATCAAGTCCCCTCTCAAGACTCGCGTCACTATTGACTTGCCTCTAGGGGTAGTCACTAACTCCTTAGGGTTTGGTCTCCGTGAGTTTTCTTGTTCCACTAACTCTTCCCTCTCATTGATCAAATCGGGATATTCAGTCACTATGTAGATGTGACCCAACTTGTCCATGTATGCTCCACCTTCATACTTGACAGCCGGTCTGGGCACAATTGTTGCATCTAGGGAAGTCACCATCCTAGCCAGAGATCTGTTTAAACCGTCTAGGTAGATGGGGATCTCCTGGGCATTAGTGGAAACATACTGGAAGGAGGTGCGGTATTCTCCTTCTACAGCAGTCATGAAGTTTCTCTCGGGAGCCGGACCCTGCATGTCTTCCGAGGCCATGGGTATTTCCTTCTCTGAGTCACTAGAGGTATCTGAATAGACAGAGTGGTGACTGACCTGAGCGATATTTCCTATGGATGATATGACACTTCTCTGGCTAATCAGAACTCATCCTGACCTCAAGTTCATTCACCCTCCTAGGGCTCCCTTGACCTCTAAAACTCTCCTTAAGTGGCTTCTCAAATACCTCAATTTCACCCTTGAAAATGCTCAAAGTGTTTTGGACGATACCACTTTGGCGATACTGCACTAGGCGATACCAGGCTGTTGATGATACAATACCACTTCAGGACACGATACGATACCAGTCACGATACGATACTTCAGGTTTTTATAGTTTCCAGTAACTGAAGCCTAACTACATTGATTTGGTAATTTTTTTGGAAATTTTTCTTGATAATTTTGACTTACTCCTACTCCACTTCTCTTCCTAGCCTAACCCTAATTCTTTCTTCTCTCTCTCTCTCTCTCTCTCTCTCTCTCTCTCCAAACCCTAATCCTAAAAACTCATTACACACACCTCTGGGATGTGAAGTAACAAGTGCTGAAGCGTGGGACTACTTGCCAATGAGCGAATTCACTCTAACAAGTACGCTTTCGTCACTCTAGAGCTATAACCATCACGAAGGCATCTTGGTCGAGTGTGTTCCCCGGCAATGGCGCCAAAAACATGTGTACCTAAGTAATGAAGTCTTAGGGACTTGTGCCAAAGAGACTAAATCTCGTTTGCCACACAAGTGCATATAGAGGTGGATTGACACACACTTAATTATCAATCCGAAGAACCGACCTAACCAAACGTATGAGGATGTGTGCACTCGTGATGGAATGTGAAGTGATATAGCTCACATGCATGTGAAAAGGCTAACCTACCTCTCTAACTCACTTAACTGTTGAAAGTGCCTGCTGCGATACCTCTTACAACAATTTTCACTAAGTCGAGGATATCTCCCAGCTCAGAACTCAAAATATGGCCAATAGTGGGTTCATTTCAAAGCTCTCGACGAGACGCTTCTATTGGACATGCTTCACTTGATTTTGACAACTATGGTTCAAGTTATGACAGAAATAGTGAATGGCACGAAACACACACACTCACTCCACAACTCGTACTTACTCACACACACACTACTGCAGCTCAAAAGTGTTGGGGAGGGGTAGACAACAGTCTTACACACACATTCCAAGCTTCACACACACATAATAGGTCATGGAGAAGATGAAACTCTGTAGGAAAGAAGCAAATTCGAAATTCAGGAGCTCTCCTTCTTCACAATGGAAAAAAGTCTTTACAAAGAGTCACCAAATGACTTACACACATGTGCCCTAAAAATGGTCCTTTCACACAAGTGACCGGCACTTTATTGGCTAATCTTTATTTTCCTACTATTTTACAAGAAATATATTATAATGATTTGGGATTATGCATCTAGACCACTCCTCTAGTGCATTTACATGGCTTGAGGAAATTTCCTATGACTTTGAAGAAGAAAAATATGCCCATTAATTTTGATAAATTTGGGGCTCCCCTTTCATGTCGTTTTGCTCTGCAACACTCTCCCCCTCTTTGTCTGTGTCCTCCCTTGACAGGCTTTTGCTTCTTGTTTATAGCTCGTCTAAGAATTCTGAATACACGCACCCTCTGGTCGAAGAAGCGATAAGGACTATCAGGCAATTTGTTACTTTATCCGAGATATGTCCTTCGCTTCTGTTTGCCCCTTGGTATTCCGTACATCACAAATCTGGGTTGTTGTATTAAGTCGGGCAGCCATGCACGCTATTAGTGGAAGGATCATTACCTGCCAAATATCTTGTTGCACTTCTTCATGGATACTTCTTGGCCTTGATCCACCCTTATTACTCAAATACCTTCCCCTTTTGTGTTGCTTTGGGCCTGTTTGCCTTCTGCCACCGCGTGCCTTAATTTGCTGACCTCTACTCTCTTTTAAGAGAGCCTTAATTTGCTGACCTCTACTTTCTTCTCACCGCACACATCTAGTGGACGAGGAGACACCTAGGACCTTCAGAGAATTGGTTATCTTATCAATGAAGCGTCCTATGTGTTTTGTCTCTCTCCTCGACTTGTTTTGCTTCACGGCCAACTCCTAGTGGATGAGGAAGCTGTGTGCAACCTCCCATGAAATGTCTTGGTTGTTATCTTTCTTTAATTCCACTCCTCAGGACCTGAGCCTTTGGCGTTGTTGCCTGATGCGTGCCCCTGCAGGGCTTTGGGCAGAGAGTTGGTCTTTTTTTCTGACTTCTTTATTTCTTATTGAGCAACTTTATTCTTTGATTTTCTTCTTCTTCTCTTTTTGCTTGATTCCCCTTCCACAGAATGTTCACAGGACATAATATTCATTGAAAAAAGCTATTTACTCGTTTAATCAAGGGCATGCTATATCTTTTCTACAATTCATTAAAGAGTAATATGGATTCGATATCAGATTCTAGATTTTGTTCTATGTGCATATTAGTTTAGATGTATATTGTACTAATCTCTATATTTTGTTGATTTTAGGAGTGAAAATGGAAGGAAACTATTTTGCTTCATTTGGATCAAGAAGATGGGAATGGAGAGTGAGAAAATTTATGGGCCAATAAGTTAGTAGTCAAGAGTTACTTGACTCAAACAACATGGAATTATAGAGAGTCTTAGAAGTTGAAGCGTCCAAAATTCATGATATGCTAGATGCATAATATCTTCTTACAATTAGAAGTATGTGTGTGAACACTCTGGGATCATCGGGGCACTTTTTTTTTCCTCTTTAAGAGGTTTTTTTCCCTCGGCTTGTATATATGCCTATTGCCCTAATGGGTTACTTATCTTTGTACATTCTAGTGGTAATACATTTAGTATTGTGTGTTGTGCTCCAAGCTTCTTCTTTTTCCTTGTGTTGTTTGCGTGCTTTTGCGGACCTCGAGCTCCAACAATTGGTATCAGAGGAGGTCTACATTTCATCTAGGTCATCGTCGACACCCCTCCGATCACAGTCTCAGAATCGCACGAAATTCTGTGCTGATACTCAAACTAATTAGGAGTACAAAATGACTTTGCTCTATGGTGTTGAAATCGCGATTTGAGCTCATTTTGGCCTCCAAATGCAGTATTGCAGTAGTTTTGCAAGACATTTCATCTTTTTGTGCCAAAGATATATACAAGTTTGATTCATCAGTATAAGCATCTCGAAGTCTTCTACAAATTTAGTAGAATGTGTAAGGGTACTTGTGTTCAACCTTTTTAGATATAGTCATTTTTCTACATCTAGGTATTTTAATGAGTGGCCATGGCTGAAATAAGTGATATATTTTGTATGTTGGTTGTTGAGGATAAATTGGATGGTACGAATTACCCATTGTGGGCTTATACGATGCGTCTTGTATTGGTTACAAAAGGACTATGGAATATTGTGTAGGGTGTTGAAAAAATGTCATATCAGACCTTCAAATACAAGTACTGAAGTTGATGCATATTCACTCTTGCAGAACAACTAAGGATGCTTGGGATACACTTACTGCATTGTACCAAGCTAGGAATGAGGCTCATGTTGCTTTCCTTCAAAAATAGTTGGACAGTGAGCATATGAATGAAGGTGACTCTATGGAAAGTTTTCTAACAAAGATCAAAGATTTGAAGGAAGAGTTAATTTCTGTTGATGATGTCTTGGCTCACAATTCGCTTGTGGAGACTGTTCTGAATGGTCCTCCTGAATCATAGTAGAGTTTTTCTTATACTCTTCATTTGATGATGAAAGGCAATTCAAATGCCTTAACATTTGAGGCGTTAGTATTTGTTTTTTTGCAAGAAGATTATTTTAGGCAGAACAAGTCCATTATGCATGTTGAAGATCAAGCTTTCTTCGCTAATCAGAAGGGCAAAGGTAAATGGAGCTCTTCTCTAATATGTACAAATCTACTAATTTTGCACAATCAAAGAACGATGATAGAGACGACAACAAAATAGAAACGTAGAAGTAGAAATTGTCTTTAATATTGTAAAGACAATGATCATATCATAAAGAACTATCCAAAACTGGCTACAAAAGAGGCAAAGAAAAAAGAGGTTGGAATGCTTGTTGCTAAGGCCTCCACACCAAAATAGAGTTTGCTAATCTAGTGCAGAATGAGGAATGGGTGTTTACTACTGTTTGCAGTTTTGATGCATCTTCTCCTAAACTGTGTATGTCTATAGTAGACTCAGATGTTTGGTACTTTGATAGTAGGGCAACCAAACATATTACCTCGTAGCATAGTTTCTTCACTTCACTTAAGCTTGCCCCTATAGGGAATACTATCATGTGTGCCAACAACTCCTCTTATCTTGTCATGGGAGTTAGTAAGATCATTCTGACTACTGCGAATGGTAGTTCTTTCACATAGTCAGATGCTTTATTTGTGCCAGGGATCAACAAGAATCTATTATCAATTTCATGTTTGGCCAAGATTGGCTTGGTTGTGAACTTTATTGATGATATGTTTGGCCAAGATTGGCTTGGTTGTGAACTTTATTGATGATAGATGTACAGTGCATGATCTTTCAAATGGCGATAATATTACTGCTTCTAGCATTTTATATCATAGGTTATATAAGCTCATAGACTATGAAAAATCTGTGAATGATTCCGCATGTGCAGTACATGATTCTCAGGCTATGTGAGATGCAAATCTTTGGCACGCATGCTTTGGTCATCTAAATTTTTGCTAGTTTGTTACTCCGGCAGAAATCTGAAATGGTGTCCTCTTTGCCCAAACTTGAGGGACTTGGTAAACATGTTTGTGAAGGCTATATGGTTCAGTTCCAGCTACTGAGAAATTGCAGCTTGTTCACAATGAAGTTTATGGTCCTATGCAGATACCCGCTTTTGGAAAGGATCTTTACTTCATGATTTTCATCGATAATAATTTAAGGCATGCATGGGTATACCCATTGAAAGCAAAGTCTGAAGTGTTTATGTGCTTCAAAGAGTTTTTGCTATTGGATGAAAATATGTCAGCATGTAAAATGAGCACCCTCTGATCTGGCCAAGGGGTGGAATATATGTCTTCTAGCTTTAATGCATTTCTGGTTGAACATGGGATAAAACATTAGCATAAAGTGCCATAGACACCTCTATAAAATGGAGTTGCTGAAGAGAAGAATAGGTCATTCATGGAGAAGGCGAGGTGTATTGTCAGGATTTAGGCTTTACCACATAGTTTTAAGCTTGAGGCTTTTATGTGTGCAGCATATGTACATAGCAGGTCTCCCACTAAAGCACTATAGTCTATCACTCCATATGAGGCTTGGCATGGTCGGAAGCCATCTCTTACTCATTTGCATGGTTTTGGTTGTGTGGCATATGCATTAGTGCCTAAACATTATCATAGGAAATTGGATGAAAAAGCAATAAAATGCATTTTTGTTGGGTATAATATTGAAAGCAAAGGCTATCATTGGTATCATCCATAAACTAAATTCATTTTGGTTAGCCGTAATGTTGTTTTTGTGGTAGATTCTATTCAACCTTTACTTTCATGTACGAAGGAGACATCTGTTATCTCCAAAGACATGTATGATACTTTGCTGCCTCTTTTTATAGGTGGAAAGTCTAATGCTGGTCCTAATGAGCCAACTTCTCAGCCTTTCCACCTTTGATGTAATGATGTAGATCATTCCATTTCTGATGTAGATTTACATGATGCACTTGTTGATAAGAGATTTTATATTGAGAAGGCAAAAATTATGCCAAAATGGCTAGTGCAAACTTTGCAGTAAAGCAAATTAGATGCACCTCTTTGTGATGAGAATAAGCCTGTTTCATTTGATGAAGCACAAAATTCTGAAAATTGGATTGCTACTATGCAACAAGAATATGATGCTATCATGAAAAATAGTATATGGTCTTTATGTGAATTGCCTTCTGGCAAGAAGGCCATTGGCACTAAGCGGGTATACAAGTTGAAGCAACCTTGATGGAAGAATTGACATGTATAAGCATGGAACGAATACTGTTCATATCATTTGTGCACTTCTTCATCATGGTTGGAATGTACATCAGTTGGACATTAAAACTACATTTCTTAATGTTGACTTGCATTAAGAAGTGTATGTTTTTCAGCCCCATGGCTTTGTGCACAAAGGGTACGAAAATCAAGTGTGCAAGTTAAGAAAGGCATTATATAGTTTAAAGCAAGCACTATGTGCTTGGTATGAAAAGATACATGCCTATCTGATAGCACATGGTTTTGAGAACAGTCCAACTGAAAGCACCTTATATGTTAAGGATGCTAATGATGTGCTTCTGATCATTGTTGTGTATGTTGATGACATACTGCTCACTGGTCCTTATGACAAGCATATTGTTGATTTTAAAGCTGATTCGCATGCCTCATTTGAGATGTCTGATTTGGGGCATTTGCATCATTATTTGGGCATTCACTTTATGCAAGTTGATGATGGAATGAATTTGTGTCAATTAAAATATATTGACACATTATTGTAGCATTTTTTCCTTGAAGACTATAAACCTATTTCCAATCCAATGGAGAAAGGTTCACGATTAATACTTCATGATGTTGGAGATGCATTTAATGCTATTCTCTATCAGCAGGCTATTGGATGCTTGATCTACTTATGCATTACTTTGCAAGATATTCAGTTTGCTATCTTAGACATGAGCAAGTTTATGCATTTCCCAGGTGTCAAGCATTGGCAAGTGGTTAAGCACATCTTTCGCTACTTGAGTGGGGCCCAACTACTTAGATTGTTTTATCCTAAGGGGGGATCACTATCGCCTGATTTACATGCTTTTTTTCTACTTGCACTAGTATGGTTGCCATGACACTCATGTGTCCTCTAGTGGCTTTTGCTTCATGCTTGGTAGCTCTTGTATATCTTGGTTGAGCAAGACGCTGTAGTGATGATTCCACTCATTCAAGTTTTTTGATGCATGTGAGGGATTCATGGAACGCACTCTTACCACTTGCATATCAAAGCCTTGAAGTTCTTTGTGGAGATCTAAGCACTTCTCCACTCTATGTTTATAAGAGAAAACCCTTTGGAAATGAAGATACTACATGCATTAAAGGACATTTTATGGTCAGATTTCTTTCCAAGAGCGGCATCTATTCTCCTAATTTGGGGAGTTGGTGACACGCAGTACAGAGGGGAATAAAGAGGAAAGTTGCGGACTAGGAGGTTTCTCTTCATTCCCTTTCAGGAGGTTGCATAGAGGACAAAAAAAGGAGCTGATAGAGAGGAGGGGGGATCGTGCTAATCATCTCCTAATGATCATGATAATTATTTAATCTGTAGCATGCAACAAGGATGGGGAAAAACTGCGAGAAGGTGGGAGATCCATGCGATGAAAGAGATCAATTTTCTCTGCTGATCTGGTGCTTATCTTTTGCAACAAAGGGGGTGCAATACCTGTGACATCAATCCTTCTGATGTGAGTGACAAACATAGTGATTATGAGATTGAACACAGCATCTGGATGCCAATAAATTCAGAGTTTGTTCACTGCTCATGTTTATGGTTTGCATCATGAGAACACATTCACAACTTGGTACATATATGATCGTGGAAGATTTTGAAGCATCGTGAAGTAGAACTCGAGCACTACTGCAGAAATCTGTTTCTCAATGATGGTTATCTGGTTAAGGGTTATGCGTTACATCCTTTTATGAGCTCGTTAAATTCTAATATGGAGAATTATCTAAGCGTGTCTTGAACTGTTGCTTGCATCTTTTGCACTCAGTTTAAGTGGATTTCAAGGTGGTTGTCAGAGTTTCTATTAGGCATACATCATATATTCAAAAGAAAGAAGAATACTGCTGCACTTTCACTTCTTTTTTGTGGTCCCTCGCTTTTTCAGCTTCCATGTGCATGTTCTGGTGAATCCTTGTGAGGAAGATATCCTGATTCATACATTTGAATCATGTGAAGATGACTCGCTATAGCTTAATGACTGTGTAATTTGCGTTAGTATGATATCTGCCATTGTTCTGTTATATTATACTTTGTCATCTTCTAATAAATACTGAACGACAATTGGTGTGCTCTTGTCAGTGCCAACATGTATCTTTGTTACAGCATCTATCGTTGATTAGTTCTTAAAATTGTCCTTAAGATCAAAGGGATTTTGTGTCTCCACTTTTCGAAACAAATCTGCAACTTCGAAGTGAATATTTAGCAGCATACTACGAGTTTTCATAAGTTCACATCTATACGGAGTCAATAGAGCTCATAAAATTTTGCATGATTTACGTAATGAGAAGGATCAATATATGAATGAAAGCAGAAAGAGTAGATGAATGATTTGAAAGAAATAAATGATTTAAAGCATCTGTTAGTCTACTGCTGGATTTGGATGGTGACAGCTGCATGTTCCATTGTTTTTGAGAGATTTATATTGGCAGAGCATCTTGTGACATAAGGCAATCATGAACAAAATTCACAACAGTTTTGGAGAGTATGGTGTGAGATCATTGGCTGTTCCATAATTGTACCAACGCTAAGTTTTCTTACTATACTTTCATATTTATCAATGAAAAAGGTAACTTATGTTATGCACCATGTCCAAAAATGTGGTTGAGGGTATGCATAGAGCACTTTATCGAATTATCTCTTATCAATACATGTGTTCTATACCATACGTGAATTTATTTTGCTGGGTACTGAATGTGATCTCTAAACAATGATAACCATGCATATCTGATCAGGTTCTATTAGAACTCATTTTGCACGGATGTTTTTGCAATAACATAAGAAAAGTAATATATGTTATCTTAGCACACTTGCATGTAACGTTTCGAGGAATTTCTGTTCTATACTTTTACATATCTAGTTGATTGAATCGCCGTCAATATTGGGTAGCGCTTGCGTTTTAATTCTAAAGAATTTGAATATCTAAAGTAAGAAACAATAATTAAAAGCTGATGAAGTTGCACAACACAATAAATGAATTTAATAAAGTGATGTATCAAGTTCAAAATATCTGATACAAGATTAGAGACGTCTTTGGACTAATAAAATCAACATAAAGTAATAAAGAAAACAATGAACATATTAGATTCGAGAAAACTTGACTATGTAAGCTCAAGGAGAGGCTATGCTTGTCATATGATATATGATTGGGCTATTTATTCATTCTCTTGTGTTTAATTTGTTCTCTGAGTTTTCATAAGCACCTGAATTTTCATTTGCACCTGAGTTTGCTCCAAGCACCCGACATGCATTGTATCATCAGCGGTTAGCTTGATCCACCAAAATCACTTTCTTGGCACCCTGTGTGCTCCCCTAAGTGTGCAAGAACCCACGACAATGCAGCCTACTGTGGCCACTTTTGGTTGTGAGGCTGACATATAAGGTTAAGATGCTCGTGGCATGCCTGATTAGCAAGGCCATAGACTTAAGGTAGAAGTACAAAATTTTCTCTCTTCTTAAAACCATGATACAATGGTGGTAACTTAGCACACCATCTTCTCAAGCTCTAAGGAAGAGAAAATATGGTACAAAAGAATCTATGTAGTTTTGGAAGATGGAAGTATCACTACTCTTGTTCAAGAAAGTCCTTTGTTTGAGAGAACAAAAGAGCTATTTGGAGTTTTACATTATTCTTCTAAGCAAATGCAAGGCATGAAGAAAAGGTAGAACTCAAGGGTTTTAATAAACCCTAAGTACCATTTTCTAATGTCCTAGAGGTAAAGGGCTATTCAAATGGTAAATATTATTACCATCTACTTCAGATTAGAGATCTCATTAGGAAAACAATTATAACGACGAGTTGTAACAAACGAGAACTATGTCATAAAAATACAACACACTCATCAAAAATCAAGCAAATTGCATCTTATATTTGAAAACCCTTTATACCAATACACACATATTTCAAAACTCAAATGAAAACGTGTGATTTTTTGATAGTTTTTGTCATTTCATAAAAAAAGAGCTCAAAATGTGGCCAAAATTTTACTAGATTTAACATTGACATGTCCAAAATCTACATAAAAAAATATAAAAGTGATAAAAAAGCTTATACAAAAATTAAACATTGAACATGTTTTAATGGTGGATATCGATAATTATTCAAAATTGCTATAGTTAAGCAAAATACTTTGGAGCATTTATATAAGCACTAAAAATGTTATGAATTTTCAACTCAACTCATATCTTTCATGATCTATGTCTATACCCCCATCATCTGATGCACTTGATTTAGTCTAAGACTGTTGAGAGCTCTCTTCTTCTTCTTCTTCTTCTTCTATATCCACAAGAGCTCTATCTTCATCCAAGTACATACCGAATTCTATAGGATCATGCACAGATCTTCTTGTTTGCCTATGATTAACTGTAGCACATACATCTAGATGCTTTTGCTTTATCATAGTGATGGTTGCTTTCCTTAAGTGCCCTGTTTTGGTCAAGGCAAAATCATAAACAATAATATCTACATCATCCATTTTAAGAGTGGATGTGCTTGAAATATTCTTTTTCTTTTTTGAGCATGTTTGTTTGGTGTCACATACCGTTTCTAAGTTATATTTACCTCTAAATGCATTACTAATTTTAGTATAATACCAATGCACTACCAAAGCCTCTATTCTTCTTTGATCAATGTTGGTAGCAGCCAGGGCCCCCAAGGACCCACAAGACAAGGAAGCCAAAGAAGGGAGTCGGAGCAAGGAACAAGCAGGCAAATAGGCCGTATAATTTTTCCATGAAACAATATTTCCAAAATAGTGATCTTAGTCACTTCACATCATTGTAAATACCAATTTTTGATTATTCCTACTCCATTTTGTGCAAGCGGAGGAGTCCTCGAGCTTGAGGAGTACTAGTAGTATTTATGTACCAATTTTCATAATTACAGAGCTCGTTTGAGCCTCCAAAATAGCCTTAGAATCTACTTTTTAACTAGGCCAGACACTAGGTTTGGACAGGACCAAAGCTAGTAAAAAACTATAAAAAGAGCTAGAGAGCTCATTTTTGAGGTTAGCTTGTGGTAGATTTGAACTTGTATGAGACTTTTTGAGTAATCTAAAGAACTCCATTATTTCTCTCTTTGTCTTGCCGTGTGTGCACGTGTGTGTGTATGTGTGTGCATGTTTGTGTGCTTCTCACTCACAAACTTGTGCCATCACTTGTTCGAGGTCTTCATACCATCCTCAAGTCTTCCTGGATTGACATTAAAGGAGGTGCTACTCATCACTGAGCTAGACCAAATTTTGGTGCCGTTGCCGGGGAACGAGCTTTGAGGATGAGCGTGTGATGGTAAGATGTAGAGTTGAGACGTTGGAGTAATAGGTATTTTCTTCACTTTTATCTATTTTCTCTTCTTTTCTTCACCCTCTTCATCACCATCATCATCATCACCATCTCGCACCTCCATCTCCATCATCACGACATTTTCAGTTTTTTGTTCATATCACGCTTCCCATACCATTTCCCCTCATTTCACTTGTGAGAGAGAGCGAGAGAGTGTTTGCATGCTTGTGCTTTGTGTGTTATTTGAGATTTTCTGCAGGAATCAGCATCCCCAGCAGCTGCACCAGCTTTAGCACGTACAAATTTTTGACTGTGCACGTCTCAAGGCGTTGACCCCTGTCAATCGCGATCGACAAAAAAATTGATCAATTTGCTAAACTAAGTGCATAAATGTGATGTGTAGGCCTAGAGCATCTTAAATATGTGTTTAAAATTTTGATATGCCTCAGTTTTCTGTCAATCGCGATTGACACGTCAATCGCGACTGACAAACGATGACGGACACCTGTCGACGGACCTGTCAATCACGACCGACACGTGGATCGTGACTGACAGAGTCAACGACCAATTGACCATGACTGACACAATCTACGCGTGCCATGTGTCAATCACAATTGACCCATCAATCTCGATTGACCCATCAATCACGATTGACAGCCCCGACTGACCTGCCAATCATGACTGACAAAGTCAACGATTGTTTGACCAGGACTGACTGAAATTTCGGGGCACATGTCAATCGCAATTGACCCATCAATCGTGATTGACAGCCACAACAGACCTGTCAATCACGACCGACACGTCAATCATGACTGACACGTCGATCATGACTGACACATCAATCGCGATTGACAGACCACTCGATCCCTATTGATGGGCAATTTCAGCTTTTTTTAGAGCAAAAAAATACTTGGTCTATTTTGGCAAAATTTGGGAAACATTAAGGGTCATTAGAACATAACCAAGTCTTAGAACACATTGTGAGTTATTGCTATTGCCTGTTAGCCTGTTTTCATCCTGTTTCAACCCTAGAGTCATGAATAAACATAACTTTCTCATACAAACTAATATAGGGAGTTATAGATAGGGTATTTTGAAGTTGACCATACCCAAGGGGAAGAAAACTGAGGGATCTCTAGGATTTTTGGCCACAAAGACAAGGGCAATTTGGGTCTGAAGTACATTATTGAAAATGAATTGTTATGTCATTTGAATTTAAATGTTGATCTAACTTTGGGACTTTTACAGGTCCACTAAGAGCTTCAAAAGGCACTCAAGGCAAGAGTGAGTGCGAGCTTGGGAACGCACTTCCTGGGCTTCCAAGGGCAAGGGATAAGCAACTTGAGGTTGGATTATTATCAACTCCCTTTGTCAATTCCTAGCTCAGGTTAAGAACGCGTAGTACTGGAAGTAAGCTAGGGTGACAATAGGCATCTATCAAGTTGAAGACTACCTAAGCACTCAAGTTCAAGCTGAAACATAATTTCTTTGTGATAGATAAATTTAAAGGAAAAAGAATTTAATGTGGTGTGATCAACTTAACGTGCGGAGAATCACTCAAATATTCCTAACGATAGGATATCAGACAAGATCATAAACACGATAATCAACTAAAAAAGGACAAAGTAACTGATACAAATTGATCTGCAACGAGGTTGTACCTTGGGTAAAAATTGGGATTGTTCATTCAGGCATATGAACCTTAGGTCAGGACAACATCTATGGAGAGATCGACAAAGCCTTAGGTCTTCTGAGGCTAGTGTCAATCACACTTCTAGGTCTTGGGCCCAGCAGCTGAGTAATTATTCACACTACCCTAGCTCAGAAACTAGCGAATTAGAGATGTCTCAAGGTATGGATTGACCCATAGGAAGTTCAGGTGTGGCTTATTTACAAAAGGTTGAAGGTCCCTACAAGACTCAACTGGAATACCTTAGGACCAACCAATTAGGTGTTTGCATCTACGAGGATGGCCTAAGATCAGCCGTGGTCCAAATTAAAAACCTGGACCAACCCATTGGACTCGAACATCGAGCAATCAAGTTTGAAAATGGTGCATACCTCAACAAAGAAGGAACCATGTATGTGGTCACCACCTACCTAGATAGGATAGATTGTTGGTGCAGACCAATCACCAATTGAAGGCTTGGAAGATTAAAGAATGAAGGAAGAATTAATTCTTGAAGCTTGGAAGAACATTACATTCAGAGGATAAGAGAAGTGTACACATATGTACATTAGAATAGTCATAGCTGACTTAGATCTTTGTTTGAGTAAGAATCTTGTACAAATTATCTATAAATACTTTGAGAAAAGTCGGGGCATGTATGAGAGCATATGTGACAATAGTTAGAAGCCAAGATTGAGGAAGTTAGAAGTCATGAGATAGAGGAAAAGTTAGTTGAGTTAGCTCTCATCACTCAACTGTAAATTTTCCTGAGTAATCGAAAATTATTGCGCCCGATGTTTCTACGTCTGCTCCGTCTGTGTTTGATCAATTGAGAAATCCTTTTGAGGATATCTAAGTTGTTAGTTAATGAGCTTGTGACATAAGTTTCAGAGTCTAATTGCAAACAAGCTAGGAGAATTGATAGTAGGAACATTCATGTGTGTTGAGTGTTCACAGTTCTCTGAAACTGGCGCACATTTCGAGTTGAAAGAAATGAGTAGTGCTCAGTGCACAGTGTAAAGTTTTACACATATGATAGCTCAAAATCTAAGTTGAGAGATAAGCTATCTACAGCCAAAAGGATTTTGTAAAACGGGTTCGACATTGTGAGAACCAAAGTTAAGAAGTTAGGGGTGTCAAATCGACTTCTCAGAAGTACAGATTTGGACATAGGTAACTTGTGAAGTTGATTTCTCAAGTTATACTAAATCTTTTTGAGAACTTTAACTTGGAGAAGGTGCGCAATCTCTAGGCGACACTCCATACAAAATTTCATAGAAAACTTTACATGTTTGATAGGTCAATGAGAAGAAATTGTGCAGCAGACTTTTCTGTGTTTTATCTTCTTCACAGATTTTCTCAATTTTGATAATTTGGAGATTGGACCTCTAATTTAGTGAAGGTTTTGACTTACTCTTGATATAGAGGTGTTCTAATTCAAGAGTAGGTTGTTCTTTTGGAGATTAACACTCTCCATCAGTGGTATCAGAGCAGGAGACATCAAATCAAGGAAAGGAGGATCCCGACTGCTGCAGATTCAAGAAATTCAACACTTGAAGAACTAAGAAGTGAAAGCTTGGAGTCAAAAGCCTGAGGAGAAGACTATTCGACATCAAGAAAGGCAAAAGGAGTCTAATTCGAAGTAAAGGTACATACATTGTTTGTAAAGCTTGAAGATTTCAATACACAGGTGGATACAAGATGGCAGATGCTCTACAGATAGAGAAATTGGATAGGGAAAACTATCCTGCATGGTCAATGAGGATGGAAGCTCATCTTATGAGCAAAGATTTAATTGGTTACATCACAGGAGAAGAAGAGAAGCCAGAGTTCAGAGATCCTAGTGTTCCAACTAGGGAAGAGTTAGCAGATTTGAAAAATTGGATGAAGAAAGATGCTCAAGCTAGGAGCATTATCTATATGGGAGTCAATGATTACTTGTTACCTCATATTAGAGGTCTTGAAAGTGCAACTGACATATGGAATGCTTTGGAGGAGCATTTCCAGAACACTACAAAGTCAAGGAAGGCATCCTTATGGGCAGAGTTTACTACCTTCAAGAAGAAGGCCTCTCAATCCATCTCAGACTATGTAACAAGAATGAAAGATATTGCAGATGCTTTAGGAGCTGTTGATGAAGACATTGAGGAAGATAAATTGGTAAGACAAATCCTTACAGGGTTGAGAGGTGATGACAAATGGAAGCCATTTATTTTGTCTACAGAACTATCACTTGACCATTTCACTCCTGATTTAAATCAATTGTTAGGTCATATGCTAACATTTGAGCAGGATGTTAAAGGAGATGGTGACAAGAGTACAGGTCATGCAATGTACTCAAAGGACAAGAAGAAGAATAGCAAAGGAAAACAACAAGCAGGTGAAGATGAAGGAACAACTACTCAAGCCAACTTCCTAAGAGGAAGAGGAGGTGGCAAAGGTAGAGGAAGAGGCAGGAACAACAAAGATGGAGGCAAAGCTTGCTGGATTTGTGGTAAGACAAATCACTTAGCTAATGATTGTTGGCATAATAATCAGAATAATGGTGGATACAATCAAAATTATAATTCAAGAGGAAGAGGTGGCAGAAATCAAAGAGGTAATTACAGAGGTAGAGGTGGAAGGAATTACTTTGGAAGAAATGCAGGTAGAGGATTCCAAAGTCAACAATACAACAACACCTACTACAATTATGCTTCAGATCAAAAGGAAGATTCAACATTGATAATGAATGCAACTTGTGAAAGGCAGAATGAAGATCAAAGAATCTTCTACATTGACTCAGGGTGTAGCAATCACCTGAGTGGTAACATATCTTTGATGACTGATTTGGAGAGTAAAGTTTTTAATCATGTTGTTCAAACAGGTGACAACACAAAGCACAATGTGAAGTCAATTGGATCAGTGAAAGCCAAGGATGGAAGCACATTATTGAGTAAGGTTTTGTATGTTCCTACAATCCCTAAGAATTTGATAAGTGTAGGACAAATTGTTGAAAAGGGATATGAAGTAAGGTTCACTAATGATGGAGTATATGTGGAAGACCCTAGCCAAGGGTATAAACAGATTGTTTCAGGAAAAAAGGAAGGAAGATTATTTACATTAAAGATTCAAGGCAATATTGGTCATGCTATGTTCACATATGGAGGACATAAGATCTCTGAGTTAGATCTTTGGCACAAGAGGCTTGGACATTTCAATGAAAGAGGTATTAAAGATATGGTTAACAATGGTTCAGTGCTTGGATTGCCTAATGTTGCAGGTCAACATATGACATACAAATGTGAGGCATGTCAATTAGGTAAGGCTCATAAACATTCCTATTCCAAGCATGGTTTTATGTACTCAGAGAAGCTTGAGTTGGTACACACAGATGTGTGGGGACCATCAAAAGATTTCAGTATAAATGGATCAAGGTATTATGTGATTTATGTTGATGATGCTACTAGGTGGATCACTATCTATGTGATCAGAGATAAGTCAGAAGTGTTTAATACATTTAAACACTATCATGCATATGCAGAAAGAATTACAGGTCATAAGTTGAAAAGACTAAGGTCAGATGGAGGGGGAGAGTATTTTTCTAATGAGTTCAGTGATTACTTATGGAATGCAGGTATAAAAAGGGAAGTTACTTGCAGGTACTCTCCTCAACAAAATGGTGTTGCAGAAAGGAGAAATAGAACAATTGTTGAGTTTGCAAGATCCATGATGAAGGAGAAAAATTGTCCTAATTATTTGTGGGCTGAGGCTGTAAATACAGCCACTTATTTAATCAATAGGTTACCATGTAAAGCCTTGCAGGGTATGACACCATATGAGGCTTGGTGGGGTAAGAGACCTACCTTGGATCATTGCAAAGTTTTTGGGTGTGTGGCATATGCATATGTGCCATCACAATTAAGACACAAATTGGAACCCAAAGCTGAAAAGTATGTTTTCATTGGCTATGATGACAAGCAGATGGGCTATAGATTGTGGAGTCCATCAACAAAGCAATTTATGGTTTCTAAAGATGTTACATTTGATGAACAAAACACTTGGTATGCAGGTACAATCAATATCAATACAGGTGATGAAGAAGAAGTGAGTCAAAGGAAAGGTAAATCAAAAGTTCAGATATTTGATGAGCAAGAGAATAATGAAGTGCAGGTTGAAGTGGAAGAGACACCAAGATTTGATCCTGAATGTGAAGAGCCAGAAACCTCAAGGAGTGGAGAACTCAGAAGGTCATCAAGAAATAGGTGGCAACCTACAAGGTATAGTTATGATACTTCATTTCTAGCCACAAAAGATTATGCTTATATGGTGAATACAGATGAAGACCCTTCTACATATGAAGAGGCAAAAGGTAAGGAAAAATGGGAGAATGCTATGCAGGAGGAATATGATGCACTATTGGAAAATCAAACATGGGATTTGGTTCCAAAACCAAATAGTCAGAAGATTATTGGATGCAAGTGGGTCTACAAAACAAAAAGGTTTGCAGATGGAAGTGTGTCTAGATACAAAGCTAGACTTGTTGTCAAAGGCTTTGCTCAAACATATGGTATTGATTATGATGAGACCTATAGTCCTGTGGCAAAGATGACAACCATAAGGACACTTATTGCTATTGCTGCATGTAAAGGTTGGAAGCTATGTCAACTTGATGTGAAGAATGCTTTTTTGAATGGTTACATTTCAGATGATGTATTCATGGAGCAACCTCAAGGGTTCAGAGATAAAAGGTATCCAGATCATGTGTGCAAGCTCAAGAGAGCTTTGTATGGCTTGAAACAGGCCCCAAGGGCATGGAACTATAGACTTGTGAAGTTCCTAAAAGAACTTGGTTTTCAGGTGTCTAAAGCAGATAGTAGCTTGCTTGTCAAAGCAAGTGATAATGGTTTCATATACATGTGTATATATGTTGATGATATAATCCTTACAGGTACAGATGAAGAAGGAATACAAAAACTCAAGAAGCAAATGGAAAAGGAGTTCAAGATAAGTGACTTGGGAGACTTATCATATTTCTTGGGCATGGAGATTACATATACTCAACATGGAGTATTTGTGACCCAAGAAAGGTATTTGAAGAACTTGTTAATCAAGTTTAAAATGGATGATTGCAGGGTAGCACCTACACCAATGGAGGTGAATCACAAATTGAGTAAGTATGGAGGTGAAGAATTCAAGGACATGAGACAATATCAGAGTTTGGTTGGTAGCCTTATCTATGCTACTCTAACTAGACCTGATTTATCATATGCAGTAGGAGTTTTGTCTCAATTTATGCATTGCCCAAGGAAAGAACATTGGACTGCAGGACAAAGGGTGTTGAGGTACATTAAGGGTACACTCAATGAAGGTTTGTATTATGGGTTTACCTCAGATACAAATATCAAAATTTATAGTGATGCAGATTGGGCAGGTAATCCAGATGATAGAAGATCAACCTATGGATACATGTGTTATGTGGGAGATAAGTTAATCTCATGGTGTTCTAAGAAGCAACATACAGTTGCTTTGTCTTCTACAGAAGCAGAATATAAAGGCATGGTTGAAGCTGCAAAGGAAGTAATTTGGGTCAAGACATTGATGAAGAGTTTTGATATTGTGCATGGAGTACCAATTATATATGGAGATAACATGAGTTCATTGTATTTAGCTGCTAATCCTGTTTTTCATGCCAGGACCAAACACATTGAGATTCAGTATCACTTTCTAAGAGAGAAGGTGATGGATAAAGAGATTGAAGTAATCCATACTTCAACAAAAGATCAGATAGCTGATATGCTTACAAAGAGCTTGGATGGACCAAAGTTACAAAGGTTCAAAGACATGGCAGGTATAAAGAAGACAGAGAAAACCTCAATTGATGATTGAGGGGGAGCTGTTGGTGCAGACCAATCACCAATTGAAGGCTTGGAAGATTAAAGAATGAAGGAAGAATTAATTCTTGAAGCTTGGAAGAACATTACATTCAGAGGATAAGAGAAGTGTACACATATGTACATTAGAATAGTCATAGCTGACTTAGATCTTTGTTTGAGTAAGAATCTTGTACAAATTATCTATAAATACTTTGAGAAAAGTCGGGGCATGTATGAGAGCATATGTGACAATAGTTAGAAGCCAAGATTGAGGAAGTTAGAAGTCATGAGATAGAGGAAACGTTAGTTGAGTTAGCTCTCATCACTCAACTGTAAATTTTCCTGAGTAATCGAAAATTATTGCGCCCGATGTTTCTGCGTCTGCTCCGTCTGTGTTTGATCAATTGAGAAATCCTTTTGAGGATATCTAAGTTGTTAGTTAATGAGCTTGTGACATAAGTTTCAGAGTCTAATTGCAAACAAGCTAGGAGAATTGATAGTAGGAACATTCATGTGTGTTGAGTGTTCACAGTTCTCTGAAACTGGCGCACATTTCGAGTTGAAAGAAATGAGTAGTGCTCAGTGCACAGTGTAAAGTTTTACACATATGATAGCTCAAAATCTAAGTTGAGAGATAAGCTATCTACAGCCAAAAGGATTTTGTAAAACGGGTTCGACATTGTGAGAACCAAAGTTAAGAAGTTAGGGGTGTCAAATCGACTTCTCAGAAGTACAGATTTGGACATAGGTAACTTGTGAAGTTGATTTCTCAAGTTATACTAAATCTTTTTGAGAACTTTAACTTGGAGAAGGTGCGCAATCTCTAGGCGACACTCCATACAAAATTTCATAGAAAACTTTACATGTTTGATAGGTCAATGAGAAGAAATTGTGCAGCAGACTTTTCTGTGTTTTATCTTCTTCACAGATTTTCTCAATTTTGATAATTTGGAGATTGGACCTCTAATTTAGTGAAGGTTTTGACTTACTCTTGATATAGAGGTGTTCTAATTCAAGAGTAGGTTGTTCTTTTGGAGATTAACACTCTCCATCATAGATGAATTTGGTAATGTGATCCCAGAAATGGACAAAGGTGACCTAGAGCAAGGGAACATAGGTGGAGAGCCTAAAACCCCTCGAGGCAAATCAGTTCTCACTAGAATTATCACACCAAAGTGGGTTCCCTAGGATAATAAGAGGATAGAACTGCTCTTAAACCAAGAGACTGAGGAAGCTTTTTGGAGGTACATGTTGGAGAAACAATTGCTAATTGGACATATATTTGAAGGTTAAAACTTTAGAAGAAAACCATATGCCTATGTGAATGGAAAAATTCACAAGTGTATTATATTTGTAAAGTTAGTTCACTTTAGTTCTAGAAGTTTTTTAAAATCACGAGAATGAGAAAATCTATATAAGTTAGTTTGTATCAACTGACGTGTAGAGAGAGAAGAAGTGGAAGAGAGTGATAGAATGTGAGAAGGAGTTCATTTTGTATGACTGAGTATAGTCGTGCTTCTTTGAGTGAGAAAGCATCTGTAAAACTTCTGAGTTTTTGATAGCTATGAGAACAAATAGTTAAAGTTCTGTGTGTGAGACTCTCTCCATCATCTCCATGTTTGTCTACTATGTAATGAGTTTAAAAGTTCAAGTTTTCTAAGCAACTCGATGCCTGGCATCGAATCTCTGCTGATAAGTCATATTTTAATTTATCTATTTCATTCAGTGCTGAAGTGTTTGCAAATCATGACTTTGTTGGAGCAACTCGATGCCTGGCATCGAATTCGAGTTGATAAGTGTTGTTTGAAGTGTGCATGAAATCATATATTATTTTGGTATCTGAAAGGGTGAGGTTTTATGCGGGAAGTCGATGCCTAGCATCGAATCCCTGCTGAAAAGTGGCTAAAAACAACCCAAGTCGATGCCCGGCATCAAATTCTCGTTGCAAGTTGATGCCAGACATCGAATTCCATTTTTAGACAGGCGCTTTTTACTATAACAGGAAGGTTTTCCAATTTTGGATGTTATACATAGTCATCTTGTGAAGGCCATAACTTGAGTTCTAGAGCTCCGTTTCAAGCATATGATAGCTTGTTGGAAAGCCCTACTTTTCTAGTTTCATCTACTAAAAGAGCATGGAGAAATAATATTTGAGCTAAGAGAAATTAGCAAAATACGGAAGGTATGTCATTTTAGTGACTAGGAATTTCTGTAGAAGCAAAGTTCTCACTTTAGGCTATCATTTCTCAAAGTTTGGAGTGGCAATGAGTTAATGGTGACCATAGAGGTGTTCTAGTGTCACATTGATTCATTTCTTGTGGTGTTTCATACATCAACAAGTGGTATAAGAGCAGAAAGGTCCTAAAGAGCAGAAGGCGGCAAAGCTACGAGAAGTTTTGGAATGTTTTCCATTAAAGTTTGAAAGGTGAAGCAGTTGAAGACACAAGGCATCAAAAGGTTACTTCAAAAGTATCTTCATACACAAAGAACTTCAAAAGGTATTATCCTTTATCCTTTAAGCTCACAGGTTGCAGCAGAAGGCAAGGAGTATGGCAGATCATATCTCCATTGACAAACTGGACAGAGATAATTATCCCGCATGGGTAATGAGAATGGAAGCCTTACTTATGAGTAAGGATCTCATGATATATGTAACATGTGAAGAAGAGAAGCCAGTATTTGAAGATGAAAGCCGACCAAAGAAAGAAGAACTTGATGCTTTAAAGCATTGGCAGCAGAAGGATGCAAGTGCAAAAGCCTACATCTACAATACAATCTCTGATCATTTGCTACCACACAGCAGAGGATTGGAATCATCTAAAGATATATGGAATGCATTGGAGTATCGATTCCAAAGCACTACTAAAGCACGGAAAGCAAGTCTATGGTCAGATTTTACAACATTCAAGAAGAAGCCAAGTCAAAGTATTAGTGATTATGTCACTAAGATGAAGGATCTAGCAGATAGTCTTGGATCCATAGATGAAGATATTGAGGATCACAGATTGATTGCTCAACTACTTACAGGTTTGAGAGGGGATGAAAGGTGGAAACCTTTTGTCTTATCAACAGAACTTTCATTAAATCATTATGTTCCAGATTTGAATCAATTACTTGGTTTGATGCTCACATATGAGCAAGACTTAAAGGGAGATGGAGATAAAGGAAAAAGTTCTGCAATGTACATGAAGAATAAGAAGAAAGGAGATAAAGGTAAAGCAAAGGATGAAGAGGAGTCGAGTTCTCAAGCTTATTATGCAAGAGGTAAAGGAACTGGCAGAGGAAGACCAAGAGCTTTTGGAAGAGGTAGAGGTAATCAGAATAAAAACAAGAAGGCTTGCTGGATCTATGGAATGAGTAATCATTTGGCTCATGGTTGTTGGCAAAACCAACAAGGATCAAACCAAAATCAAAACAATAATAGCAGAGGTCAAGGTGGAAGATATCAAAGTAATTTTCAGAGAGGTAGACAAAGTCAAAGAGGAGGCTATGGTAGAGGTGGAGGAAGAAGTTGGGGACATAATTGTTGGCAGTAGCCTTGGTACACCAGGACTTACAAGACGTGAAAGTCAAAGAAAGGAGTCAGAGCGAAGGGACAGTACAAGCAAACAGGGCAGTCAAAGAAGATCTGGCAAGTAGGCCAATATTTTTTCAAGACATTAATGCAAATCAGAGAGATGGACATGCAGGGAAGAAGAGCAAGTAGGGAGCTGGAAGATATGTATGGCAAGATCACTAGAAGAAATCCCTACAACAACAGTGATTTTTATCACTAATAATCATTGTAAATCTCATTTCACATTTTTGTAGCTCCATTTTGTGCAAGCCAAGGAGTCCTTGAGCTTGAGGAGCCTTAGAAGTAGTTGCGTACCAATTTTCATAATTTTTAGATCTCGTTTGAGCCCCCAAATAAGCCCTGAAACCTAATTTTTAACTAGGCCGGACACTAGGTCTGGACAGGGCCAAAAGCTAGTCAAAAACTATAAAAGGAGCTAGAGAGCTCATTTTTGAGTTTAGATTGTAATTGAAACGAACTTGTAAGAGCATTTTGAAAGTAATCTAAAAAGCTCCATTGATTCTCACTCTTTGTCTTGCCTTGTGTGCGCGTGCGTGTGTATGTGTGTGCATGCTTGTGTGCTTCTCACTCACACACTTGTGCCGCCACTTGCTCGAGGTCTTCATACCATCCTCACGTCTTCCCGGATTGACATTAAAGGAGGTGCTACTCATCACTGAGCTACACCAAATTTTGGCGCCGTTGCCGGGGATCGAGCTTTGAGGACGAGCGTGTGATGGTAAGACGTAGAGTTGACGCGTTGGAGTTGTAGGTATTTTCTTCACTCTCAACGATTTTCTTTTACTTTCTTCACCATCTTCATCACCATCATCATCATCACCATCTTCCACCTCCATCTCCATCATCGCGAAAATTTCAGTTTTTGACCATATCCCCATCTCCACCTCATTTCCCTCATTTCACTTGTGAGAGAGAGCGAGAGAGCGAATTTGCATGTGCTGTTTTTTGCATGTTTTGTGAGTATTCTGCAGGTACAGGCCGCATCATCATCCCCAGCACCCTGCGCAGGTCCATTGAGAGCAACTGAGAGCGTACAAAGCAAGGTTTCTTTGCAAGCTTGAGAACCGGGTTCTTGAGCACCATAAAGCAAGGGATCAACAAGTAAGGTTGGATTATTCTCAACTCCCTCTGTCATTTCCTAGCTCAAGCTAAGAACGAGTAGAGGTAGGAGTAAGTCAGGTTGACGATAGGCAATTATCAAGCTGAAGACTACCTAAAAAACTCAAGTTCAAGTTAAAAACATAATCTCTGTACTGTCGATAACCTAAAGGAAAAGAATCTAACGTGGAACGATCAACCTGAAAGTACGAAGAACATTCAAGTGTTCCTGACGACGTGATATCAGACAAGACCATAAACACAATAATTAACTAAAAAGAATCAAGTGACTGGTACCAATTGATCGGCAACGAGGTTGTACTCTGAAAAAAATTGGGCTAATCAGTTAGGCATATGAACCTTAGATCAGGACGACACCTAGCAAGGGAAAGACAAAGCCTTAGGTCTTCAGAGGCTAGTGTCAATCACACTGCAAGGTCTTGGGCCCAGCAGTTGAGCCACCACTCATACTACCCTAGCTCTGAGACCAGTGAGTCAGAAATGTCTCAAGGCATGGACAGACCTACGGGAAGTTCAGGAGTGCCTTATTTGTACAGGGTAGAAGGCCCTTACAAAACACAGCTGGAGTACATTAGGACCAACCGATTAGGTGCGAGCATCTATGAGGACGGCCTAGGAAGATCTGTGGTCCAGATTAAAAACCCTGACCAATCCATAGGACTAGAACACCCAGCTGTCAAGTTTGAAAATGGTGCATACCTGGACAAGGAAGGAACTATATATGTTGTCACTAGTCACCCTGATAGGACAGATGACTTCGGGAATGTAATCTCAGAAGCAGACTTAGGTGACCTGGAACAAGGGAACATGGGTGCGGAACCTAGAACCCCTCGAGGTAAATCAGTTCTCACTAGGATCATCACGCCTGAATGGGTCCCCCAAGACAACAAGAGCATAGAGTTGCTCCTCAATCGAGAAACTGATGAAGCCTTTTGGAGGTATAAGTCTAATCAGCCAACAGACATAGGAAATATCATGATCTATGAGCTTAAGGATCCGGATAGCCCAGGCAGAGTGACCTACTTAGATCATGATTCAGAACGGATCTTTGTGGTGACAGAAAATGATAGGCATGCCTACACTTGGAAGGGTGAATTCATTTTCCCCCAACCAAGATCAAATGTATCCTATGGTCACCCTAGGGCTGGAACTTCCCAAGCTCATGGTACGCAAAGAGATAGAAGTAGGGATAAACCAGAAGTAAGTTTTGCCAACCCCGTGGGCAGAGAAAGGACGAGAACAGAGACGAATAGGGTAGAACCTGAGATGCATAGAGCCCACAGGAACCAAAGAAATGTAGATGGATTTCCTCTGCCGAGGCCTAGAGAGCACACAAGAACTTTGAGACCCACCCAGCTAGTTAAGTCCATGAAGAATTACTTTGACGGCACAGGAGATCCCTATGATCATGTGGCGGAATTCAAGCAAGTCCTGAGAGCTGAACAGGTTGAGGATCTGTTCACGCAGTACAATGCTTTCGGTCTAACCCTTAGGAACACAGCACTTACATGGTTTCAGCCATTAGATGAGCGTCAGTTCAGGAGCATAGACCAACTCCTAGAGGCTTTCATTGTAGAGTTCTCTAAGAGTGGCATAAGACACAATACCTCCTCACTGATCCACAGCTTCAAACAGACCCCCCAAGAGACTGTCAGATTGGCCGGAAGAAGGTTTAGACAATATCTGGAAAGGTGCCCTATTTCGGAGCTACCCACATCTGCTAAACAAGTAGCCTTATTCCTTGACGGATTGTTGAGTACGAAATTGAGATCCTATGTGTATCTGAAGGACCCTAGGACTATAGAAGAGTGTGTACGCATGTGCATTGACATTGAAGATAACCTAGGGGAAGAACTAGAGCTTTCCAAAATCTACAAAGATTCAGATGGTGCATCTAGTCACTCTTCCTCGCAGTCCACATCAATTGAGGAACTTGCCGAAAAGGTAGCTCAGAAATTAGGTGTATCGAGCAAACAATTCCCAAGGTTTGCCCCTGTGAAAAGATGCTATACATGCGGTGGTGACCATATGGCGAATGTTTGCCCTATTATGGCTCAACCCCAAGTAAACCCTAGTAGCCAGTACTGCACCATAGAACGGAGATACGCCAATCACACCGCACAGGATTGCCCATACAACAAGCAGGCAGTGAGACAACCCTACCCGCAGCCCTACCAACAAGGCAGATACCAAAACCAAAATCCACCACCACAATATGCTAGACCCCAACAAACCTACCAACCACAATATCAGGCCCAACAGAGACCCCAACCGGTGCTGGCCCAACAGCCTCCAAACCCCACTAACGTGATTCCAGTAAAGTATGCTGTTGCAGAAGAAAACCTGAATAGGGCCATAGTACCAGTAACCCCATTGATCTCAGAAAGTGACCCAAGTGACCATAGCTTTGATTCTACACATGTCGATAGTCCCCAGGCTTACTACATGCAGTCTCCAGAACATGGTGAGTCTTACTATAGTGAGGAACCAAGTGAACCTAGTTGGGAGTCAGATTACACGAACGTCATGTATGCAAACCCAAACCCCAGGCCTCAACCTAGGCAAGTAAGACCTCCATTCCCAAGAGGACCGTGCTACAGATGTCAAGGAGATCATCTCATTCGTGATTGTCCCTTGCCTCCACCTACACAACCCCAGTCAGTGACTATCCAAGGTTTTTGCCAAGATTGTGGAAAAGAGCATCTTTTACGAGATTGCCCAAAGAACCCAAATAATATGCCAAAAATCACTCCGATCAATGTGATTGGTTTGGTTGTAGATTCCTCAGGAAGCGTCACTTCCACTGCACCAGTGCAGGTGGTCACTAGAGCTCAGGCTTTGCAGCAAAACCAAGAGACAAACCAGGGTAAGAACTCCGAGGCTAGTGAAACCGAGAGCATAACAAAGAAAAGGACTAGAGCATGGAAAGATAGTCGGGAAAGAATGAAAAGACAATGGGCTAAAAAGATGAGTGAACTTGAGGAAAGCATAAGAGAAACCAAAGCTAGGATAACTGAAATCACCTCTCAAATCCCCTCTCACAATACCCCGCCGCCACCCCTACCATCTCCATCTGACCCACCACGTCATACGACTCCACCACCTCCTAGGGTAGGATCAGTGTTAGCTGATCCCACTCCTGAAGATTTAGACATGATGCTCAAAGCATATCAGGCCAGAATCCAAGAAGGGCCAAATGTCACGGATCATGCCAAGTGCTATCCTAGAGCTGACCTAGAGATAGAAAGAACCAAACTATGCGCGAAAATGGTCGCATTGGCTCAGACTATGTTTGAAGCCAGTCGCCTCTTCAATTACTCGGGCTCAGCCAAGACGCAATTACACTTGGATGGATTCCTAGAAAAATTAGAGAGGATAATTGCCAGATCTGACAAGGAAGAAAAAAATCAGGAGAAAGAAAAAGCAAGCAAAAACCTGAGCCATTCCCCATCGGAAGTTTATGCAGCCAATTCCACTAAACCAGACAACTTCCCCTCCTTAGAAAGATTAGAGAGGCTAACTGCACAGCCAGAAAAGGAGCCTATCCCTCAAAAAAAGGAAAGGGCAAGAGAACGGATAAGCCAGCCTCTTCAGGAAGCTCATGGGCCTCCTCAAGGAGCTTATCTTCCTCCCCAAAGGTCACAGGTGTCTCTCTCGAAAGCTTATGTACCTCCACAGGTAACCCACATTCCTTCCCAGAGAGCGTATGAGCATGTACGGAAAAGTAATAGCATAAGTAATCCTCCCCAAGAAGCTTGTGCTTCAGCTATCTATGACAACGAGGAAAGAGCCAACGATAGGATAAGCCCTCCTTCCCAGGTAGCATATGTACCTAATTCTACGGAGCCAGACACTTCTTCTTCTATGAATCGGTTTGCACCAGACTTCCTACGCGAGATTCAAGAAGACAAATGGGATAACGAAAGTGAGGTCGCCCCTCCTTTTGAACTTGTGGACGATGCACACGACCAATTCCCACAAGACATCCCATCCATCTACGGGGAACATGAGAGTACTCAATCTCACGAGAGATTGGACTTTGAATCTAATTCCATACAAGAGTTACCCCACTTCACAGGCCCATGGGAAGCAAAATCCACGTGTATGAGAGCACCCACAGTCATGGTAAGGAACGACGACTCAGTCATACCAAGGAACACGGAGGTAGTAACGAACACCAAGGTGCAGCGCAATCTCACTTTGAAAGAAATGCCTGAGGATAGACCAAACGCGGGGAAATATGCAGCCAGTCGAATAACTGAAGTTGCAAAACCTCATTCCCGGGTAGGATCCCATAGGACAGTGCCAGAAATTCCCTTGGATAAGATAGGAGATATGTGTGAAGGCGAAGAAGGGAACACCTATCTTCCCATCACCTACCAAGAGTACACCACCAAGGCAATTTTAGACTCAGGTGCAGGAGTTGCAATTGCCACTACTTCCCTTTGGAAGCGTTGGGGCAAGCCAGCACTCAGGCCAACAAGAATGAAATTGCAGATGGCCGATGGTCACATAGAGAGACCCCTAGGATTGCTAGAAGGAATAACTCTCACCACTTGTGGTGTCGAGTTTGAACATACCTTTGCCATATGTGACTTCAGCAAAAATCATGCCTATGAGATGATTTTGGGAAGACCATTCATGCCACAGTTGCAAGTGGTACAGGATTGGGGAACCAATTCTTTGTACCTGCAGCACTTAGGTGTTACAACCAAAGTCAATCTCAAGGATTATTCTCATAGAGATGTCCCTCCTATCCAATGGAATCCCATCCATAGAGTCAAAGATGATACAGAATCTGTGCATTCCATAGGATCAGGATCCTCCTGGATGCACGAAGACACTCATTTATGGATGTGCAAGGTAGCAGTAGAAGAAGAGAAGAGAGAGAAAGCCAGAGAGGTAGGTGCGAAAGAAACCCATAGATCAATCCAAGACCCAGCCTATGCACCTGTAGTTTTTCCAGATGAGGAATTTGAACCCCATGGCTGGGCAGAAATTTTAGCAACAATGGACGTAGCCATCAATGAAGAACAATGGACACCTCACTGTGATGAGGATGGCTATGATATTTCAGTCTTTTCCATAGAGCCAATCATGGGAGAGGCAGTTTTAGAAGAATGCGAACCTAGCCCTGATGCATTTGAGGATGCAAGTGACTCCGATCTAGAGTCAATCATTATGGACCCACCATTTGCATCAGATGAAGAATACTTCCATGAGGTAGAATTTCAAACCCAGAGGCATGGAGAGCTGACAAATGACGTAAGATTAGCAACACATGTGACCCCTAAGGAAGAAGGAAAGAAACGAAAGAAGAGAGAAGCCTTACCAGAGGAGGAGGAATCTTTGTTTGAGGTCCCAGAAAATTTTAAGAAGTACGAGATAGATGACAGGAGAGTCATGATAAGAATGCCTAAACGAGAAGCACAATCAGGAGAGGCCTATGATAACAAAGAAACCACAAAGAAAATAGTAGTGGCCCTAGAAGAAGGAGAGGAAAGATGCACGTATATAGGCCATGACCTGACAGAAGAAGAAGAGCACGAATTGATTGCCTTGCTAAGAGAATACAGAGATGTATTCGCTTGGAGTTACAAGGATTTAAAAGGGGTTGACCCGGATATATGCTCACACACCATTCCCATGACCTCAGATGCTAAACCCTCCAAGCAAAAGCCATATACATATAACGATAATTACGCTGCTAAGATCAAGGAAGAGATAGATAGATTGGTCGAAGCTGGATTTATCTACGAAATTGAGCACACCGAATGGGTATCCCCCATCGTGGTGGTGCCCAAGAAGAATGGCAAGCTGCGTGTGTGCATTAACTTGAAAAAGGTTAATGCCGCCACGATTCGAGATAACTATCCGCTTCCCATCACAGAACATCTCTTAGAAAGAGTGGCAGGCAAGGAAGTGTACAGTTTCCTTGATGGATTCTCGGGTTACAATCAAGTAGCCATAGCTCCAGAGGATCAGCATAAGACAGCCTTTGCCACAGAATGGGGCATTTTTGCTTTTAGAGTAATGCCATTTGGGCTTACCAATGCACCAGCCACCTTCCAGAGGCTGATGTGCCATGTGTTTAAGGAGTTCCTGAGGAAGAGTTTAGAAGTCTATGTTGACGATCTCTGTGCTCATTCCAATGTTAGGCAAACCCATATTCCTGAACTCAGACAAATCTTTGACAAATGTAGAGAATATCAAGTCTGCCTAAACCCAGAAAAGTGCGTTTTTATGGTCAGGCAAGGCAAGATTCTAGGACACATAGTGTCAAAGAATGGCATATCTACCGATGAAGAAAAAGTGAAAGCCATAGCAGAGCTACCTAGGCCAAAGACTGTCAAGGAAGTACAAGCTTTCATGGGGCATTGTGGGTATTACCGACGTTTCATCCACATGTATGCTGTCATTGCAAAGCCCATGTACGGACTTCTGACAAACTTTGAGTGGACGGATGAATGTGAGAATTCCTTCCAAGAGCTTAAACGAAGATTGTGTTCAGCACCAATCTTGACCACACCAGATTGGAATAAGCCATTCCATGTTCATGTGGATGCATCCAATTATGCTATTGGATGTGTGCTTGCACAACCTACTGGTGAAGGTAATATGGATCTTCCAATTGCCTATGCCAGCAGACAATTGAATGCGGCTGAACGGAATTACACCACTACAGAGCGCGAAGGATTAGGCATGGTATATGCAGTCAAGAAATTTAGGCACTATTTGCTTGCAAATAAGTTTAAATTTTTTACTGACCATCAGGCATTGTTATATCTCGTAAACAAGCCATGCAATACAGGACGATTAGTGAGATGGTTTCTCTTGCTAATGGAATACGACTTTGAGGTTGTGGTAAGAAAAGGGAGGACTCACTTGAGAGCAGATCATCTCTCTAGGCTCACATCTGGAGAAGCCCCACAAGGAGTATCAGATGACCTTCCTGATGCTTACCTATTTAATTTAGAGGTGGTGCTGCAGTGGGCTAAGCCTTTGATACCAGTCTTGACATACGGGCCTAACCATCCAGTGGTAAACACACGGAATAGGGAGGTTGTAAAAGCCCAAAAGTATCACATCATGGCCGGGAGCATGTACAAGCACACAGATCAAGGGATCTTGGCTTGTTGCGTAGAAGAGGATGAGTACGCTAAATGGTTGCAATTAGCACATGTAGGTGCATTAGAGCAACACCATTCAAAACAACGAACTTTACAGACTCTAAAGAGATTCGGAGTACATTGGCCAACTATGGAAGCGGATGTCCAAAAGTTGTGCAAGGAATGCCCAATCTGTTGCACTAAAACACCTGTGGAACATGCCACTCTCTATCAAGTATCCATTGTGCCAGATTGGAGTGAACCTCTAGTATCATTCTTGAGGACAAACACATTCCCTCCAGACATGACTCTAGCTAGGAAAAGGAGTTTAGAACAAGAAGCCCAGGATTACTCACTTATAGGTGATAATCTATATAAGCGCGGTAAAGATGGTTACCTGAGGTTATGTGTCCATGAAAGTGAATATCTCAAGATCTTGGAAACTGCTCACCAAGGTGTAGCAGGAGGACACTTTGGACCAGATCGGGTGATCAAGGCAATATTGTTTGCGGGCTTCTGGTGGCCTACCCTTCACATGGATGCACATACCTATGTGAAACGGTGTGATGTCTGTCAGAGGACTCAGTATCCTATACGCAAAGATGAGATGCCACTGAAACCTATGATGGGTGGACGTGCATTCTCTAAGTGGGGAATAGACTTCGTAGGTCCTATTAATCCCCCAGCTAAGGGTTCTCATGCGGAATACATCATTGTGGCAACAGATTATCTCACCAAGTGGGTAGAGGTAAAAGCTACAACCAAGAACGATGCTCAAACAACTGCCAAATTCTTGTTTGAGAATGTATTCACGAGATATGGGCTACCTATAGAGCTTGTAAGCGATAGAGGCACTCATTTCTTGAACGAAGTGATTGAAAATCTGCTCCAAGAATTCTTGGTAATACACAAGAAGTCTGCCCCTTATCACCCTCAAGCTAATGGACAAGCTGAGAGCACTAATAAGATTTTATGCAATGTATTGACGAAACTAGTGAACACTAAACGCTCTGATTGGGACAAACAGCTACACCATGCTGTTTGGGCATACCGAGTTGCCTATAAAACGGTACTCCAAGCCACCCCCTTCCAGATGGTTTTCGGCCAAAACGCTGTGCTACCCTTGGACTTCCTGATCCCCACCTTGAGAGTAGCACAAGAGCACGAATGGACAGGTCATGAGCTCTCCTCTAGGATCTTTGACCTTGAACGATTAGGGGAAACGAGACTGAGAGCCGCTGCAGGGATATACGCAGCCAAGAAGAGGCAGAAGGCATACTTTGATGCCCACGTAAAGGATAAGGGTTTGAAAGCGGGAGATCTAGTCTTAGTCTATACACTAAAACAACACGCGAGGAAGTTAGAAAAGAGAGGCTACGGACCTATGATCATCAATAGGATCTCCACAAGTGGAGCAGTGCAATTGGCCACATTAGAGGGTGATGTTCTCCCAAATTATATTAGCGGTTGCAGAGTCAAGTTGTATCAGGAACCCCTCACGGAGGAAATGCTTAGTCGACTCAACACTGCTAAGAAACGCAAAGAGGAAGAAAAGAGAATTAGAGAAGAAGCTCAAGCAGAGGCTTTAGAACGCATCAGAAGGATGAAATTACGAAGGCAAGGTAGAGATCAGCCTGGAGCGAATGACTCTGCGGACCAAGGATTTCCCATAGCCATGTGTGAAGTTGCAGGAACAAGCTCGAATAGAATAATTGATAGACGTCCTTTCATAACCATAGACATAGGACAAGGAAAGAGTACAAGGACTGTAAGAGCCTTGATTGACTCAGGTGCTGCCACTAGCGCTGTTAAGTTGTCTTACTGTCAAGAGTTACAGTTAACTGTCCATCCTGTGGAAGCATACCTCATAGGATTGGGAGGCGTGGAAACCCCTTGCATGGGTGAGGTGGAACTTCCCCTCTACATTCACGAGGAGGCAATGACCGTTAAAGTACTAGTGTGTCAAGATGAGGATCTCACTGAACCTCTCGTCTTGGGTCAGGATTGGATCTATGACCAAGCAGTCAATCTAAACCTAAGAAGTGGACTTCTCCAGGTTTGGGTCAATCATAGTCGAGTTACAGTAGAATTAGACAATGGAGCACTCAAGGAACTAGGAAGGGCACAGACTCCTGGTCCTTCCAGGGGTACACATGAAGATGACCATGCTGTTCTTGTCCAAAACTATGTGTTGCAGAGGAATGATATTTGCAAAAAAGGAGTCAAGAATGCAACGGAACTCCCTTCTTTTCCAAAGGCTAGAAGGAGGCAGCAACCCAAGGTGGATCAAAGGCAGAAGAAGAAGGGTACTACCTATGTCAGAGATCAAAAGTACCTGCGCAGCAGAACAGCCCAGAAAATAGACCAGGTATGGGTGCGGAAAGACGAACGACCGGTTGCACCACCGTCAACTACAGGGGCAAAGCCTCTTATTAGTGACCAACAACGCAACGCTAATAAGAAGTCCTTCAGAAATTCTTCTGCTAAAGTAAAATCTATTTGGGTGCCCAAGAAGTCGATGAAGGCAAGCCCACAATCAAGACAAATTTGGGTGCCTAAGGCTTGCTTGATGGCACAAGTAGCTACGCTGAGGCCACAACTTAAACAGCATAACGCAGCGACGCATACTGCCAGGTTTCACCCGTTCTCGACACTCATGTACACACCAAAACCCAAGAGCGTACATGTAATCAATTGTAAATGGGTTCCAAAACGGCCTCATCTGCAAACCACGACACCGAGAAGGCTCTGTAGAGACTCTCCGAAACCGAAGGCAAAGCCCACTCACTGCAATTGGCAGCCTAGGGCCTGTAATAAACCCCCCGACCCCAATGTGTAAATCCGTACCCACTTACTAACTGCAGTAGTCTCCTAGGACAACACAAGCACTAACTACACACACTGTCTTCATGCACTTACTAACCACTGACTCATCATCCATCTCATGTTAATGTTGTAACGGGGACAACAACGGATTTATTTTGTCCATTACGATGTTAACACTTGGTTCTATATTCTCACAGAACCAATCAGCAAACAGGCCATGGCAGAAGCAGGTACCAGCTCTCAAGCCGGATCTGGTCCCCAGATCGTGGACATAGAAACACTTCTCCTTGAGCCACGTCTCACTGCAAGACCGCAAGAGCTTCAAGAAGTGCATGTGCTCCCCATCCAGGATCCTCCTCAAGGACACACTTCTCAAGTAGGTAAGCATGCGCATTGGTTCAGTGATGTTGCTGGACCACTGGGCGATGGAACCTACTTCTGGGAAGCAGAATTGGAGTTCAATGGCAAATGGGGTCGATACCACTTTTTCACACGCGAATTTGAAAGCTACCAAAATGCTGAAGTCATGAGATCAGTTTGGGTCAAAGCAGGTGTGGAAAGTTATTTCAGGACCCACATACCAAAGCCGGATTTTTTACGATGTTCATATCTGATCAGTACAATCACGCCAAGTAGAGTCAAGGGCGGTGACAGCACCTTTGTGTTGCCATCACTGCTGCCGGGTAATGAGCTCAAAAGATTCAAATTGACCCTCAATCTGGTAAGAGAAGCGTTGGCTATGTATGGCATGCACATCCCAACAGAAAAGGAAACCATGGTTCCAGGTCGAATGAAGCACAAGGATCTTAATAAGCTCAAGGACATGGTGGCAATGACACCTACCATTGCGCTTCACCTACGAACCATCATGCAACATTTTGCGTTTCCCGCCCAAGAACGATTCACAATGCCCCCGAAAAAAATATGGTTCAGTTTATATCTAGCAGAAACCGAAAGCCTACCCATCAATGTGCCACACTGGATCATAGACCAGATCCACCTAGCACATCAAAGGTGGAACAAGAAACAGAAGAATGTGCTCCACGGGTGTTGTGCTCTGACCAGAATAATCTATAGATGCCTGGCTTATGACGTGCCTGTTCAGCGGGCACTCGTATGGTCCCGAGTCCAAGAATTCCAAAGAAGACTATCAGCAGCAGGTCCCCCATCAAAGAAGATGAGGGGGGGAGTCCAACTACCCTGTGCCCAACCAAGGGGAGCTACCGCTACACCAGAAATCACCCCTCCCCAGACACGACGAGTTAGGCCATTCACAATCCGGTTACCACGACCAAGCACGGAGGGGCCTAATCTGGTGTTTCCACCCATTCCATCCGATTTGGAATTTCCGCAGGGATTTACTCTTGAGGACCTCACGGATGAAGAGATTGCCAGATTAATCTATGACTCCAACCTCGAAGCCGAAGCAGCGCGAGCTCAGGAACCGCGACCCCAAACAACATCGGCCCCCACCCAACCACAAACTGTAGAAGTCGATGTAGATGACCAAGAGGCAGGAAGAGACGAAGAAGAGGCCGACGAAGAACAACACCAAGAATATGACGAACTCTCCGAGTTAGCAAGTGCCCCAGCATATTCGGCACAAATCAAGAGACTATATCGAACCATGCGACTGGTTCAGGAACAACATAAGATGTCTCTAGAACAGGGCAAAAGACTCATGAACGACTTGCTAGCGGAGGAAGGTGTGGACGAGTTGTTCATTGAGTCCATGAACCTCCATGCTGACGCCGTAGGACTGGACGAGGCCATTCATGAGGCAATGGCCTACATACACAGGTTTGAAAAAAGAGTTCCCGTTCGTCCCAGGAGGTCCGGGAAGCAAATTCACATCAATACATCAGCACCAGGCGAGTCAGCGCAAGCAGAAGAATATCACGAAGCACCGTTGTCGCCACCATCCCCACCTCACACTACACAATTCACTCCACCACAGGACACCAGCACTACCACATCCACTACCACTACCATTGTCATGGGCATCCCACTCTCCCCGGGAATCCAAGTCGGGGGAGTCACAATGCCGACCTTCACCACCCTGTTCACCGATGTCACATCCACTCCACCCACGATTCCCATCTACACCGTCACTCAAACAGTTGACACGATGGAAACATCACCAGCCACAGCACCGCTCCCTCCCCCCATGCCACCTTCATCACCCATACCCCCTCCACCCACATCTCCACTTACATCCACAACATTCACCTCTCCCATTCCCGCCCCCATTCCCCCTGCATCTTCACCTTTCCCAACATTATTTAATGTAAATAACATATTTTTTGCATTAAACCAATGTGTATACCAGCTCCAACATGAGTACAAAGCTCTGGACAACCGGTATCAGCAACTGGAAACGCACCACCAGAACTTACAAACACAATTTCACATTCTACAAACAGAAAATGCAGAACTGAATCAACGCTACGCGACGCTTGAGCAGGCTCACCAAACATTACTGGCAGCACCCCAACCATCGACAGAATCAGGTGCCAAACAACTAGAAGCTCTGCTCGAGGTATACCAAGCCGATAATCTCAAAGTCCGGCGTAACCTGGCACTTCTCAGAAAACACATGGCGGCCGCCCTAGAAGAAAACAAGAGGCTGCAGCAGCAAAATGAAGCAAATCTAGAAGCAGCAATGGAAGGCTCTCCACACGAAATTGATCCAGAGCAGTTTAAAGCTGTGCCCTCAGAGACAATGAAGACAATCTTGGACAGCTATGCAGATCTATTAGAAGCTCATGATGACTTGGAAAGGGAACGTGATGCGCTGCGCAATCAACTCCAAGAGCAACAGACAGCACCCAAAGTCACAGAAACGACCACGACTTCAGAAGAAGTCATGGCATTGAAAGAGCAGGTGGCCGAATTACAGGCAAGATTACTCACACATGAAAGGCAACCCTCTCCAGTTGTCGAACCAGAACCCGAGGATTTGGTACCCATCGAGGTAGATGAGACGTATGAGGAACCTTACATTCCTATGCCAATGCCAGGTGGTGAACAAACCGCAGAAGGAATGGATACGCTAGAAATCGAAGTACCTGAGTGGCTCCAAACACTAGAGAAAACGGCATCAACTCATGAAGATCGCGTAGCAGTTCAAATCCAATCTATGGCAAAGATAGAGGACACTATTATTAAATCAGAATACTTCCGCAGCATGTCCCACCATAGATGGATCGGAACCAATGATGATCAATACGTGCCCTATTGTATACTCCTGGCGGACTACAATGCAGAAATCCAACATAGATGTGGCAAGCCTCCAACGTTTGCTACACAATTTGGGCCAGATGATATCCCAGAGAGCGCCAAAAAAGGATCCATTCATCAACCCACTTGGAGGATCCGACTCCTCGAAACCTACCCGGAGATGGTTCGCACCTGGACGAATATGCCTCTTTTTATTAAATATAACCCTTGTTATGTTCCTGTACTCCGCAGACGTACATGGCCAGAGTTTACCATTGCAGTCAAGAATATCAAGGGATGCGCCAAATGGTTAAACTACGTCTATCTAGCACCTCCTCAAGGGCCTCCCACCGTCAATTACATGATCTCCACTATACGGCACTGGAGCATCCGATTAAAGAATACCCCTGATGTAATGGCCCAGATGTGCATGAAAATTTTTGAGTTAATGCTTATTACATTCAGGACATTCAAGAATATCAAGGACCCACACTTCTCAGGCGTCGGATTCCTTACAGGAAACCAAGATTTAGTTTATGACATGAGCACCACTCCTTCCATAGAGGTGATATACGCTTGGCACGCCAGAATAAAATACCTCCCAGCCTGCTTTAAACAAACATTCGAAGAGATGTTCATAACACGGTTCTGGGAATACCACTCAGAAATATTTGTACCCAGACCCTCACATCTCCTCCATTTATTTGCTGTGGAGCGAACCATTCACTCAGAGCAGTTACGGGTGCCACATCCAGATGTCCCAGGGCCAGTCAATTGGGATGCATTGCTGACAGATCTAGCACGGGGACTCCGGTTAGAAGAACACCACCTCGCCGCCGATGTTGTACAATACTACGTACAAAAAGCAGCTAGACAAGGGTCTGTCAGGGGCGACAGACGCGAGAGTGGGGGGGGGTGTTGGCAGTAGCCTTGGTACACCAGGACTTACAAGACGTGAAAGTCAAAGAAAGGAGTCAGAGCGAAGGGACAGTACAAGCAAACAGGGCAGTCAAAGAAGATCTGGCAAGTAGGCCAATATTTTTTCAAGACATTAATGCAAATCAGAGAGATGGACATGCAGGGAAGAAGAGCAAGTAGGGAGCTGGAAGATATGTATGGCAAGATCACTAGAAGAAATCCCTACAACAACAGTGATTTTTATCACTAATAATCATTGTAAATCTCATTTCACATTTTTGTAGCTCCATTTTGTGCAAGCCAAGGAGTCCTTGAGCTTGAGGAGCCTTAGAAGTAGTTGCGTACCAATTTTCATAATTTTTAGATCTCGTTTGAGCCCCCAAATAAGCCCTGAAACCTAATTTTTAACTAGGCCGGACACTAGGTCTGGACAGGGCCAAAAGCTAGTCAAAAACTATAAAAGGAGCTAGAGAGCTCATTTTTGAGTTTAGATTGTAATTGAAACGAACTTGTAAGAGCATTTTGAAAGTAATCTAAAAAGCTCCATTGATTCTCACTCTTTGTCTTGCCTTGTGTGCGCGTGCGTGTGTATGTGTGTGCATGCTTGTGTGCTTCTCACTCACACACTTGTGCCGCCACTTGCTCGAGGTCTTCATACCATCCTCACGTCTTCCCGGATTGACATTAAAGGAGGTGCTACTCATCACTGAGCTACAATAATCAATCCTACAACACCACCTACTACAACTATGCAAATGACACACAGAATGAAAGTCATACATCATTGATGATGAATTCAATCAGCACATCAGATAAAGAAGATCTAAAGGTATTTTACATTGACTCCGGATGTTCTAATCATCTATCAGAATTGGAAAAAAGCATTTCTAGCCATAGTGTTCAAACAGGTGATACTACAAGACATAGTGTACATTCAATTGGAAAAGTGAAATGCAAGCATTAGGGGAAAATATGAACCCTGAATGGGCCTTTTAGATTAAGGAGTGATTAGTGATGGACCAATCAGAAGAGGGTGGTGGCCACAGTCTATGCCCTATAAAATACTAGGCTGAAGGGGGAAGAGGGGACATATTTCTCCCTTATTTAATGAGCTACCTCTAGAGAGAGAAAGAATCTCGTAACTTTGTTGGGCCCAAAAATTCAAAATTGCTAAAAAGTTAAAAAACTCATCATAACACCTGAAAATGGACCCCCCATTACTTTTTAGGGTCAAAAGTACTCTTTTTGACCCCAAATTCAAAATCCGTGCATGTTTTGAGCTCAAAAAAATGGGTTTTTTCAAAAATACTCAAAAAAGAGTTATTTCCCTCCTAAACCTCACATTTTCATACCTAGGTCCCAAAAAGTCATCTTTTCCCACTAGTTTCACTCTGTAGCACACCATTGAAGCTCCTCTTTCTAGCTAAAGCGTCTAGGCGACCGAAAGATGAAATCCTCAGAGTAAGATGTCACAATATCAAGGCCACAGATGGACAGTGGCTATCACATGAGTACTCCAAAGGTGCATGGGTGTACATGCAACCCTCTAGAGTTGGGCCTCATCGAGTTAGAGATCATGGAAACTTAGATCTTCATTGGAAGGGAAAGTTACTTGGCTTTAAGAAGCACAGAGACAATGGGATGGTTGCTATTGTACAACATGTTTTTACAATGGCAACTATGAAACTTGAAAACTCTAGTAGAATGAGATATCCTGTGAATTGTAAGTATTACTCTACAATATTTTATGTTTTCTTGTGTCGGATATATTTCTGAACTATTTAGATATGTTTTTGTTTGTTTCAGATATCTCCTGCTCAATTTTACCATGTTAGAGTTTTCTTTTACACACATAGATATGTTGTACCCTCTACAATGAATGGTTTTGGAAGGTTAGAGAGAATTGAAGTACATTCTCTTCTTAGCTTGGAGTGGCCAAAACCTGGTATATGGTCCGTATCATCTTTGAAGCAAAAGATGGTAATGGATATACATAACTCTTTGAAATTCACAAAAGTGTCTAGGTCTGTAGGTTTGCACTCGTCTTTTCCCATTCTTTTTTTTGTATATTTATTCCAAGGATTCTCATTCCAAGAGACTTCCACCATGTTCATGTGTAAAGATATCACATATGAGCAAGTCGAAAGTCTTCTTGGTGAAGATTGGGGTTTGATAGAAGGAATTGCAAAAGGTGATAAATATCTTTGTAAAATAGGTGGAACAGGTATAGGATTTTGATATTTGAAACAACGTACTTCATTATACATCAGATTCTACTATGATCATTGGATGTGCAAACTTGACAAATGGATACCATTTCAAAGTTCAGAGGGATCTTTACAGTCATTTGAAATAAAGCTTAGATTGCCCAATAATGAAACAGAGACTATTTTAGTGAATAATCATTGGGCCTTGGCTAATCTGAGAGAAAACTTGATGATTATGGGGTTTGAAGGACTAACTCAATCCAAATTCAAAATTCGAGGACATAAGGTGAGAAATGTTTCGAGCTTTTGTTAAAGTAATCTTTTCATTATTGTTTATTTTACTTTAATGACTTCAATTTCTTGCAAATTGATTACAGGTGGGCAGAAGAATGGAATACAAAATGAAAGTCCCTGTAGATTGGAGAAAAGATGGAACAAAACTCTCATTCTCATAGTTCTTTTGCAACCTGATAATGTCACTTCTTGGGCCCCAGTCATTGTATCTCATAGTTTTTTCACTTTCAAGAACCTTGTAAAAAGTAGGACAATTGATTCATGTTAGATATTGTATATACCTTCTTCTCTGATCCCTTCTCTCCTACTAAGATATCTAAAAATCCTCTTGATCTAGAATTGTTCTAGAAATACTTTACATCATGGATGAGCATCACAAATTTTGTGATGCGTTCTTGCATTTGCAAGCACTTCAAGTTGTACAATCATTGATACCAATGATTTGTAAATTTTGTAAGATTTGATATTTGTAATGAAAACATGTTTACTCTCACATTTTTGTAGTCTACAACTCTGCATTTATAATTTCTCTTGGTGATTATTCAATTTTTGCTTTTATATAGAGTACGTTCAAATTCACAATAATTGATATTTTATTGGTTAATTTTCTCAATAGATGATCATTTATGAAGTTTGAAATACAAAGGATATAACTAAAAAATGCCATTCATGTTAGATATACTCAATACTTACTCCTCAAGTACCACAAATGATCCATGGTGCTCTAAGTTATAAGGCCCCCATTATGAGGAGAAACCACTTTGAGAGTACAAACATCCATGGAACCTAACTTATAAGTTATATGAGTTTTATATGTGAAAATTTATGGTAATAAATGGTCTTTGTGATTGATGCCATGAAGTAAGTGGGGCATAAAAGTTTTGCCAATTTGAATGCCATTCAAGCTGAAAATAAAGGCCCTCTGGTGCCATGGAATTTCCCCATAGAACCTTAATGGGAGGAGTTCAAAGGGGGATTTCTGTCTTATGTGGGGTATAGAGGCACAACAAGAATGCTACACATGAGGATATTATCCTAAATTATACTTTGCAAACTATTTTATCTCATGTGACTATGTTTGTTTATATTGGCTCCCATTGTAGAAGTTGTATATGCATGGATCACTATAGAGTAAGTGACATGTTAGAAATAAGTTCCACGACTCTAAAAATATAAATAATAAAGTTTCATATCCACTAAAAATAACCTTGCATGGCATCAAAAGTATCAAAAAAGAGGAGCCATAGAAACATGGGATATGTCTTCGCAAAAGTTTTGTAGAGGCCTATTGTGTGTTTATATGGATGAACTTTTTTTGTGCTTTTGAGGCCATGCAAGTTTATTTCTAGTGGATATGAAACTTTATTATTACAAATTGAATGTCCATGAAACTCATTATGTGCTCAACTCAATTTACCAATGGAAAAATGACTTTATAATCATAAATGATTTGCTCTGCACACATAGCATGTTCACTTGAGTGCATATGATTGTGAACATATGATATAGATCAATGTGGAGTTGAGCATGTGTAAGAAAGGTTATGAAAAAATATATTACCAATGAGATAATTCTAATTACAAAACATCTCTTCAAGAAGAATGATCACATAGTCATATATGCTCCTATCTAGTTCTTGGGTTGCATAATTTTCCTAAAATTTGCAAGAATTAATACTTATTTCCACCATTTGATGACTTTGCATGACCTCAAAGCACCAAAAAAGGTTTATATCTCATGAATGGTTTAGATTTTGGAGAAATGGATGCTACCATCATGTCCAGAACATGCAAAAAACCTAAGATTGACTGTTTATTTGTCCAATTCTGACATCTAGAGCCTTGGAAACCTCAAAAAGCACCAGAAAAGGGGCAGCCACAGAAGCGCAGGATTGGCCTCTGCAAAAGTTGACTTTTGCAGAGGCCAATCCTGCGCTTCTGTGGCTGCCCCTTTTCTGGTGCTTTTTGAGGTTTCCAAGGCTCTAGATGTCAGAATTGGACAAATAAACAGTCAATCTTAGGGTTTTTGCATGTTCTGGACATGATGGTAGCATCCATTTCTCCAAATTCTAAACCATTCATGAGATATAAATATTTTCATAGAATTTATGGTTTTACAATGGTTTCCTTTGTGTTTATGACATCATCTCCCTCTCAAAGCGATAAGTTCCATGCGAAGTAGCTATGTAACTATGATATTTTTTGGAAATTGAATCTTCATAGTTATTGGTCTTCTTAGAGTTCTTTATATGTTGTATTGGAACACGATGATGATGGATATCCATGATGGTACTAGAAAGGGATTGTAGTATATCTAGCTAAAGAATCAAGGGCATGATTCTCATGATGGATATTACTCCTTTTCTAACTCAGATGATGATCTTTTGATGTGGAATGGTGATCGTGGAAGTCTTAAACCCAGCTTGTATCTTCTTCCTAGGACATTTGAATATGATGTGGTTAGTGACAATACAACTCCCTTCTTTCAAATTTTAGGTTCATGGACCTTATTATATGCACAACCTAGTTGAACAATGCAAATACTAGTTTTGATTCTAAGGGATTTGTTTTGCACATATACACTCTTTACGCAAGTTGATACAATTATGAACATATGATATAGATCAATGTGGACTTGAGCATGTGTAAGAAAGATTATGAAAAGTAGATTATCATAATGCAAATGTGATTTTACAAAATGTATCTCATCAACAAGAATGATTACATAATCATGTATGGTCCCATCTAGTTTCTTTGGTTGTATGGTCATCACCTTCACATGAGCTACACACAAGTCAATATCTTTCAAAATAGAAGTAAGGAATGCATCTCCTTCCTCTTGGATGGCTTGAAGTGCTATTGATTATATCCAAAGTCTAGTGCATTAACTTTGAATCACTAAGGATCGATAACATTTGCTCACTTTTTTGTTGCTTTTGCATTAGGAGAAACTTTAGGTTGTGCTACATATGATCTATGATGTGGTTGGTAGTTCTTATTCATTTTACATCTATGCCTTGATTGACATTGTGACACAATTTATGGCATATGTTTCTTTTCTCATATGTGGGTAGTGTTCTTTGACCTTATAGTAGTGACTTTATAGCCTCTACTTGATATGATGTTGGAATATGCATATGTTTCATGATGATTCCTTGAAGCTCTCCTTTTTGGATGACTTGGAATGGTTACTTCATGCATGTTTCATCAGCCATGTTCCATTTAGAGGTAGATTGAGTTCAAATGGTTCATCACCAATGATTAGTGGATCTATTATTCCCCTTTGTGCATGTCCTTAGAATCTTTTTATGAATGGTCACATCTGTGGCAGTTGATCTTCATCATGCTCACAAGAATGATTCTATGGATGAGGGTATGAACTATTTTGATATTCTTAATCGACTTCACTCTGTCATATTGAGCCACTCTATGATTGTATGGTGACCTCTGTTGCATATAGACCACTTCATCCTCTCTGATGGAGCTTCATCCAAGGTGGTCATTATGTACCTTGAGCATGGATAGGATATACCACAAAAACTTGTTAGTATAAAATAATCAATGATGCCTCTTATGTAACTTGAGTTCCAAGTTGAACCCTAAAACACTTTTTGTGCATGACATTGATCATGATGCAAAGGACTTGCTGATAACCTCCAATTTTCACTTGCAATGTTGTGTTGTAATTTCATGAAAACATTTCTAATAGTCAAACTCTTGCAAAAGTTTTTTGAAGAAAAGCAAGTGAGTATTATTCCAACCAGTCAACATGCATAGAACCACTAATATGACATGTACTTTTTAAGAAATTACTATTAGATCTATAGTGGGAATTTTCCATCACTACTGTACTAGAATCTTGACTGATAAAAATCGATACATCAAAATTCTCCATATGACAATATAACATGTAATATTTCAATGAATAAAATGAGCACAATTTAAAGAAACAAACAACATCTGAATGTAGAATGTACCTTACCTTTCACTATTCCAAGTCATTGATGATTAGTATCTTTAATATGAATTTGAGCCTATAACCACAACATGTAGAAAAAAGATAAACATATATAAAATCAAATTCAAAAGGGATATGAAAAGAATATTGGTAGAGGTAGATTTTATTCTAGAAGAAGAACATTGATTTTTGAATCCTCTATAGATTAAAAATTTATTTATTTATTGTTTTGTACAAACAAAAGCATATGTATATGAGTTCTTCATAAACTAAGGATTTGATTTCTTCATTGACTCCTTAGTCATGGTTGCATGCTAAACATACCTAGGCATATTTTCTTTTATGTGTAAGTACTATGTGGAAATATCAATCATGTTCTCTTTATAATTCATGTTCCTAATGAATAACTTCTATAATCATGGCGAAATGCTTCCACACACATTTTCCTATCCATACTGTGTAATATTGGTGTCAAAATTCTTTTGAAAAGAAGGAGAAGTAAGAGAAACTATTAACAATTTAAAGTGCTTCTTTGGTGTTGATGAAGCACTTATTTCGTAGATGAATTACCTATGCAAAGGAAATATTGGTTTAATTCTTTTGCAAATATGAGAATCAAGAAAAATATATACCTCATTAGAAGAATATGGTGTCTCTGTCCTCCAACTCCACATGAAAGAGCTTCGAATGATGGTATTGTGTGCTTTTCCTCCTGAAAAATAGTAGATGAATACTGGAAAGTAAAATGAATAGTACATCTTTGATCACAAAGAAAGAATGAACCACCTACTTGGACATGCATATTGTCATCTCATGGGAGAAAAATTTCTTTGTGAGTGATTCTATTATTGTTACATCTTCTCCTTGGAGGAAATTGTGCGAGAACCCCATGGCTGCTAGAATTCAAGAGGTAAGAGAGAGAAAGATAGAAGAGAATCAAAATAACATGTATAATGGACTAAGAAGTATCTGTACATAGAGAAAATTACTTTTTTGATATGTGTATGGGTCAAGGTGAGGTTTTCCATTCTATGTGAGTGAAAATGAGAAAAATTTGAAAAACTCATTTTTTGAGGTAGGGAAAGTTACGAGTTTGATGATGTGGCACTTTACTTTTGGAGCAGTTTGAAAAAAGAACTATTTTGAGTGATTTTATTAAAAAATCCATAAAAAAAAGTAACTTCTGACATGTATATTAAAAAATGGGCCCTTTTTAGTAAGCAATAACTAACTCTGTGACTTAAAAAAAAAAAGTCATTTTTTTATTCACAAAGATGGACGGATTTGATGATGTGTAAAGTGGAATCTCTCTCTCTTTCTTTTGCAGAAGAGAGAGATGACCCTACTTGGGCCTAAAAAAAAGCCTAGTCTTGCCTACTAAAAAGTGCTGTATTAAATGCACTTTGTTCCCTCAAGCAAGAACAAGATTAGGCTTAATCCCTTAAAATTAGGAATCCTTACAAGGCCCATGCAGGGTTCATTTTTTCCCCTAATGGAGTGGAGCAGATTTGCTAACCAATGTTTTGTATGTTCCCACAATACCTAAAAACTTGATTAGTGTGGGACAGATAGTTGAAAAAGTTTTTCAAGTCAGGTTTACAAATGAAGGAGTATTTGTTGAAGATCCAGAGAATGGATATAATCAGATTGTCTCTGGTAAGAAAGAAGGTAGACTCTTTACTTTAAGAGTACAAGGGAACATTGGTCAAGCTTTGCTCACACATGGTGAAGGAGTGATTACGGAACTTGATCTCTGGCATAAGAGATTAGGTCACTTCAATGAAAGAGGAATTAAAGCTATGGTTGCTAATCAGTCTCTACTAGGATTACCAAATGTGTAGAATCAACATATGGTTTATAAATGTGAAGCATGTCAAATGGGTAAAGCACACAGGTTACCATTTCAAAAGAAAGGATTCAAACATGATGGATTACTAGAGCTCATTCATATAGATGTATGGGGACCAACAAAAGAAGGATCTATCAGTGGCTCAAGGTATTATGTTCTTTTCATTGATGATGCTACAAGATGAATAACATTATATGTTTTGAAGGAAAGATCAGAAGTGTTTGGAGCCTTCAAGCATTTTCATGCGTATGCAGAGAGAGTAACAGGTCAAAAGCTTAAAAGACTGAGGTCTGATGGAGGGGGAGAATACTTCTCCCAAGAGTTCAATGATTATCTTTGGAATGCAAGTATTAAGAGGGAAATAACCTGCAGGTATACACCCCAACAGAATGGTGTAGTAGAAAGAAGAAACAGGACTTTGGTTGAGTTTGCTAGAGCTATGCTGAAGGAGAAGAATTGTACGAATTATCTTTGGGCTGAGGCTGTAAATACAGCTACATATCTTGTGAATAGATTACCATGTGCAGCTCTAAATGGAATGACTCCATATGAAGCTTGGTGGGGTAAGAAACCAACAGTAGATCATTGTAGAGTGTTTGGATCAATTGCATATGCTTATGTGCCATCACAGCTTAGGCATAAACTTGAACCAAAGGCAGAAAAATATGTGTTCATTGGTTATGATGAAAAGCAGATGGGTTACAAGTTGTGGAATCCTCTAACCAAACAATTTCTTGTTTCTAGAGATGTTACATTTGATGACCAGAAAAGTTGTTATGTAGATCAAAGTCATACAACTGAAGAGTTTGAAGAAGAGGTAAGAAGATGTGAGAAAGGAAAATCAATTGTGCAGGTGAATAGAGATGAAGACTATATGCAAGCAAGTACATCCAGAAGTGGATTAACAAGAAGGAATGAAGAAGCTCCTATATTTGATGAAGAAGTGTATCCAGACACTCATGAAGAATGTGAACCACGAAGGTCAAGTAGGACTAGAAGATAACCAGAAAGGTATTCTTATGATAATTCTTACATAACTCAGAAGAACTACGCATATATGGTCAAAGATGATGAAGAACCTCAGAACTATGATGAAGCTAAAGGTAAGAAGCAATGGGAAGAAGCAATGAAGGAAGAATTCAATGCACTCGAGGAGAACAAGACATGGGAACTTGTTCCTAAACCAAATGGTAAGAAAGTAATTGGAAATAAATGGGTTTATAAAGTGAAGAAGCTTGCAGATGGAAGTATAGCTAGATACAAAGCTAGACTGGTGGTGAAAGGCTATGCCCAAACCTATGGCATAGATTATGATGAGACACTCAGTCCTGTAGATAAGATGTCAACTATAAGGACAATCATTGCTATTGCAGCTTCAAAAGGATGGACCCTAAGTCAATTGGATATAAAGAATGCATTCTTGAATGGATACATATCAGATGAGGTATACATGGAACAACCTCAAGGGTTTATAGACTCTAGGTAACCAAATATTATTTGCAGGTTGAGAAGAGCATTGTATGGATTGAAACAAGCTCCAAGAGCATGGAACTATCGACTGGTGAAGTATTTGAATGAACTTGGATATCAAAGTTCAAAAGCAGATCCAAGTCTACTTATCAGAAGAACAGAGGAAGGTACAATCTACATTTGTATTTATGTAGATGACATTATAATCACAGGTACTTCAGATGAAGGAATTAAGGAAGTAAAGAGATTACTTGAGAAAGAGTTCAAGATCACTGACCTAGGAAAGTTTTCATAGTTTCTTGGAATGGAAGTCACTTATACAGATCATGGCATATATGTATCACAAGAAAGGTATCTTCTGAATCTATTGAAGAAGTTTGATATGGAAAATTGCAGAGAAGCTTCAACTCCACTTGAGGTTAATCACAAGCTCAGTAAATATGATGGTGCAGAATACAAAGATACGAGGAAGTATCAATCTCTTGTGGGTAGTTTGATTTATGCTACACTAACAAGACCTGATCTTAGTTATGCAGTGGGAGTGTTGTCACAATTCATGCATTGTCCAAAGGACCCACATTGGATTGCAGGTCAAAGAGTTCTCAGATATATCAAAGGAACTATAAAGGAAGGATTATATTATCCTTTTACATCAGATTTGAAGTTGAGAGTCTATAGTGACTCAGACTGGGTAGGTAACAAGGATGACAAAAGATCAACTCATGGCTACATGATATACATAGGTGATAAACTTGTAAGTTGGTGTTCAAAGAAACAACATACAATAGCATTATCATCAACTGAAGCTGAGTACAAAGGACTTGTGGAAGCAGCTAAGGAGGTCATATGGATGCAGACATTGTTCAAAAGCTTGGGCATTGATCAAGGTACACCTACAATACATGGAGATAATATGAGTTCACTTTATCTTGCAGTAAATCGAGTTTTTCACGCAAGGACAAAGCACATAGAGATACAGTATCATTTTCTCAGAGAAAAGGTAATGGAGAAGGAGATTGAAGTGGAATACATTTCTAGTAAAGATCAGTTAGCAGACATAATGACAAAGAGCTTGGATGGTGTGAAGACCAACAGATTCAAAAGCATGGTAGGAGTAAAAGAAAAGAAGATGATATGAAGAAATAGAGAATGTCAATTAATGATTGATGGGGAGTTGTTGGAGAAACATTCACTAGTTGGACATATATTTGAAGCTTAAAGCTTTAGAAGAAAACCACATGCCTATGTGAAGGGACAAATTCACGTGTATTATATTTGTAAAGTTCGTTCACTTTAGTTCTAGAAGTTTTCTAAAATCACGAGAATGAGAAAATCTATATAAGTTAGTTTGTATCAACTGACGCGTAGAGAGAGAAGAAGTGGAAGAGAGTGATAGAATGTGAGAAGGAGTTCATTTTGTATGACTGAGTATAGTCGGGCTTCTCTGAGTGAGAAAGCATCTGTAAAACTTCTGATTTTTTGATAGCTATAAGAAGAAATAGTTAAAGTTCTGTGTGTGAGACTCTCTCCATCATCTCCATGTTTGTCTACTATGTAATGAGTTTAAAAGTTCAAGTTTTCTAAGCAATTCGATGCCTGGCATCGAATCTCTGCTGATAAGTCATATTTTCATTTATCTATTTCATTCATTGCTGAAGTGTTTGCAAATCATGACTTTGTTGGAGCAACTCGATGTCTGGCATCAAATTCGAGTTGATAAGTGTTCTTTGAAGTGTGCATGAAATCATATATTATTTTGGTATCTGAAAGGGTGAGGTTTTATGTGGGAAGTCGATGCTTGGCATCGAATCCCTGCTGAAAAGTGGCTAAAAACAATCCAAGTCGATGCCCGGCATCGAATTCTCGTTGCAAGTCGATGCCAGGCATTGAATTCCATTTTTAGACAGGCGCTTTTTACTATAACAGGAAGGTTTTCCAATTTTGGCAGTTATACATAGTCATCTTGTGAAGGCCATAACTTGAGTTCTAGAGCTTCGTTTCAAGCATATGATAGCTTGCTGGAAAGATATACTCTTCTAGTTTCATCTACTAAATGATCATGGAGAAATAATATTTGAGCTAAGAGAAACTAGCAAAATACTAAAGGTATGTCATTTTAGTGACTAGGAATTTATTTAGAAGCAAAGTTCTCACTTTAGGCTATCATTTCTCAAAGTTTGGAGTGGCAATGAGTTAATAGTGACCATAGAGGTGTTCTAGTGTCACATTAATTCATTTCTTGTGGTGTTTCATACATCAATAGTACAAACCTGACAAGCCTAATGAGGTAGGGACACTCACGATCTATGAGCTTAAAGATCTTGATAGTCCAGGCAAGGTGACCTATCTGGACAATACTTCAGAGAGGATCTTTGTGGTCTCAGAGCATGGTAGGCATGCCTACACTTGGAAGGTTGAATTTATTTTTCCCCAACCAAGATCTAATGTCTCTTATGGCCACCAAGGAGCTCGAACATCCCAAGCTCATGGGGCTCAGAGGGACAGAAGTAGAGACAGGCTAGAGGTAAGTTTTGCCAACCCCTTGGGAAGAGAAAGGATGAGAACAGAGACAGAGAGAAGGGAAATTGAGAGACCTAGGGACCCAAGAAACCAAAGAAATAGTGATGATTTTCCTTTTCCAAGGCCCAGAGAACAACTAGAACCTTGAGGCCAGCCCAACTCGTTAAGTCCATGAAGAACTACTTTGATGGCACTAGAGACCCATATGATCATGTGGCCGAGTTTAGGCAAGTCTTGAGAGCTGAACAAGTTGAGGAGGTATTCACAGAGTACAATGCTTTTTGTCTAACCCTTAGGAGCACAACCCTTACATGGTTTCAACCACTACATGAGAGATAGTTCAGGAACATAAACCAACTTCTAGAGGCATTCATTACCGAATTCTCTAAGAGTGGCATAAGGCATAATACTTCCTCACTAATTCATAGCTTCAAGCAGACCCCCCAAGAGACAGTTCGACTTGCAGGAAGAAGGTTTAGGCAATACCTAGAGAGATGTCTTGTTCCTGAGTTACCCACACCAACCAAACAAGTGGCTTTATTCCTAGATGGACTGCTAAGTACAAAGTTGAGATCATATGTGTACTTGAAGGACCCTAGAACCATAGAAGAGTGTGTACGTATGTGCATCGATATTGCGGATAACCTAGGGGAGGAATTGGAACTTTCAAAAATCTATAGAGATTCAGACAGCTCTACCAGCCTATCGTCCAGACAATCCAAGTCTATTGAGGAACTCGCAGAGATGGTAGCTCAGAAATTAGGTGTTGCAAGCAAAAAAATACCGAGGTTTTCCCTAGTGAAAATATGCTATACTTGTGGAGGTGACCATATGGAGAATGTATGTCCCATTATGGCTCAAGCCCAAGTGAATCCTAGTAATCGATACTGCACCATAGAACAGAGATACACCAATCACACCGCGCAAGATTTCCCATACAATAAACAAGCAGTTAGGCAACCTTATCCATAGCCTTACCCTCAACAAGGAAGGTACCAGAATCAGTACCCACCACAACCATATGGTAGACCCCAACAACCCTATCAGCAACCCTACCAAACCCAGCAAAGGCCTCAGCCTGTGTTATCTCAGCAACCTCCTACCCCAACCAACGTGATCCCAGTAAAGTACACCGCTGTAGAAGAAAATCTAAATAGAGCTATAGTGCCAGTAACTCCATTACTCTCAAAGAGTGACCCGAGTGATCATAGTTTTGACTCGACCCATATTGATAGCCCCCAAGCTTACTACATGCATTCACCTGAGCATAATGAGTCCTACTATTGTGAAGAACCAAGTGAACCTGGTTGGGATCCAGAGTATACAAATGTCATGTACACAAATCCCAACCCTAGACCTCAACGTAGGCAAGTAAGACCACCATTTCCTAGAGGACCATGCTATCGATGTCACGGAGAACACCTCATCCGTGATTGCCCTATGCTCGCACCTACACAAACCCAATTTGTGACAATTCAAGGTTTTTGTCCCGATTGTGGAAAAGATCCCCTCTTGTGAGATTTTCCTAAAGAACCCTAACAATGCACCAAAAATCACTCCTATCAATGTTATTGGGTTAGTAGTAGACTCTACAGGAAGTGTAACTTCCACTACACCTGTGCAAGTGGTCACTAGAGCCCAAGTTTTACAGCAAAACAAGGGTTCAGTCCATGAAAAGGGGCCCGAGGTTAGTGAGACTGAGAGCATAATGAAGAAACGGACGAGCCTGGAAAGATAGTCGGGAAAGGATGAAGAGACAATGGTCTAAGAAGATGAGCGAATTAGAAGAAAGCATAAGAGAAACAAAAGCCAAAATTTTTGAACTCACCTCTCAAACAAACTCTCACATACCACCAACACCTTCATCCCTATCAAGACCTAATCCACCAAAATCCAATCCACCTCATACCATTCCACCACCCCCTAGAGTAGGATCAGTATTAGCTGACCCCACTCTAGAGGACATAGACATGATGCTTAAAGCATATCAGCGAGAATCCAAGAAGGGCCAAACGTGATAGATCATGACAAATGTTACCCTAGAGTTGATTTAGAGATAGAGAGAACCAAGCTTTGTGCTAAAATGGTAGCATTGGCTCAGACCATGTTTGAATCCAGTTGCATTTTAACTACTCTTACTTAGGTAAGGCGTAGTTGCATTTTGATGGACTATTAGAGAAGTTAGAGAGCATAATTGCAAGATCTGCTAAGGAAGGAAACTCCCAAGGAAGAGATGAGGCAAGTAAAAGAATAAGCATTCCCCCCTAGGAAGCTTATGTGCCAAATTCCACTGAACCAGAAACCTCTTCTTCTATGAATAGGTATTCACCAAATTTCCTATGAGAGATTCAAGAAGACAAATGGGCTAAAGAAAGTGAGGTCCCTCCTCCCATTGAACTTGTGGATGATGCGCATGATCAATTCCCACAAGATATTCCTTCCATTTATGAGGAGCAGGAGAGTACTCAATCTCAGGAGAGATTAGACTTTTAACAAAGACTCTATCATACCTAGGAATACGGAGGTAGTAAATAACACTAAAGTACAATGAAATCTCACTTTAGAGGAGCTACTCAAGGTTAGGCTAGAACTATGGAAACATGTAGCCAATCAAGTGCCAGAAGTAGCAAAACCTTGTTCCTAGGTAGGATCTCATCGCATAGTGCCAGAAACACCCTTGGACAAGATAGGAGACATGAGTGAAGACAAAGAAGGGAACACCTATCTTCCCATTACCAATCAAGGATACACAACCAAGGCCATTGTAGACTCTGGTGCAGGAGTAGCAAACGCTACCACTTCCCTATGGAAGGGTTGGGGCAAGCCAGCACTCTGGCCCAGGAGAATGAAACTGCAGATGGCCGATGGTCAAATTGAGAGACCCTTGGGACTGCTAGAAGGAATAACTCTCACTACATGTGGTGTTGAGCTCGAGCATACTTTTGCTATATGTGACTTTAGCAAGAATCATGCCTATGAGATGATTCTGGCAAGGCCATTTATGGGACAGTTGCAAGTGGTACAAGATTGGGGAACCAATTCCTTGTACTTGCAACTCTTGGGTGTCACGACCAAAGTTCATCTCAAGGATTACTCTCATAGAGATGTACCCCCCATCCAATGGAATCCCATCCATAGAGCCAAAGACGATACTGAGTCAGTGCATTCCATAGGGTGAGCATCCTCATGGATGCATGAAGACACCCACTTATGGATGTGCAAGGTAGCCGTAGAAGAAGAAAAGAGAGAAAAAGCCAAAGAGGTAGGTGCAAAGGAAACTCATAGATCAATTCAAGACCCAGCCTATGCACTTGTACTTTTCCCTGACGAAGAATGTGAACCTCACAGATGGGCAAAAATTTTAGCGACAATGGATGTGGTCATCAATGAAGAACAATGGACACCCCACTGTGATGAGGATGGCTATGACATTCCAGTCTTCTCAATAGAGCCAATCATGGGTGATTCGGTTATTGAAGAATGTGAACCTAACACTAATGCATTCGAGGATGCAAGTGACTCCGATCTAGAGTCAATTATAATGGAGCCTCCTTTTGCATCAGATGAGGAATATTTTTAGGAAGTAGAAGCTTACCCTCAGAGACACGGAGAAATTATGAATGATGTGAGGATAGCGCATTTGCACAAGGACTTCATCTCCAATGTCCTTAGGGACGTGATAAAAATGGGGCAAACATGTTTTTTTTATAGCCAAACCATTAATCAACAAACACATATAACGCTTCAGTTTTCTTAGACTTGCTTTACTTCCATTATGAATTGCTTTCTTTCTTTCTAAAGCTTGACTATCACGGTGGTTACTAAAAGGCTTTTGAAACGATCTTTTGCTTATGGTGTTGTAGCCCCCTTTGCCATGTTCTTCGAAGTGGCACAAACTGAACATTCACCCATTCTATCTTTATGAGGAATAGTCACATTATTAAACTCTTCCTTCCATAATCGAGTAAAGTGACAATACAAGACATACTTCTCAGTTCTACTTTCCATATCTTCTTTATATGATTGAAATACTTCTCGATGAGTAAAGTTATGTGACAGGTGTAACCTTCCAATTGTAGGCATAACATCCTTTGCCACACATGCACTTGAATCAGAAGGGAGATCAATGTGTGGATCAGAAGAGAGATAAAGAGGTGCATCTAGTTGAGCAACATTGCATTGAGAATCTAACTTAAATGACTCAACTGAAAACATAGAATCAACACATTCTAAGCCATGGACATCACTCGTTAAGAAAAGATCAACTGAAAACATTGAATTCAGAATTCTATCAAGGTGGTTAGAGGAAGCTCATGCCTAGGCATCTACTAAAAAGATGGATCTCATCTTCACTTACTTCAAATAGAAATGAAGATGGAAAACCTTTTTGAATGATGGAAGTGTAACACCAATTGAAAGTGTCATATCAAGTAGATATGAAATTAGATTGTGCAAATTATTATGGTAACATATGAAGATTAAGAAAAAGTACAATTTGATGAGACATCATTAACTATGTGATTTATTTTGACCCAGTTTGACCTTACAAAGTTTTGAGATACATAATAAATTTTTCAGATACATAATAAAGTTTTGAGATACATAATAAAGTATGGTATGTTTAATTATGATGATACTATAAAGTTTTGTGATATTATACATTGGAATAAAAAGGAACCATGTCTTTATCTTATCCACTCCCTTCAATCCCAAAAGAAGAAAAGAAAAAAGAATGTGGAGAAAAGAGAGCACATTCCTCCCCTATCCAACTCTATTGATTGTCTTAAAACTCGTGAGCACAAAGAAAATATTTGATGACAAAGAGATGAATTAAATTTCTTGAGAGACACAACTAACTTTATTATTTCTTTTGGGCCTTTATTTCTTGTGGACCTCAAATGTTCTTGCATATACTATTTAATGTATTTCCTCATAATTTATTTACACCATGCTTTCTTTCTAACAATGATGAATTAGAAAGAAATCTTTCGAAATGGCCTAGTATTTACTCAAGATATTTGAGTTGCTAAAAAAATAATATTTGAAGTGTTTTACTTTGCACAAAAGAGTATTTTAAGATGTTTTTCATCTAGTTCCATATTCATTTAACTATGGGATTTTTAATATTCATTTAGTTGTTGGTTTATTGATTGTCCAATGGTGGATTTGAAAGTCTTTCTTAGTCAATTGGTGGATTATTGATTATTTATCATAACCAATTGTGGATTTGAAACTCTTTTTTCATTATACCTTGATCAATTTCAACATCATGTGACATATATTGTAGCTTTACATCACTTTTTCACTTTTTCTTGTCAAAAGTAATAAGCATCTGGGTCTTTTATTCCTTGCAATAGTTACAGCATTCCCAATAGTGGGAACATGTGCAAACTTTTAAAGGAAAAAGAGACTAAAAAAACATAAGATGGACTAATCTCTCTTATGAGACCCTAAATTGACATACCTATTGCTTCCTAAATTGGAGTAACCTCTCTTATGAGACCCTAAATTGGCATAGCTAGTGGTTCTTGGTTCAACTACATAGTCCACTTTGTTAATCTTGTTAGGGCCTAGTTGATTCAGGTAGATCTAGTCAGTTCTTATGGACACTCCAAAAAATGAGTTGGTATTGCTAATCCCTTCTTTGTACTAGCCCTCTTTAGCTTTAGATTTGAGTTATGGGCCCTCTTAGCTTTCAAATGACACTAAATAAGTGGCTATGTACTTTGGAAATGATGTGAGTAATGCTGGATTCAAAACAGACTACTCCCAAGTTCACAATCTAGTGAAAACCTTCTATTTTGGTTTACACACCTGCTACTTGTTAAGCTCGATGCTTCCAGTACAGTAGGAATTAGAAACATTACTTTTGGAAATATTAAATTAGCGGAATTGGCTAATGATTCCAAGTGGAGTCACGTAAAATGATTGACTATACATAGAGCAATCAATTTAGCAAGTATAGCATTACCCCCGATTTTTTAGGACCTCTGCAGAGTTTGACTAGCGGGTACTTCCATGTGCTTTTCTCCCAATCCACTAAATGGAATGTCTTAAATATTTGTCAGCATGTAGTAGACTTAGAGTTGATTATAATGAGCTATAGAACATTCAAAGTGGTGGAGTATTGACTAAGATATGAGCAATATAAAGTGACTATTCTGAGTGACAATAACAGAGAGCTCAATAGATATAAAGGATGATCTATTGTATTATGAAACAATGTTGTACATGATCATTGGCATGATAATCAATGCCCAATGATAGATAGAAGTGTAGGCTATGATGTGATCCTCACTCTCTTACAATATGATCAACTAATGCCTCGGAATTCGAGTGATCTAGCCCACGAGTTTTACATTCATCTTTTATAGATGTTTCATTCAAATTTTGAATTTGAATTCAATTCTGGCTCTCACTAAAAAGTGATCCATTAATCTAGGAGATATTCTCTCTAGTGAATTTGTGTTTTTCCAGTCCAACTAACTTCACGGGTTTAGTGGCTTTTACAAATATTCCTTCAAGACAATTTGACTTTTACAAATGGTAAAAGATAGAGAGACTCATAGCAATGGTTCCCATGGAACTTCAATTCTCATGCCTAGCCAAGTGTGTAGGCTTCGCATTTGCACCAACAACTCCCCCTCAAGCTAAACATCTTGGCTTGGTCTTCTTCTTCAATCCTGTTGAATGTCCTGCAATCCAATCATAGCTTTAAACCTGCAAAGTTTAGTACTCTCAAGTGCTTTGGTTAATAAGTATGCACATTGCATATTAATTGATACATATGCCAACTGAATTTCCTTGCTCAATAGTTTCTCTCTCACATAGTGATAGTGGACCTCTATATGCTTGGTCTCAGCATGATAAATAGGATTTTTTGCAAGGTGTAATGAACTTGTATTATCTCCAAAAATCATTGGAGATATAATATGCAATCCCAAATCTGCATATAACAATCTGATCCATATGGCCTCTTGAGTAGGTTTGGCCAATCCTCTATATTTGCCTCTGTTGAAGATAAGGCAACAGTAGGTTGCTTCTTGGAAGGCCATGATATAGGCTTGTCACGTGCAAAGGATAGGTAACATGAGGTATTCCTTCTATCATCTTTGCAACCTACCCAATCCGCATTTGAGTATATCTTGATATCCAAATGTGAAGTATAAGGAAAATACAAACCTTGATTTTGAGTTCCCTTAAGGTACTTCAAAATCCTCTTGGCACCTTCCAAGTAAGGTGTCCTAGGTTTGTGCATAAATTGGCGTAAGACACTTACTCCATAAGCAATATCAATCCTTGTCAGTGTAGGAAAGTTTAGGCATCCCACTATGCTTTGGTATCATGCATTATTTTCAAGCACATCACCTTCATGCGCACTTAATTTCTGGTTTACCTCCATGGGGCTGCTTGATACGTTGACATCCTGCAAATGAAATTTCTTCAACATGTCCTGTACATACTTTCTTTGAGAAATGTAAATTCCAAAGTTAGTATAGACTAACTCAAGTCTAAGAAAATACTTTAGTGATCCTAGATCACTGATTTTGAACTCTTGCATCATTTGATTCTTAATCTGCTTGATGCCATTAGCATCATTACCTATGAGTTCGATATCATCAACATATAGACATAGGTATATTACCTCTGAATTACTTCTCTTAACAAACAGAGAAGTATCTGCTTTACTCATGATGAATCCTTGATCCTGAAGGTATGTAGTTAACCTATGGTTCCATGCCCTAGGTGCCTCCTTCAATCCCTAAAGAGCTTTGTTTAGTTTACACACATGGTTTACCTTGATTTGGTCCTCATAGCTAGGAGGTTGAGACATGTGCACCTCCTTTGAAATCCAGCCCTTTAGAAATGCATTTTTTACATTCAATTGGTACATGTTCTAATTCTTCGATGTAGCCACACTTACCAATACCCTGATGGTTGGCATTTTGGCCACAGGTGCGAAGGCTTCTTCATAATCAACTCCTTGGGTTTGTGCAAAACCCTTAGCCACAAGTCTAGACTTGTACCTGCTTATTGATCCATTATAATTTCTCTTGATCTTGTAGATCCATCTAGAACCAATTACCTTCATAGACTCCTTCTTTGGCACTAGCTCCCATGTATCATTTTCCTTGAGTGCTTCAATCTCCTCATCCATAGCTTACTTCCATTCTACCTTGGTCTTTGCCTCTTCATATGATGATGGCTCTTCAAGTGACAAATCTTTTGCAAGATAAACAGAATGCTTAGTAACTAAAGGTGTATCATACCCATATCTGATTGGCTTCTTACTCTCCCTTTGTGATCTTTTGATTGCTTGGTTGGATGATTCAGGTATATCCTACAATTTCTTCATCATGACTTTGCCTTTGGACTTCCATGCCTTGAATTCCTCTAGGTTGATGATGTCTTCATCATTTGATTTGATGTCAATCTGGTTTGGTTCCTCCTTGGTGAGACTTGGAAATTCCTCTTCCAAGTCATAAGGTAGCTTTACTTTCCTACATTCACTTTCAAACCAAGAATCATTATCATAAAAGACAACATCTCTATTGACCATAAAACCTTTGTTGGAAGGATTGTAAAACCTGTATCCTTTCTGATTCAAGTCATACCCTATAAAGATGCACTTCTTTGCCTTAGGTTCAAGCTTACCTCTGATTTGAGATGGTATATGCACATAAGCAACACATCCAAAGATTCTGCAATGATCAAGTGAAGTTCTTCTACCATGCCATGCTTCATATGGGGTCATCCCATCAAGAGATTTGGATGGCTACCCGTTAACAAGATAAGTGGCAGTAGATACACTCTCTGCCCATAAGTAATTAGGTAATTTTTTCTCATTTAACATTGATCTAGCTGTTTCAACAATTAGTCTATTTCTCCTTTCTACCACCCCATTTTTCTTAGGGGTATACCTTTTTGTAATTTCTCTTTTGATTCCTCTATCATGCAAGAATGCATCAAACTCATTTGAGAAGTAATCACCTCCTCCATCTCACCTTAGCCTCTTTAGGCTTCTTCTTATCTGATTTTCAAGAAGTGCAAGATACTTCTTAAAGCAATTGAATACTTCATCTTTGTGCTTCATAAAGTATAAGATAGTCCACCTATTGAAATCATTAATGAAAGATACATAATACCTTGATCTGGAAATTGAGGGATCCTTGCTTGGTCCCCATACATCTATATGGACAAGCTCTAGGTAATCCTCATGCATGTAGCCTTTCTTTGAGAAGGGTAACATGTGAGATTTTCCAAACTAACAAGCACTACGTTTATAGATAATGTGTTGCTTGGATACATAAATTTGCTTTGGTTCTCTCACCAACATGCACTAATCTCTTATGCCAAATTTCAAGCTTTGACAATGTTTGATCTTTGTAGCTATAAAGTGCAATGTTCCTTGTATCTTCAAGTTCAAAGGTGAATAATCTACTTGTCTTTTCTCCTTTGTCAATTCTCTTGAATCCATGTTGGGGATCCTCCACAAATGCTCCATGTTCGTTGAACCTGATCTACAAACCATTTTCCACAATCTATCCAACACTCATTAAATTCTTGGTAATTGAAGGTACATATAGGACCCTGCTCAATAGATTTTTATTTCCATCAGAGGTTTTAACATTGCCTACCTTGATCACTGAGTGCTTGGTGTCATCACCTGTTTGTACTTGATGCTTTCCCTTTGGTTCCTCAAGATGAGAGAGAAGAGCTACATTGTCTGCCACATGGTTGGAACATCCTGAGTCAATGTATAAGAGATGGTCATCATTCATACCTTGCTTTGAAGTCATATTCATGATCAAAATGGAATCCTCTTGTTCCTCTGTATAATTGTGGTAATCTTTTCTTGATTTATAGCCTCCTTGGTAGTTGTTATGGTAAGTGTTGTTGTAGTTGTTATTGTAGCCTTGATCATGGTTGAATCTTTGTCTTGATTGTGTATATCCACCTCTTAGGAAACCTTTACCTCTTTGATTCTTGAAGTTCCTGTAACATTCATCTATAGTGTGATTTGACAAACCACAAATATTACATGGTGAGGAGTTATAAGGTCTCCCCCTACCTTGCTTACCTCCTCTGCCCCTACCTCTTGAATTTCTACCTCTCCCTGTATAGTTGGCTTGAGAGGATGTACCTTCATCCTCAATTTTCTTGCTTTTCACGTTCTCTTTAGACTTGCCTTTATCTGTGTATAGGGCAAAAGAGTTATTACCTCTTGATGAATCTCCATTCTTGTTGAGGTGGGCTTCATGGGTAAAGAGTTGCCCCATGAGTGTGGTAAGATATGGAATCTGCATGTCCATGTACAAGTCCATGGCAGTTGTGAAGCTCTCCCATTTGTCATTTGCTTTAATCTCATTGATTACTTGTCTCACAATCTGCTCCTCTTCAATTTCTTCTCCTATGCTTGCCAATTGGTCAGCTACATCCTTGACTTTGGTCACATACTCTGAGATGCCTTTCTTGGGTTGCTTCCTTTGAGTGGTAAACTCAATCCACAATTGGTTCTTTCTAGCGCTTGTGTTGGAAGAAAAGTATGAAGACAATTTTCCCAAGTCTCTTGGGATGTCTTACAGTTCCTAATGTGTGAAAGAAGAAAATCAGAGATTGAGTTAAGTAAGTACGACCTTTCAAATGCATATTTTGCACACCATGAATTGAGTCTTTCAAGCTCCTCTCTTGTAGGTTGTCCTTTGCTTCTGAAATTGTAGGCTCCCACTGAGGAGAACATGAATACTCCTTTGCAAATAAAAGGGTTATGTCATCAACCCTCCTCATCAAGAATACATGGTTGAAACTAATATTGTGCAATGGAGCCTAACATTAGCACTATTATCAAGGCCTACTGAGCAAAAGTACTTAAAATCATAAATCTATGTAAGATGTTGAACTTCAGGTTTTGGAGTATCTGCTTATGAAATCAACTCAGATAATATTGGAAGAATAAAAGCATTATTACCTGCCAACCTTTTAGAGAACGTACTAAACATTTGATCAATGTGATCATGCGTGTGCTGAACCAAAAGGAAATTTACCTTAACCTTCTGAAACACTTGTCAATCAACAAGCATGCATAAATATCCAAAAACTATAGAATTTTTATTATTTCTTGCAGTATTATCAAGGTGCAAATATAAAATTGGTGGGAAAAGACCCTTCCATGACTAAAACCCGATGAATGATAGTAACTGTAAGGTTTCAATCATTATGCACATTCTGATATGTGAAGAAGACCTTGGACTTTACAGTTCCATTGTATACCAAAGAACCAACCAAATGCATTTGCACAAGGAATTCATCTCCAATGTCCTTAGTGACGTGATAAAAATGGGGTAAACATGTCTTTTTTTATCCATACCATCAATCAACAAACACATCTAATGCTCCGGATTTCTGAGTGCTTTACTTCCATTATAAATTGCTTTCTTTCTTTCTAAATCTTGACTCTCACGATGGTTCCTAAAAGGCTTTTAAAATGATCTTTTTCTTGTGGTGTTGTAGCTCCCTTTGCCATGTTCTTCAAAGTGGCACAAACTGAACATTCACCCGTTCTAACTTTACGAGGAATAGTCACATTATTAAACTCCTCCTTCCATAATCGAGTAAAGTGACAATACAAGACATACTTCTCATTTCTACTTTCCATATCTTCTTTATATACTTGAAATACTTCTTGATGAGTAAAGTTATGTGACAAGTGTAACCTTCCAATTGTAGGGATAACCTCACAATGCAAGATAAAATAGTTCATCATCCAATTCATTGCATGAATTCCAAGCGATCCTTTGGTCCCAACATGATATGTATCCAAAACGAGATCTCCATTCATAACTCTGTTGAACCTTATGTATTCTAAAATTTCCCACACCCGTTGCAATTTTAAATGCAACCCTACAACACCACATCCCTTGACTAAAATAATATTCAAAAGCAACACATGTTACTAACATGTTATCATTAATGATTTGCATGTGAGAAACAAGGTATATATCTTGCCTTTCACTATCTAAATGGAGGAATTTCTCTCTTAGGTGCTTTAGTTTCTTCATTCCTAAGTTATACAAACATTTCAAACCACAAAAATGATTCACAATATCCAACGCAATTTGTCTATCTGAAGTAAGAAATTGAAATCTTTTATGACTTACTTCATAAGGGCTTCTCTTAAAATGTAGATTGAGCCTGCTTTGCCTTTCTTTCCCTTTTCTAACATCCTTTGCTCCACATGCACTTGAATCAGAAGGGAGATCAATGGGTGGATCAAAAGGGAGATAAAGAGGTGCATCTAGTTAAGCAACATTGCATTGAGAATCTAATTTAAATGACTCAGCCAAAAACATAGAATCAACACATTCTAAGCCATGGACATCACTAGTTAGGAAAAGATCAACTGAAAACAATGAAATCGAAATTCTATCAAGGTGACTAGAGGAAGCTCATGCCTAGGCATCTACTGAAAAGATGGAGCTCATCTTCACTTACTTCGAATAGAAATGAAGATGGCAAACCTTTTTGAAGGATGAAAATGTAACACCAAGTGAAAGTGTCATATCAAGTAGGTATGAAAATAGATTGTGCAAATTATTATGGGAGATATGAAGATTAAGAAAAAGTACAATCTGATAAAACATCATTAACTATGTGATTTATTTTGACCAAGTTTGACCTGACAAAGTTTTGAGTTACATAATAAATTTTTCAAATACATAATAAAGTTTTGAGATAGATAATAAAGTATGGTATGTTTAATTATGATGATACTATAAAGTTTTGTGATATTATACATTGGAATAAAAAGGAACCATGTCTTTATCTTATCCACTCTCTTGACTCCCAAAAGAAGAAAGGAAACAAGAATGTCGAGAAAAGAGAGCACAGTCCTCCCCTATCCAACTCTATTGATTGTCTTAAAATTGGTGAGCACAAAGAAAATATTTGATGACAAAGTGATGAATTAGATTCCTTGAGAGACACAACTAACTTTATTATTTCTTTTGGGCGTTTATTTCTTGTGGGCCTCAAATGTTCCTACATATACTATTTAATGTATTTCCTCATATTCTACAACATGCTTTCTTTCTAACAATGATGAATTAGGAAGAAATCCTTCAAAATGCCCTAGTATTTACTCAAGTCGTTTGAGTTGCTAACAAAATAATAGTTGAAGTTTTTTACTTTGCACAAAGAATATTTTAAGATGTTTTTCATCTAGTTCCATACTCATTTAACTATGGGAATATTAACATTCATTTAGTTGTTGGGTCTATTGATTGTCCAATGGTGGATTTGAAAGTCTTTTTTAGTGAATTTGTGCATTTTTTATTATTTATCATAGCGAGTTTTGGATTTAAAACTCTTTCTTAGTTATATTTTGATCAATTTCAACATTCTATGACATATGTTGTAGCTCTACATCACTTTTTCACTTTTTCTTGTCAAAAGTCATAAGCTCTAGGTCTTTTATTCCCTCCAATAGTTACAATATTCCCTGGAGTGGGAACATGTGCAAGATTTCAATGCAAAAAGAGATTAAGAAACATAAGATGGACTAACCTCTCTTATCAGACCCTAAATTGACATAACTATTGCTTCCTAAATTGGAGTAACCTCTCTTATGAGACCCTAAATTGGCATAGCTAGTGGTTCTTGGTTCAACTACATAGTCTAGTTTGTTAATCTTGTTAGGGCCTAGTTGATTCACATAGATCTAGTCAGTTATTATTTCAAGCCATGCAAGTGCACATAAATAGTAGAGGAGGAGATCAATCTCATTTCTAAAATCCGTGAGCCGAGAGAGAGCAACAGACCACTGATAGCAAAAGATCACATACCCTAGCAAATAATTAGAGACAAGCACATGAAGAAGAAGAGTGCAGGCAAGAATACTCAAAAGTACCCAAAAATCATGCTTCAAAGACGATTCCAAAAAGATTCCCTTTTCTATCCTAAAGAGTTCTGTATTTTTCAAGCTCCTAATATATATGTACATGCAAATTGAGTGTTTTTTCTATATGCAAGTCAATTCTAGGCATCGACGTGAAGGAGAAAGTCGATGTCAAGCATAGACTTAGAGGTCCAAGTCGATTCCAAGCATCCACTTAGAGGTGGAAGTCAATGCCTAGCATCGACTTATAGTTGGAAGTCGATATCAGGCATCAACCTGTAGTAGAAAGTCGATGCCTGGCATGGAATTGTAGGTGCAAGTCGATGCCTGGCATCGACTACCCTTTGACATGCATGAGCTATCTAGCTAGATAGAAGTCGATGCCAAGCATCGACTTTCAGCTGCAAGTCAATGTGAGGCATCGGCCTCATAGTCCAAGTTGATGCGTGGCATTGACTTTAAAGCACAAGCCAATGCTTGTCCACTTTGTGCTACAAGTCAATGCCTTGCATTGACTTTGTGGTGCAAAGTCGATGCCTGGCATCAAATTTGTGGTGCAAGTTGATGCTAGGCATTGACTTTGTAGCACAAAGTAGATGTTAGACATCCAATTGCAGCACAAAGTCGATGCCAGCCATCAACTTGTAGCACAAAGTGGATGCCAGGCATCGACCTGCACTATGAAGTCAATGCCTTGCATCGACCTGCACCTAAACAAGCACATTCATAGAGTGATAACCAACATTTTTGCACATTTCAGGGACAATGAGGGAAAATTTGAAAAGAATATAAAGAAGCTTAAGGTGACTATGAACACAAGAGAACAACCTTGTGATGGGAGCATCGGTCACCCCATGAAAGGAAAGCATGGCATGGATTCATTATCCGGAGAGAGGGAAAGCAACCCGATTGGCATTTCATCTGGTGGATGTTGGGAAAGATTGATGGACACATCCTAAAAATGAGTTGGTACTACTAATCCCTACTTTGTATCAGCCCTCTTTAGCTTTAAAGTTGAGTTATGGGCCCTCTTAGCTTTCCAGGGACACTAAATAAGTGCCTATGTACTTTGGAAACGATGTGAGTAATGTTGGATTCAAAGCAGACTACTTCCAAGTTCACAATCTAGTGAAAACCTTCTATTTTGGTTCATACACCTGCTGCTTGTTAAGCTCAGTGCTTCCAGTACAATAGGAATTAGAAAACTTACTTTTGGAGATATTAAATCAGCTTAATAAGCTAATGATTCCAAGTGGAATCACTTAAAATGATTGACTATACACAGGGCAATCAATTTAGCAAGTATAGCATTACCCCCATTTTTTAGCACCTCTGTAGATTTTGACTAGTGGGTACTTCGATGCACTTTTCTCCCAATCCACTAAATGGAATGTCTTCAAAGATTTTCAGTACGGTAGTAGACTTAGAGTTGATTCTAATGAGCTATAGAACATTAAAAATGGTAGAGTTTTGACTGAGATATGAGCAATACAAAGTGACTATTTTGAGTGACAATAACAGAGAGCTCAATAGATATAATGAATGATCTATTGTATTATTAAACAATATTGTACATGATCATTGGCAAGATAATCAATGCCCAATGATAGATAGAAGTGTAGGGTATGATGTGAGCCTCACTCTCTTACAATATTATCAACTAATGCCTCAGAATTGGAGTGATCTAGCCCACGACTTTTACATTCATCTTTTATAGGTGTTTCACTCAAATTTTGAATTTTAATTCAACTTTGGCTCTCGCTAAAATGTGATCCACTAATCTAGGAGATATTCTCTCTAGTGAATTCGTGTTTTTCCAATCCAACTAACTTCAGGAGTTTAGTGGCTTTTTCAAATATTCCTTCAAGTCAATTTGACTTTTACAAATGGTAAAAGATAGAGAGACTCATAGCAATGGTTCCCATGGAACTTCAACTATTCCTCATAAGATCTTCTCATGCCTAGCCAAGTGTGTAGGCTTGGCATTTGCACCAACAATGGACATAGTAGTATAAAACCTAGTGGTGATGATTCAATGAGGAAGGAAAGGTCAAAGAAAATTGAGCTTGTTAGGAAAGATCAATGACTTTGGGACATGATAAATCTAGAGTGGTGTCTTTAGTACATTGAAGAGGCAAACATGACCCTTTTGGTGTTTGTAGGGGCCTATGGGAGGGGAAAGCTCATGACAACATAGGCTTTTCACTATGGCTTGGTGTTCAAAGTTGATTATGAGGATGAAGATTTAGACAACCTTCTGTTCTTAGTGGAGACATCTAAGGGCTTATGAAATGTAATCTACAAAATGGAGTTCTTCTGCCTAGAGTGTTGTGTCCTAGAAAAGCTTGGAGATACTTGGAGGGACTCTAAAAATCTCATTAGGGATTTAATGCCATGGATCCAAGGGAACATAATGCAAACAAAATAAAGGCAAAGTGTAAGCAGTGTGTACAGAAGAAACCACTCAAGAAGTTGAAGAAATCCATAGATGAAGTAGGCACTGAGTCAAGTTCTGACTCAGAGGATATTATCATTGCACCTGATGGAGAACTTGCATCTGGGATCTTGGGTACTGAAGAGAATAGGATGAGGGAAGACATTTCTAAGAGAAACAATTTTAGAAAAGGGAAGTTATTCCACCTTCCCCTAAATCTTATCCACAAACAACCAATTGATTTGCTTGAATAAGCAAGTTACTTGAGTCATATTGCATCTCATATGTGAGACTAGATTGAGGATCTTCCCTTCGTGTGAAGCATCATGGATGCTCATATACATCTCAAGCATTCAGTGATGGTGTGTGAAGAACTTTGTATTATGCGTGATTGAATAATAAGATGATTTGTTGAAATGCAGGAAGATTGTTGAAGCAACTCACAACTTGTCAGAACATTGTAGAGACCCATTTTGGATAGGTCTTTATAACTGATAAAAAGTCTGTATTTGAATGTTATGAATGTGTTTTGATGTTCAAGGCCTCTACTTCTAAGATAAAGTGAAATTTTTGCAATATCATAATTGGTGAAAATTTTATTGATGATCAAAGTTGGAGGTTTGTAACTGTTGGACAGGTCTGAAATTCAACTATTCTAGAGGCCTATTTTTGACAAACTTTTATAATTGATATAAAAGGCTTATGTAAAGTATGTTTTGATAGTGTACAACATGTACTTCTAAGGCAAACTAAAAGTTCTACAATATCATAATTGATGCAAGTGTTACTGATGATCAAAGTTGGAGGTTTGTAACTTTGGGATAGGTTTGAAGTTCAATTGTTCTAGAGGCCTACTTTGGAAAAGTTTTTATAGCTGATATAAAATGCTTATGTAAGTATTATGAGTATGATTTGATAGTCCAGGGCATGTACTTCTAAGGTAAAGTGGAATTATCTCAATAGCATAAGTGGTGAAACTTGTATAAGTAGTCAAAGTTGGAGGTTTGCAATCTTGCACAGATCTGAAATTTGCATAGAATAAAAGTTGTCAACTTGTAGAAGGTATTGCTCATGTTTCATTGTTGGTATTGGAAGTCTATCACCAAGGTATGATATTCTAGAGTATATACATGATGACACAATGTTGAGTTGGTTCACATACGCTATTTTGGTACATGTTTAAGGATGCCCAAACTGCCTATCTGAATGGATTACATGAAGAAGAATTTGTGAATGATTATGTACTAAATGTGTGCAAGAGTAAATGTATGGTAATGTGGTTAAGTGAATGACAGCTTTGCGATTGAAATTCCATATTCGAAGATCTTTGTGAGGTTGTGAGCTTATTTACGCTTCCACATCAACACACCTCATTTATTCCATCGGTGGTGTGAGAGCTTGTTTTGCTCTATCATATCTTAGACATGCTTTTCACTAAGTTTATGCATTTCCTTCGACCTAAATTAGTTCCCTAACTTTAAAAATCTCCTAAATTCATATTTAATTTCAATAAGCTAATAAGTGGGAGGGGGGGTGTTTAGCAATCCAAGTACTAAATAATGTAAGAGTTTAGGTATCTTTTGTACAGGAACATTATATGCGACAAGAAATCATTGTTGCTATTATTTGCATGATTGTGTTGCCCATATTTTGCATAATCGAGGCCCATATATCTTTATAGATCACATGGAAATCCATGGGGATCTTAAGAAATATAAAGATAGCATTATTAAGGATGACAATACAGCTAATCTCTAAAAGAAAGTTTTTTTTCACAAAGTACTTTAAATTATCAACAAGCAAACAAGAATGGTTAAGAGAGGTAGAAAGAAGGATTATAACCTTTTCATCCCCTTCACAAGTTACCCAAATTATTATTTTCTATGATTGAAAAACTATGATGCTTAAAGGAATGGGGGGTTTTCTTATAGTCAAAAGTTCTTCTACCTAAACAATTAATGGATGTCTCTATTCACGACACTTGAGGAGAATGTCTCACATGAGGACTACTCTATTTTTGTCACTAAGAAAGGTCTAGAGGTCCTTGAACTTGAAGTTCCATCTAATCTAGGTCCTATTGAGACACCATTTCTCGTTTAAAGAGTGACTGAAAATTTAAATATTTTGGGATTTCCTATATTTTGTTTCCATTGAGCCACTTCAGGTCCTCATGGTGAGATGGATCTTGACCAAACATGAGGCGGGTCATCAATTCATTCTAAGCATTCATTATGTCTATATAATCACCAAGCTTCATAGTTAATTGTACGATTCTCATAAATGTCCTCGAATCTGATCTAGTTTATTATATCATGGTTCCAAAGCTACTTCCATATGAAAAAACCTTTGTTCTAGTGTGTCTTGGATCTCTAAAGATTCTTGTACTCAACTCTTACAATATCCAAAATGGGAAACCAAATAGAATCATTTTATTTGATACCAGCAGCAAACTTTTAAACATTACTAATGTAAGGAAAGGATTTCATATTCTTCCAACATTTCCATAAGGAGAGCATCAAACCAAAGCCCTTTGAGACAATCACAAAAGGCACAAATAAGAACATGTAGAGATTGATTTTTTCCATCTAAGGATCTTTATGAGAGAGAGGGCATTGTTATTTCTCTAGATGACTTTAGCCCAATAAGCATTGTCATTACAACAAGCTCTAATCATCCACTTTGCCATAAACTTGTTAGACAAGGTGACCATATCTAGAATACCCATACCACAGAAATGATTTGGGCATGAACAAGTTTACCATTTGATCTTCGGTATCCCCTTCTATTTGGATCACTCATCCAAAGGAAATTTCTACAAAATCTTTCCATCTTTTGCAATTCTTTGTCACTTATCACCATCAAACCAAGAAGTATATAATGGAAGACATAAGAAACTAGCTAATCATTGTTGCATGACCTACCACATTAAGTTTCACTCCCTTCTAGTAACGAAGCTTTTTTTCAAGATTGGAAAGTGCCCAGGCCTCCCCTAGCCTATGAAAAGCGTGATGATCAATCAGATGCCGAGAAAACTAAAGGATTGCCCTCTAGGTAGCTCCTAACAATCTTGCTTCCTTAATAGTTATGGGGCAGCCCTAACATCAACTTGAAAGTACTTTTGGAATGGTGGATTCTAGAGCTAGATGCCTCACAAAAGATTCAAAGGAAACTCAAATGTAAGAGACTGAGCTAGTATCATTCTACATGAAAGCACTGGTGTCATCACTGAGGAGTTTTAGAACAGTGTGATCCTAACCTTATTGAAGGAAAAGATCTTAATATGACCCAAATGTAATTGATTACCATCCAAATAACTTAGCCCATCCAACGCGACGGCAAAGATTAATGGGGCAAGCGGGCATCCCTGTATGATAGAAAGCTTTACCCAAAAAATATGTAAAGACAGATGTTCATTAATGTTGATACGAGAAGAAATATTTCCATGCAACATAGACATCATTTATACAAACCTAGGCCTAGTCAAAGGTCGTAGATGGACTGAAGAATAAAATCCCATTCTAATTTTTCATATGTTTCGTCAAAGTTATTCCTGAGGAAGTGGATTTATTAGAAAACTCCCTCATGTAATCTAAGGCCCCCCCAATATCAATGTTAGCTTTAAGGATGGATTGATCTTTTATGAAATACTTTGGTCCGCATTGATCCATCAGCAAAGATGGCCTCCAATGCAATTTCCTATGAACTTGGTGAAGATTTTGTAGCCGATATAAAGCATGGTGATAGGCTACTAAATTTTTATTCTATTTTTATTCTATTTTTATGTCTTTCTTTTGGATGAACTTTATTACACAAGTCAAGAATCTAGGCAAAGCACATAAAGGAAAACTTTCTTTACAAACCATGCAAAAAGAGAGCACTAGAATATCATTGAAAAATAGGAAAAATTATTCATTAGTAAGGCCATTGGAGCAGGCAATTCATCTTTAGGGATGATTTTGATAGCATCCAAGTTCTCAAATTTATTATAATGGAGAATAAGGATGATACACAATGTCTATTGGAGAACAATTTCTCTTTCATATTTGATATAAGAGCCATTCAATTATGCCTCCCGAGGGAAGGGAGGTTAGGAACTCTAAACACCTAAGTGAAGTGATTAACATTCAAAGCATGGTTATCCTCATCAAAATAGAATTCAAAACTATTACTATTAATAATTATGTTTTGAGCCCATAAAAGTCATATTGGTCAAAGTCAACCCCAATCAAAGTCAAAAGGTCAAAGTCAAATTGGCCAAAGTCAACATGGGAAAAGTCAAAGTGTTCGAACCGCAGGTGACAAGGTGCATAGGTAGTGCACAATTAATTGTCCACAAAGGGTGAATTTGAGAAAGTGGTTGCAGGTTGCAAACTAATTTCCCTAAGGTTCAAAGTGTTTTTAAAGTGTTTTGGAAGGTTTAGGTGAACCCTCTCTTAAGTACAAAAGTGAAGACTTAAAAGGAAAATGTGAACGTATGTGAAGCGGCAGTGTACGCAGAAGTGAAAGTATGGCCCCCCAATTAAAATTTTGTTTTTAGCCTAAAGTCACTACAGGACAAAAGAGGGATTTATTGGCTGCCACTTCTGAAGACAATCTTGGGACATCAAAGTGAGCACCAAGATACACTTGCAATTAGGAGCGTACGTGAATCGACACTCAAATCAAGGCAAGGACTATTCTTGAACCATTCTAGTGTAAGCAAGAGTGAGCATAGTCTAAGTGAAGAAAGAGAGAGAAGTGCAAGAGACACCAATGTGCGACGCAGAGAAGTGAAGTGCAAGGTGTGCATGGAGAGTGACTAAGGAAGTGTGCAGAGAAGTGCTAAGCTAGTCCCCCAAGGATCCCAAGGTCTCATTGCAGTGTGCGCGTGCCGATAGAAGGTGTCCAGCCCTCCCCCTTATTGGAAGCTTCGTGCAAGGTGTGCACAAGTGCAGGCTTGCAGAAGGTGAAGGTTTGGTGCAGAGAAGTCCGGCAGCAACAAGACTTCACAAGACTTTGGGTATTTGGTATTTTGTAATTGAGCACTCTGTGGGATTTTGCACAGAAGCATTTCACTGTATTGTGCATCCCCATTGTAATTGTCTTATTATAATCAATCGGCAGAGGCTTCCAGTGTGTATTTTCTCTTCTTGTCTTTCCCTTTTCTCCTACAAACACTCAAATCCCTTCTTGTCCAAGAATCTCCCAACAAAATTTGGCACGCACAGTGGGACCTCCAAGGAGATTTGAGCATAGGAGAAGATATATTGCAGTTGGAGAAGAAGCAATATTCAAGTGTCGAGAGTACTACTTCAGTGGACTAAGAGGTACATATCCTTATCAATTATTTCATACTAAGAGGACTATGAATAGCCCATGACCGCAACCCGGTCCCAAACATTGAGGGTCAACTGCAAGCAAACAAGAAGGAAGGCTGTTAGAAGATCATCTAGTCCACTTTCATCAACTTCATCAGTAAGGAGCATGGCTGGTCAAGTAGACTTGGAAACCTTACTGTCAAGATTAAATATTAAATTTCCTTCTTTCAAAGGCCTAGCTCAGGAAGATCCGGACGAGCATATTAGAAGGTTTTTAGCACTATGTAAAACTAGAGGCTTAATGGGTAGGGAGGATGCCTTTCTGATACTCTTCCCTACCACATTAGAAGGATTAGCAGACAAATGGTTCAGCGAATTTGCTGAGAACCATTTTACAACTTGGGATTTAATGAAAGATGCTTTCAAAAATCAATTCCAACATGGAAATACTGCAGAGATCATCATAGAGGAACTAGAAAAATTGAGATTGGGTCTAGGTGAAAAGTTCCCAGAATTTGTGACTAGGGCCAAGGCACTAATGGCTAAATTACTAGATCCACCACATGATTTTTTTGTTAAGAAATGGTTAGCTAAGCCACTTCCAGTGGCCACCCAATGCAAAATCAAGGAATTAGTGTTGCCTACAGCCTCCATAGAGGAGTTCATCAACACAGCTACACGACTGGAGCAGATAAGACAACAGTATGGAGCAACTTCTTCTCAATTACAATATGCCACAGAATTGGAGGATCCACTAATCCAGCTGAGGAAGGAGATGGAGGGCTTAAAAAGGAATAAGCCCCACAAAGAGGAGGAGAATGTTGTTACTCAGTTGAGAAGGGAGATTGAAGCATTAAAGCTCCAAAAGGAGGAGGAGGCCCAAGCAGAGGAATTGGCTCAGCTGCGACAGGAGTTGTAGGAACTCAAAGGAGGTGGCATCAAGAGTGGACTTTGGTGTACAATGTGTAGCAAGCAAGGTCATATAGTAAGTGAATGTCCTCTGTTGAGTGTGACTTGTCAACTATGCAGGAAAGTTAGGCATGAGGCCCAGGATTGTCAATCAAGAGGAATGCCTACAACAACATATTGGACACAAGGAGGACCCCTACCACTAGCAAATGTGATGGCGGCTGCACCCAACCAAGGTAACAATTATAACCCTAGATAGAGGCATAACTTTGGAAATGGGCCAAGGAGGCCAATTATTTGTTTCAGATGTGGTGAATGTGGGCACTATCAAAGTAGGTGCAATCTACTAGAAAATGCCCCTCCTTGCAGGAACTGCCAATAGGCAAGAGACCACTATACTAATTGTTCTCCTAAGAACCAGGCATCTTCATCCGGGCCCCACATTCAAATGATTTCTGTGTGCAAAGAAGAGATGGTAGATCAAGTTAATGTGCCATCACCATCTACCAGGGTGGTGCAGTTAGAAGAAATTGAATCTTTTACAGTGCAGACCAGAAGCAAAGGGAAGGCTCAAGTGGAAATAGGTCAAGAATCAATTATCAATGGATTGAAAAAAGACCAAGTTGCATCTGCAAACAAAGCCACAACAGGAGCAGATATAAAGCAAAAAGAAAATTTCATAGGTACCAGTGATGCCATTGGACATGCATTCAACAGGGCTCATGAGGAGTTTGATAAGTCAGATGGAGCCCATGCTCTTAAGGAATCAGAAGCTTCCAGACTACTCAAGTCCATGAAAAGGAGGTTAGTATTTTTTATTTAATAAAGATTGATAGGAAGTTTAGGTCAAAACTCTTGCAGATAATTGATGAAATGTCCACAACAAGTCTTGTGACAAAGGCTGCTGTTATGCATAAAGATAAGTGTAGGGGAAGCACCCCTCACAGATTACACAGCCCTCAGCTAACAGTCTCCATTAAAGGTCATGAGTTTCAAGGAGTTATTGTGGATGGTGGTTCTGGCATTAACTTGATGCCTAAATATACCATGAAAAAGATTGGACTATACCCTTCTAGTCTTGCCAACTTGACTGTAACACTAGCAGACCAAAGTATAGTTAAGCCTATGGGAGTGGTCCTTGGAGTCCCGGTCAAGATACAAGGTACCATCTTTAACTTGGACTTTGTTGTTTTAAGGCTGCCACAAGTAGAAGGAAATTTTCCCCTATTAATTGGGAGACCTTGGTTAAGGCATTCCAATGTGCTGCATGACTGGGGCAAGGATACAATGTGGGTAAAGCAAGAGGGAAAAGAGTTGCAATATATAATTTTAGAAGAAGGACGAGACATGCAAAGAAATACTAGCATGATGCAGACAATTGGTATTTGTATGGAAGAAGAATTGTTGGATAACCCGGAAGCAGATCTGTTTGAAGGAGCAAATTTATATGAAGATGAAAGCATGTTGGCTTGGCTCCATGCAGATGACCCATCTTACTACTATGGAATTTTTCTAAACTCAAGTAGAGAGGAAGCATATGAAGAGAGAGAGGATATCATCCAGGATATCATCCAAGTTACTGACTCAAGTGAGACAGTCTCTATTACTGGCCATAGAGGAGAGGAGAAAAGAAGAGCCCTTAAGTGTAGTAGTGATGAAGAGCCTTCAAATCATATGTCAATGGCCACTTTCTTATGGATACTGGTATGGATATTATTTGTTATGTCCATTTTTATGATAGTAAGTGCAGGGCTTCATAGGGATGTGGAAGGAGTTCCTGCAAGTCCTTGAAAACAGAAGATGCAGTATGGAGGAGATAATATTTTACTTAAGGATTTAAGGTGGCCTTATCAAATTGTCAGTATGCCCAAAACGAAGACAAAACAATTGAAGTGCAGTACAATTGGAGATTATGGAGGAATTTCTATGAGTCAACATATCAAGATCAAGGCTCAAGGCCTATCATCAAGCGAGCTGAAGAATTATGGATCACCTGGAACCTGCAAAATTTGTCCAGGTTGTACATAGCCTTCTCATGTTATTTTTGTTTAAGTTTTTAATAGTTTTTATTCATTTTCATGCTTTTTCTTTGTGCTTTAGCATAATTAGCAACCCTTTCATAGCTCTTGGCATAAGTAAAATGTTTGGAATTTTTCTCGGAATTTTTCAAGAAGTTTTTGGATTTTTCTGGTATTTTTTATCATTTTCAAGTGTCTTTTTCTTGCCATATGTGGAGGAATAAAGGAAGCTCTCTATGATTGTGAGTGAGGGAACTGGCCTAGAACTTTAGGAAAATTCTTGAGAATGTGTTTGAGAATTTTTGGATTGTTTTTACAATTGTTTTAGATATTTTATGTATTTTCTTCAATTTTTTTTTAATTAAAAAAAAAATGCCCCCCAGGGCGTTTTCTTTTTTTCCAAAAAAAAAGAATAATTATATAACCAAAAAAACCCACCCCCCCCCCCGCCCACCCGCAGCCCCGCCTGCCCACCCGCAGCCCTCCGCCCACCCGCAGCCCCCCGCCCACCCCCCCTGCCCACCCGCAGCTCCCTGCCCACCCGTAGCCCTCCGCCCAGCCGCCGCCCACCGCCCACCCGCATCCCCCCCGCCCTCCCGCCCACCCGCAGCCCCCTTCCCCCCCCCCTCCCCCCCCGTGCGACCCCCCCTCGTGTGCCCGTTCTTTTTTCTTTTTTTTGTTTCTTTTATTTTTCTTTTATTTCCCCGCCTGTGCACCCGTCCATTTCTTTTTTCTTTTTAATATTTAATTTTCTTTTGTTTGTTTTGTTGTTTTCATTTCCTCGCCCCCAACATTACATTCTTTTTTTTTCTTACTTTATTTATTTAGTTTATTTTAGTTTATTTTATATATATTCTTTATAATCTATTTATTTTACTTTTCATTTATTTTATTTTCTTTTCCATTCAATCTGTGCATTGGATTTAAAAATATATATATATCTATAAAATAAAAAAAAAGAAAAATAAAAAAAACAAAAAAAATTCAATTTAAAAAAAAAACTTAAATTTTTTTATTATAAAAAATATATATATTTTTATTTTATTATATATATATATATGTATATATATATATATATATATATATATATATATATATATATATATATATATGTTTTATATATTTTTTTAATTCCATGGTTCAAATCTTTTCGCTCTGGATCGTGCCTTGAATGGCCATTTGTTTCAAAAATGGGGTCATTTTCATCTATCTTGCACCTCTGGATTCATTTTCTGCATTAATTTTTCCAAAATCCCACCTTTTCTGTGACTTTTGGTCAAAACCCACATGTTTTGAGCACGGTTCTCAGATGTTTTTATTTCACAACATTGTCCATATGGTCTATTCTCACTTGGTCTTACCTTATGTTTCATAATTTCACATATGAACCCTCTGTAGCTCTATTGTTTGATCATTTCAACCCTCCCTAGACCCCATACTCATACACCCATTCCCTCCCTTTAAGAATCTGCCCAGCCACATCCTTAACCCTCCCTACCCTATCCATCTCCACCCCTCAGCCCTCCCCTTCTCCTCCGTTCTACCCTCCCATTTCCCTCCTTTGCTTCTCCATGCCAAAAATCCCCCTTTTGGTTCTTCTCTGGTGCTTGTTCTCTCCTGTTTCTGGTGGACTTGGTAGCAGTTCAATGTCCTTTTTCAAGATCTTGCAGCATAAGTATTATGGTGTCCTATCTCCTCAGAGTTTTCGATGTACCTCTCCGGGACGGAGAGCACATTAGGTGGTGGGCAACTATTGAGCCCATAAAAGTCATATTGGTCAAAGGCAACCATAGTCAAAGTCAACCATAGTCAAAGTCAACCATAGACAAAGTCAAAAGCTCAAAGTCAAATCGGCCAAAGTCAACATGGGCAAAGTCAAAGTGTTTGAAGTGTAGGTAACAAGGTGCATAGGTAGTGCACAATTAATTGTCCACAAAGGGTGAATTGGAGAAAGTGGTTGCAGGTTGCAGAGGTATTTCTCTAATTTCCCTAAGGTTCAAAGTGTTTTCTAAGTGTTTTGGAAGGTTCAGGTGAACCCTCTCTTAAGTACAAAAGTGAAGACTTAAAAGGAAAATATGAAGGTATGTGAAGTGGCAGCGTACGCAGAAGTGAAAGTATGGCCCCCCAATTAAAATTTTGTTTTTAGCCTAAAGTCACTATATGACAAAAGAGGGATTCGTTGGCTGCCACTTGTGAAGACAATCTTGGGACATCAAAGTGAGCACCAAGATACACTTGCAGTTAGGAGCGTACGTGAATCGACACTCAAATAAAGGCAAGGACTATTCTTGGACCATTCTAGTGTAAGCAAGAGTGAGCATGGTCTAAGTGAAGAAAGAGAGAGAAGTGCAAGAGACACCAGTGTGCGACGTAGAGAAGTGAAGTGCAAGGTGTGCATGGAGAGTGACTAAGGAAGTGTGTAGAGAAGTGCTAAGCTAGTCCTCGAAGGATCCCAAGGTCTCATTGTAGTGCGCGTGCCGATAAAAGGTGTCCAACCCTCCCCCTTATTGGAAGCTTGGTGCAAGGTGTGCACAAGTGCAGGCTTGGAGAAGGTGGAGGTTTGGTGCAGAGGAGTCCCGCAGCAACAAGACTTCACAAGACCTTGGGTATTTGGTATTTTGTAATTGAGCACTCTGTGGGATTCTGCACAGAAGCATTTCACTATATTGTGCATCCCCATTGTAATTGTCTTATTATAATCAATCGGTAGAGGCTTCCAGTGTGTATTTTCTCTTCTTGCCTTTCCCTTTTCTCCTACAAACACTCAAATCCCTTCTTGTCCAAGAATCCCCCAACATTATGGGTAGGACGTCTCTATTTTGATTCCTCATCAAGTCTACACATTTTGCTTCAAGGTTTGTCAACCTTGCTAGCCCATGTCCTTAAAGAAAAATCGAAGTCTCACTTCCTCTTCATATTTGAGAAGGATTTTGATCTTCAAAAGGCCTTATTTTTAAATTGTATTTACATTTTTGAACTTTAATCTCAAGTAGACATAACCTTTTGTAAAATGTTTTGCTTATTCTCTTTGTATTATTTGAATTTCTTCTTAAGTTTTTTGTGCAAAAATGTCTAGGTTTGATTAATGGTAATAATGTAACTCGTAGAAAGGGAGGAGTGAGCCTAAAAGGTGTACCCCAAGTGAGAATTACTTCCTATCTTATAGAGGGGAATAAGAACACTAATGGATTGGCATGGTACCATGGAGCTTTGCTACTAGAAGCAAGAGCCTTCAGAGAAAAAAGAAGTCAGATAATGGTCCCAAATCGCAATATCTATGCTCTCAAAGAGGGAGGGCTGACCTAGGTGATGAATGATGTTTTGGGACATAGAGCATGTGTGAATTCATGATTTTCCCACCTATGCGGCACTTCCACCATGTTAAAATTGCCACACAAGGTATTGCATGAGTGAAACATGTCTCGAGAGCCATGTTTTGCTTCTATCTAGTTTGTGGTTGGGGGCATACACGGAAGGAAAGCTAAAAGGATGAGACCCCCCATAAGAGGAAACATTTCAATGATGAAGAGCATCGACAAAGGACCCCAAAAGGTTCATGAAATGTTCGGAACAAAGATACCTTGACTTGATTGAGATTCAAGAATGTCGAGACAAAGTACTCTAGAAGTGGTTCTTCATGCAATTTTAACTTCTTGATGATATATAAAATTTTCTTATATTATTTTCCTCAACATTGGCCAATAATAGCCGCTCTAGAGGGATCTCAAAGTCCTAGTATATTGAACGAGACCACAATTAGCTTTTACTATGTTAGTCTTTCAAAAATACGATTTTGTATTTATGTTTTTTATTTTTTTATCACTTCTATCTTCTTATGCCCAAATCATTGTCATAAAGATGTTGCATTGTGTGGATCAATTCTAGCTAAAAAGTGTTCCCAAGTATGGCACATGCTTGGTTCTATGAACAAGTCCAAGTGACAAATTGAAGCTAAAGAATCTATTAGAACAATGGCAAAAACTCATAATATCTTGAAGAACATTGGAAAAGAAATTCCTCAATCACATTCTTCATATGATGAACATATTAAAGAATGGAAGATGTATCAATGGCTTTGCATATAAGAAGAAAGCTTAAATTTCATTCATTGATGCATTTGGAGTGCATGTGAAATAACTTTAATGCTAGCACTTGGAAACGGTCTTGAGAAAGAATTTATAGCCAAAAGATTCTTCGTTTAGCAACAATAAAGAGATCAAATGAGTTTCCAATATAATTAAAAAAAAAATAAAAACAACCTTGCTTTCAAGATATGAAGAACTTGAAAAGAATACTTGAAAATGTACATTGAATAGAATTCAGATGTTTGAAATCTATCATCTAGGAAATATTAATTTTAAAATTTTAATGTAATAAATCCAAGTGAAATTGAATAAAGAATCAATGCCATAAAAATTCAATTCAATCAACCTTCCAATTTACTTTAGAAGCATTTATATGTTCTTTCTTTGAACATGAATAAATACTCATCAATGCAATTGAGAATCAACCATTGATTTCAAGGAATAAAGAAATTTTCTAAAAGTCTCAAGGTGGTAGCAATAAAATGCCCTCGAACCTGTATACTTTATATGATCCATCAAAATCACATAAAGTTTGGGATTTATCTATTTCATAACTCATGTGTGAATTTTTCCATCTCTTAGGTAACTATCATGATAGGGCTATTGATTCAAATTTGCAAAGCTTTATTCCATCAAGTGCCTTCCTCATCATATATGCTACGTGCTTTTCAATTAAAACAAAAGAAATGTGAATCTCCTTGGCCATGAAATTCTCCTTCAGGAAGTGTTAATGAAGCTCTATGAGTTTGATTCTTGCCATTAGGGGAAAAAATGAACCCTGCATGGGCCTTGTAAGGATTCCTAATTTTAAGGGATTAAGCCTAATCTTGTTCTTGCTTGAGGGAACAAAGTGCATTTAATACAGCACTTTTTAGTAGGCAAGACTAGGCTTTTTTTTAGGCCCAAGTAGGGTCATCTCTCTCTTCTGCAAAAGAAAGAGAGAGAGATTCCACTTTACACATCATCAAATCCGTCCATCTTTGTGAATAAAAAAATGACTTTTTTTTTTAAAGTCACAGAGTTAGTTATTGCTTACTAAAAAGGGCCCATTTTTTAATATACATGTCAGAAGTTACTTTTTTTTATGGATTTTTTAATAAAATCACTCAAAATAGTTCTTTTTTCAAACTGCTCCAAAAGTAAAGTGCCACATCATCAAACTCGTAACTTTCCCTACCTCAAAAAATGAGTTTTTCAAATTTTTCTCATTTTCACTCACATAGAATGGAAAACCTCACCTTGACCCATACACATATCAAAAAAGTAATTTTCTCTATGTACAGATACTTCTTAGTCCATTATACATGTTATTTTGATTCTCTTCTATCTTTCTCTCTCTTACCTCTTGAATTCTAGCAGCCATGGGGTTCTCGCACAATTTCCTCCAAGGAGAAGATGTAACAATAATAGAATCACTCACAAAGAAATTTTTCTCCCATGAGATGACAATATGCATGTCCAAGTAGGTGGTTCATTCTTTCTTTGTGATCAAAGATGTACTATTCATTTTACTTTCCAGTATTCATCTACTATTTTTCAGGAGGAAAAGCACACAATACCATCATTCGAAGCTCTTTCATGTGGAGTTGGAGGACAGAGACACCATATTCTTCTAATGAGGTATATATTTTTCTTGATTCTCATATTTGCAAAAGAATTAAACCAATATTTCCTTTGCATAGGTAATTCATCTACGAAATAAGTGCTTCATCAACACCAAAGAAGCACTTTAAATTGTTAATAGTTTCTCTTACTTCTCCTTCTTTTCAAAAGAATTTTGACACCAATATTACACAGTATGGATAGGAAAATGTGTGTGGAAGCATTTTGCCATGATTATAGAAGTTATTCATTAGGAACATGAATTATAAAGAGAACATGATTGATATTTCCACATAGTACTTACACATAAAAGAAAATATGCCTAGGTATGTTTAGCATGCAACCATGACTAAGGAGTCAATGAAGAAATCAAATCCTTAGTTTATGAAGAACTCATATACATATGCTTTTGTTTGTACAAAACAATAAATAAATAAATTTTTAATCTATAGAGGATTCAAAAATCAATGTTCTTCTTCTAGAATAAAATCTACCTCTACCAATATTCTTTTCATATCCCTTTTGAATTTGATTTTATATATGTTTATCTTTTTTCTACATGTTGTGGTTATAGGCTCAAATTCATATTAAAGATACTAATCATCAATGACTTGGAATAGTGAAAGGTAAGGTACATTCTACATTCAGATGTTGTTTGTTTCTTTAAATTGTGCTCATTTTATTCATTGAAATATTACATGTTATATTGTCATATGGAGAATTTTGATGTATCGATTTTTATCAGTCAAGATTCTAGTACAGTAGTGATGGAAAATTCCCACTATAGATCTAATAGTAATTTCTTAAAAAGTACATGTCATATTAGTGGTTCTATGCATGTTGACTGGTTGGAATAATACTCACTTGCTTTTCTTCAAAAAACTTTTGCAAGAGTTTGACTATTAGAAATGTTTTCATGAAATTACAACACAACATTGCAAGTGAAAATTGGAGGTTATCAGCAAGTCCTTTGCATCATGATCAATGTCATGCACAAAAAGTGTTTTAGGGTTCAACTTGGAACTCAAGTTACATAAGAGGCATCATTGATTATTTTATACTAACAAGTTTTTGTGGTATATCCTATCCATGCTCAAGGTACATAATGACCACCTTGGATGAAGCTCCATCAGAGAGGATGAAGTGGTCTATATGCAACAGAGGTCACCATACAATCATAGAGTGGCTCAATATGACAGAGTGAAGTCGATTAAGAATATCAAAATAGTTCATACCCTCATCCATAGAATCATTCTTGTGAGCATGATGAAGATCAACTGCCACAGATGTGACCATTCATAAAAAGATTCTAAGGACATGCACAAAGGGGAATAATAGATCCACTAATCATTGGTGATGAACCATTTGAACTCAATCTACCTCTAAATGGAACATGGCTGATGAAACATGCATGAAGTAACCATTCCAAGTCATCCAAAAAGGAGAGCTTCAAGGAATCATCATGAAACATATGCATATTCCAACATCATATCAAGTAGAGGCTATAAAGTCACTACTATAAGGTCAAAGAACACTACCCACATATGAGAAAAGAAACATATGCCATAAATTGTGTCACAATGTCAATCAAGGCATAGATGTAAAATGAATAAGAACTACCAACCACATCATAGATCATATGTAGCACAACCTAAAGTTTCTCCTAATGCAAAAGCAACAAAAAAGTGAGCAAATGTTATCGATCCTTAGTGATTCAAAGTTAATGCACTAGACTTTGGATATAATCAATAGCACTTCAAGCCATCCAAGAGGAAGGAGATGCATTCCTTACTTCTATTTTGAAAGATATTGACTTGTGTGTAGCTCATGTGAAGGTGATGACCATACAACCAAAGAAACTAGATGGGACCATACATGATTATGTAATCATTCTTGTTGATGAGATACATTTTGTAAAATCACATTTGCATTATGATAATCTACTTTTCATAATCTTTCTTACACATGCTCAAGTCCACATTGATCTATATCATATGTTCATAATTGTATCAACTTGCGTAAAGAGTGTATATGTGCAAAACAAATCCCTTAGAATCAAAACTAGTATTTGCATTGTTCAACTAGGTTGTGCATATAATAAGGTCCATGAACCTAAAATTTGAAAGAAGGGAGTTGTATTGTCACTAACCACATCATATTCAAATGTCCTAGGAAGAAGATACAAGCTGGGTTTAAGACTTCCACGATCACCATTCCACATCAAAAGATCATCATCTGAGTTAGAAAAGGAGTAATATCCATCATGAGAATCATGCCCTTGATTCTTTAGCTAGATATACTACAATCCCTTTCTAGTACCATCATGGATATCCATCATCATCGTGTTCCAATACAACATATAAAGAACTCTAAGAAGACCAATAACTATGAAGATTCAATTTCCAAAAAATATCATAGTTACATAGCTACTTCGCATGGAACTTATCGCTTTGAGAGGGAGATGATGTCATAAACACAAAGGAAACCATTGTAAAACCATAAATTCTATGAAAATATTTATATCTCATGAATGGTTTAGAATTTGGAGAAATGGATGCTACCATCATGTCCAGAACATGCAAAAACCCTAAGATTGATTGTTTATTTGTCCAATTCTGACATCTAGAGCCTTGGAAACCTCAAAAAGCACCAGAAAAGGGATAGCCACAGAAGCGCGGGATTGGCCTCTGCAAAAGTTGCAAAACTTTTGCAGAGGCCAATCCCGCGCTTCTGTGGCTGCCCCTTTTCTGGTGCTTTTTGAGGTTTCCAAGGCTCTAGATGTCAGAATTGGACAAATAAACAGTCAATCTTAGGTTTTTTGCATGTTCTGGACATGATGGTAGCATCCATTTCTCCAAAATCTAAACCATTCATGAGATATAAACCTTTTTTGGTGCTTTGAGGTCATGCAAAGTCATCAAATGGTGGAAATAAGTATTAATTCTTGCAAATTTTAGGAAAATTATGCAACCCAAGAACTAGATAGGAGCATATATGACTATGTGATCATTCTTCTTGAAGAGATGTTTTGTAATTAGAATTATCTCATTGGTAATATATTTTTTCATAACCTTTCTTACACATGCTCAACTCCACATTGATCTATATCATATGTTCACAATCATATGCACTCAAGTGAACATGCTATGTGTGCAGAGCAAATCATTTATGGTTATAAAGTCATTTTTCCATTGGTAAATTGAGTTGAGCACATAATGAGTTTCATGGACATTCAATTTGTAATAATAAAGTTTCATATCCACTAGAAATAAACTTGCATGGCCTCAAAAGCACAAAAAAAGTTCATCCATATAAACACACAATAGGCCTCTACAAAACTTTTGCGAAGACATATCCCATGTTTCTATGGCTCCTCTTTTTTGATACTTTTGATGCCATGCAAGGTTATTTTTAGTGGATATGAAACTTTATTATTTATATTTTTAGAGTCGTGGAACTTATTTCTAACATGTCACTTACTCTATAGTGATCCATGCATATACAACTTCTACAATGGGAGCCAATATAAACAAACATAGTCACATGAGATAAAATAGTTTGCAAAGTATAATTTAGGATAATATCCTCATGTGTAGCATTCTTGTTGTGCCTCTATACCCCACATAAGACAGAAATCCCCCTTTGAACTCCTCCCATTAAGGTTCTATGGGGAAATTCCATGGCACCAGAGGGCCTTTATTTTCAGCTTGAATGGCATTCAAATTGGCAAAACTTTTATGCCCCACTTACTTCATGGCATCAATCACAAAGACCATTTATTACCATAAATTTTCACATATAAAACTCATATAACTTATAAGTTAGGTTCCATGGATGTTTGTACTCTCAAAGTGGTTTCTCCTCATAATGGGGGCCTTATAACTTAGAGCACCATGGATCATTTGTGGTACTTGAGGAGTAAGTATTGAGTATATCTAACATGAATGGCATTTTTTAGTTATATCCTTTGTATTTCAAACTTCATAAATGATCATCTATTGAGAAAATTAACCAATAAAATATCAATTATTGTGAATTTGAACGTACTCTATATAAAAGCAAAAATTGAATAATCACCAAGAGAAATTATAAATGCAGAGTTGTAGACTACAAAAATGTGAGAGTAAACATGTTTTCATTACAAATATCAAATCTTACAAAATTTACAAATCATTGGTATCAATGATTGTACAACTTGAAGTGCTTGCAAATGCAAGAACACATCACAAAATTTGTGATGCTCATCCATGATGTAAAGTATTTCTAGAACAATTCTAGATCAAGAGGATTTTTAGATATCTTAGTAGGAGAGAAGGGATCAGAGAAGAAGGTATATACAATATCTAACATGAATCAATTGTCCTACTTTTTACAAGGTTCTTGAAAGTGAAAAAACTATGAGATACAATGACTGGGGCCCAAGAAGTGACATTATCAGGTTGCAAAAGAACTATGAGAATGAGAGTTTTGTTCCATCTTTTCTCCAATCTACAGGGACTTTCATTTTGTATTCCATTCTTCTGCCCACCTGTAATCAATTTGCAAGAAATTGAAGTCATTAAAGTAAAATAAACAATAATGAAAAGATTACTTTAACAAAAGCCCGAAACATTTCTCACCTTATGTCCTCGAATTTTGAATTTGGATTGAGTTAGTCCTTCAAACCCCATAATCATCAAGTGTTCTCTCAGATTAGCCAAGGCCCAATGATTATTCACTAAAATAGTCTCTGTTTCATTATTGGGCAATCTAAGCTTTATTTCAAATGACTGTAAAGATCCCTCTGAACTTTGAAATGGTATCCATTTGCCAAGTTTGCACATCCAATGATCATAGTAGAATCTGATGTATAATGAAGTACGTTGTTTCAAATATCAAAATCCTATACCTGTTCCACCTATTTTACAAAGATATTTATCACCTTCTGCAATTCCTTCTATCAAACCCCAATCTTCACCAAGAAGACTTTCGACTTGCTCATATGTGATATCTTTACACATGAACATGGTGGAAGTCTCTTGGAATGAGAATCCTTGGAATAAATATACAAAAAAATGAATGGGAAAAGACGAGTGCAAACCTACAGACCTAGACACTTTTGTGAATTTCAAAGAGTTATGTATATCCATTACCATCTTTTGCTTCAAAGATGATACGGACCATATACCAGGTTTTGGCCACTCCAAGCTAAGAAGAGAATGTACTTCAATTCTCTCTAACCTTCCAAAACCATTCATTGTAGAGGGTACAACATATCTATGTGTGTAAAAGAAAACTCTAACATGGTAAAATTGAGCAGGAGATATCTGAAACAAACAAAAACATATCTAAATAGTTCAGAAATATATCCGATACAAGAAAACATAAAATATTGTAGAGTAATACTTACAATTCACAGGATATCTCATTCTACTAGAGTTTTCAAGTTTCATAGTTGCCATTGTAAAAACATGTTGTACAATAGCAACCATCCCATTGTCTCTGTGCTTCTTAAAGCCAAGTAACTTTCCCTTCCAATGAAGATCTAAGTTTCCACGATCTCTAACTCGATGAGGCCCAACTCTAGAGGGTTGCATGTACACCCATGCACCTTTGGAGTACTCATGTGATAGCCACTGTCCATCTGTGGCCTTGATATTGTGACATCTTACTCTGAGGATTTCATCTTTCGGTCGCCTAGACGCTTTAGCTAGAAAGAGGAGCTTCAATGGTGTGCTACAGAGTGAAACTAGTGGGAAAAGATGACTTTTTGGGACCTAGGTATGAAAATGTGAGGTTTAGGAGGGAAATAACTCTTTTTTGAGTATTTTTGAAAAAACCCATTTTTTTGAGCTCAAAACATGCACGGATTTTGAATTTGGGGTCAAAAAGAGTACTTTTGACCCTAAAAAGTAATGGGGGGTCCATTTTCAGGTGTTATGATGAGTTTTTTAACTTTTTAGCAATTTTGAATTTTTGGGCCCAACAAAGTTACGAGATTCCTTCTCTCTCTAGAGGTAGCTCATTAAATAAGGGAGAAATATGTCCCCTCTTCCCCCTTCAGCCTAGTATTTTATAGGGCATAGACTGTGGCCACCACCCTCTTCTGATTGGTCCATCACTAATCACTCCTTAATCTAAAAGGCCCATTCAGGGTTCATTTTTTCCCCTAATGGCATGGAAAATAGGGTTTGCTGTTAGATGCATGGAACATACATTATCTCCAAATATTGAGGTTTGGAACTCACAAGTGCCAAATCTATATACAATGCTTTTAACCATATTTCCTCTTGAATTGCTATGGTCAAACCTGTATACTCTGCTTTAGTTGAGGATAGAGCAATTGTAAGTTGCTTCTTGAACCTCCATGACACTAGCTTTGAGCTTGTAAATGCTATCATCCTTAGCTCCTCACCAATCTACATCTTAATAGATTTTGATATCCAAATATGAAGAGTAAGGATACAGTATACCTTCATTAAGTGTCCATTTGACATACTCGACTACTCTCTTTTCAACATCCATGTGTGGTCTTCTAGGTGAGTGCATGAACGAACTAAGCACTCCGACAATATATGATATATGTGGTCTTGTCTCAGTAGCATATATTAAGCTACCAACTAAGCTTTCATACTTTTTAATGTCTTCATAAACACTAAGTTTAAGATTCATCTCCAAAGGTCACCTTCATAAACACTAAGTTTAAGATTCATCTCCAAAGGTCATCTTTATAAACACTAAGTTTAAGATTCATCTCCAAAGGTGTACCTATAGGTTTAGTGTTCTCCATTTTTAACTTACGAAGTGTTGATATATTCAGGTAGTGATGTGTGTGAACACTCTAGGACTGTCAGGGAACTTTTTTCCCTCTTTAGGAGGTTTTTTCCCCCAGCTTGTATACAGGCTTATTGCTCTAACGGGCTCCTTATCTCTGTATATTCTAGTGGTAATACATTCAGTATTGTATGTTGTGCTCCAAGCTTCTTTATCTTCCTTGTGTTGTTCGCGTGATTTTGCAGATGTCTAACTCCACCAATTGGTATCAGAGTAGGCTACCGCTTCATTTAGGGCATCAGAGAAACCTCTCCGATTGCAGTCTCAGAATCACACGAATTTTGGTGAGCATACTCAAGGTGTTTCAGAGATCAAAACTGCTTTGCTTTGTGGTGCCAAAATTGCGATCTAAACTCATTTTGACTTTTGAACGAACTATCATAGTGCTTATGCAAGCTATTTTGTCTTTTTGTACCAAAGGTATATACCAATTTTCGTTCACGAGTATAAGCCTCTCGAAGTTTGCTATAGGTTTAGTTGAATTCATCTGGGCAGTTTTGTTCAACTTTTTAAGGTACATTCAATTTTTTGCATCAAGGTATTTTAGTCACAAGCCATGGCTGAACGCAGTGATGTATTCCGTATGTTGGCTATTAAGGATAATTTTGATGGTACCAACTACCCGTTATGGGCTTATATGATGCGACATGTATTGGTTGCAAAAGGAATGTGGAACATTGTGCAGGGTGTTGAAAAATGTCCTATCACACTTGCAATTGTTACAACTGCAGGTATTGAAGCTGATGCAGAAGGTATCGAAGATTGTGATATTCTGCATATTCTTGTTTGTGTTGCGGTTTTTGCTGCACCCACTGCACAGCAAATTTGTTGGGATGGTAGAGATGGCCAAGGGCATGCATTGATAGCCTTGTCTGTCAAACGTGCCATTATTCCTCACACTCACTCTTGCTGAATAGCTAAGGATGCTTGGGATACACTTACCACACTATACCAGGCTGGGAATGAGGCTCGTGTTGCTTACCTCAGAAAATAGTTGGAGAGTGAGAACATGAATGAAGGTGATTCTATGGATATTTCTTGACAAAGATCAAGGATTTGAAGGAACAATTGATTTCTGTTGATGAAGTCCTTCCTAATAGTTCAGTTGAATAGACTATTCTGAATGGTCTTCCTGACTCATATCAAAGTTTTGCTTCTATTCTTTGGTTGATGATGAAAGGCAATCCAAATGCCTTAACATTTGAAGAGTTAGTTTTTGTTCTATTGCACGAAGATCACTCTAGGTAGAACAGGTCTATTATGCGTGTTACAGATCAAGCTTTCCTGGCTAGTTAGAAGGGCAAAGGTAAATGGAGCCCTTCTATTAGTAAGCAAAAATCTGTGAATGCTCCACATTCGAAGAAGGAAGACAAAGATGAGAAGAAATCAAACAAGCAAAAATTGTTTTGCAAATATTGTAAATCAAATGATCATGTCATTAGGAGCTATCCAAAACAAGTTGCTAGAGAGGAAAAGAAGAAAGCAGCCTGAATGGTTGTTACAGAGGCCTCTACATCGAAAACATAGTCTGCTAATCTTGTGCAGGATGAAGAATGGGCGTTTACTATTGTTTGCAATTTTGAACCATCTTCTCATGAGCAGTGCATGTGTGTAGTAGACTCAGATGTTTTATATTTTGATAGTGGGACGAACAAACATATTAGCTCATAGTGCAGTTTCTTCTCTTCCTGACTCATATCAAAGTTTTGCTTCTATTCTTTGGTTGATGATGAAAGGCAATCCAAATGCCTTAACATTTGAAGAGTTAGTTTTTGTTCTATTGCACGAAGATCACTCTAGGTAGAACAGGTCTATTATGCGTGTTACAGATCAAGCTTTCCTGGCTAGTCAGAAGGGCAAAGGTAAATGGAGCCCTTCTATTAGTAAGCAAAAATCTGTGAATGCTCCACATTCGAAGAAGGAAGACAAAGATGAGAAGAAATCAAACAAGCAAAAATTGTTTTGCAAATATTGTATATCAAATGATCATGTCATTAGGAGCTATCCAAAACAAGTTGCTAGAGAGGAAAAGAAGAAAGCAACCTGAATGGTTGTTACAGAGGCCTCTACATCGAAAACATAGTCTGCTAATCTTGTGCAGGATGAAGAATGGGCGTTTACTACTGTTTGCAATTTTGAACCATCTTCTCATGAGCAGTGCATGTGTGTAGTAGACTCAGATGTTTTATATTTTGATAGTGGGACGAACAAACATATTAGCTCATACTGCAGTTTCTTCTCTTCACTAGAGCCTGCCCCTACAACGAATACTATCACATGTGCCAACAATTTGAAATTCTAAGACATCAGGGAAATATATTAATTTAAAGAAAGCTTTGTATGATCCAAAGAAATTTGATAGGCCATGTAACCAAAGGCTAAGGATTATTTTTTGTAGGCGTAACTTCAAATTAAGTGAAGCGATGAGATTAAGTGCTAAACGTTTGTATCTTGTTGAGGATCTAATCATAGGTAGATATGATGATAATCAAGACATCAAAGGAAAATATTATCTTCTGGGAAGTCACAATTACTTCTTCGGAATTGAATCTTTATACATGAGGGAAGAGTTATTCTTTATTTGGATGAAATATCTACAGGATACCCTATATGAGTTATGAAGGAGTGGATGTAAATCCTTGAGATGTGATATAACCCATAACCTTGGAACTCACAAGTACCTCTTTGAAATTGAATCTTTAAATATGAAGGAAGAATTATTCTTGATTTAGAAAATGTATTAGGATGATAGCTTATACGAAATTAGGATCATGGAATTCAGAACTTCTTCTTGTGCCTTAAATCTATATACATGAAGGAAGAAATTTTTTTGATTTACACGAACTATCTATGTGATATGCTACAAACGTTTGGAATGAGTCAATGTAAACCACTCACATAATCCATGAGTTGAAAATAAAAAACAAGTCAATTGAAAACGTTACATGTTATATGAGCATAATTGCTACGTTACATTATGCCACAAAATAATCATGAATGGCCAATGGTGTGGGTACCTATGATTAATCATGTAAAGGGAGATAGAAAAGTTCTTGCATAAAAAATACATTCAATGGAGGACCTTTTTTATGAACCTTACTATTATTTACATATTAAAGGGTTCAGCTATGTAGATTGTGCTAGCTTCAAAGAGGATAGGAGAACCACATCTGCTTGGCACAAAAAACATATCATGGATCTCAAAGAAGCAACACACATATCCAAGGTCTCTATATTTTGAATCATCTTCACAAGTATTAAGCATGAACTAGAAGAGCTCTCTTTTGGGCATCATTTTAACTTGGATGGAGCACACGCGACATGCAAACCCATAACACACTTGTATATATGAAATACAATATCATGAGCACGAGGACAAATGATTGCTTCTATGAGAGTCCTCATTTTTCTGTGTGATGGCTTATTACAACGTTGAGTGACACCCAAATTTCATACATAACAATCATAGCTTTAAGATAAAACATGGAGGGCATAACTATGATGACATAATTGGTCCAAAAAATCTTTAAGAAATGATATCTAGACATGCAAAATAAACCAATAAGTGAAACTTCCCTTAAGGCATCGTACAAAAAATGGCTTCAATCTTTCAAATGGATGTTTTTGAACTTGAACATTTGGATGACAGCGTTCAAACCGAATGAAGATCTCAACCTATTGTTGAAAGATAGAATGAAAGGGAATTTGCACTAATATATAAATCTTATCTAAGCTCTTAATCACTAATGTAGGTAGTTTTTCATCACTAATACATGTAACCTACTCAACAATAGTATATGTTAGCTATTCAACACTAGCATACGTAATCTAGTCATCACTCATATATGTAAGGTACAAATGTATAAGTGAAACGCATATCAGCACATACATAGTTAACATTGGATACAATAATCAAAGAAGTTCATAAATTAAACTAGCCTACCTAAGATAGATTGAACAAATGAACAATATGCTCCTCATATCAAATTTTCCCAAGTGGTTTCCAGCATAGATCCTTGTTGTTTGGTGATACCCTACTCTCATTCATCCAGAATGTGAAAATTATTTATTTAACCTCTATGATAATAGAGGTGACTTGTCTTGATTTTATTGTCATCTTTAGGTAACTGTTATCATTATTAACTATAATTGACCAACATATTGTGTCATATAGTACTTTCCTACTCACACCTAACATCTTCGATAGGATTGAAATGTTTATTTGATATCCAAAAAATTTTGTATCACCTTTTAGTATCATCATCAAACTAGATCATTTTAGTACCATGTCATCGAAAAAATTCCACATGCTCTAAAATGTACATCAGAGATTGCTAAGTAGTATCTCTTATACTTGGTCACCTAGTCTTTCAAGTGCACCAAAAGCTCCAATAGTTGAGCTCTATTGTATTCATTTTGCAACAAGCTTTTGCTAATATTCAGTTAAATGCATTATTAGTGAATCAAAGTAACATATAGATTTTAAACAATACTTTCAATCGGATTATTTTTAGCATCTGCAATAGAGGATATACTACTAATTGTAAGAAGATATTATGCATCTCTGATATCATGAAGTTCTGATGCTTCAACTTCAACGATTCACTATAATTCCATGTTGTCTGAGTCAAGTAACTCTTGAGTACTAGCTTATTGTCCAATAAATTTTTTGATTTTCCATTTCCATCTTCTTGATTGGAATCAAGCAACATAGTTTTTCTCCATTTAATCAGCAAAATATATAGATTAGTATACATCTAAAATAATACACATATAGAACAAAATCTAGAATCAATTACTAAATCCATATTACTCTTTAATGAATTGAACAAAAGATATAGCATGACCTCGATTAAACCAATAGATACTTTTTTCCATGAATATTCCATCCTGTAAACAGTTTTTAGCACACGTTGAGAAAAACATTACTCAAGATAAACATTGGGAGAATCATTGCTAAGGGAAACTTATCGAGAACCCTCTGCAAGATAATGTTTCCAAATAGTAATGCTACAAGAAAAGGGGATAATGTGGCTGAAGCATCGGTGAAGTGGGATGTAGATTATGGAGAAATTGATGTCATTATCATGAATACATGTGTGACAAAATCAAATACTATGTTGCAAAATGGATTTGGTAACCATCGAATAGTCTAGAACGGTTACCCTTGACATAGTTTCTCGTGTGCAAGCATGAAAAGAATCATCATGAAGACATGCATACCACATGACCACATTGTCATTAATACCAAGTCATGATTTAGATATTCCAAGTAACTTGAATATTATTATATTTATTGAAAATTTAATGTAATTACACAACAATCAAACAACTAATACGAAACAACTTTATACTATCTAATTGACGTTGTCCATGACACATCTTTTTTTCTACATTGTCATGCTTTGACCCATGCAATGTATAGTTAAAGAAAAAGAAAAAGGAATGGAGGAAAACATTGTTATTTGTGCACGTAAAGATATTTTGTTTTAATCAATCCTCTAAAATTACTCAAAAGAAGTAGTATATCTAATTATTATATGTATGTGGTATACCTTTGGCACAAAATCTATGCGATTATAAATATTTTGTGCGACAATATAAATAGCATATCATTGAGACAAAGTAACTATGTGTATTTCGAATCCCAACCAAGATAACAGCACTTCTTCAAATAGAAATAATTGCAAAAGAGGTTAACGTGTAACATGTCAAAAGAAGAACTAATACGCTGACGTGTTTAGAAACAAAAAATACTTGGATCCAATATTTACAAGTTCTTGAGATTCAAAAACATACAAGACTGTGGATAAATGTTTCAATGAAGTGTTAGAAATGAAGGTCCAAGGTTAAGTCCTTGGATCAATACTGAAAATCACACTTGAAGCAATAAAATAAGAAAGATTAAACCATTAAACTATCCCTAGTAATGAAAATCGAAATGATCAGTCAATCGCAACTCAATTATAATCACTTAAATGGTTGTCTCTTGTTATGAATTTGGCAGAAGATTTCGGAGGTTTTATAAAAAACAGATCAGCTTTTAATATTGTGACATTTGATCCATTCAACTATATTATCTGGTCCTCTAAGTGTATAAGCCAAGAGAATCAGAGTCCTTAAACAATACGTTTTCTTCCTTTCCATTGAAATTTTTGAAGAAATATCTTATTGTTCACAAGATATTTATAGTTTAGTCCTCTATGTGCATCCAGAGAATCTGTATGAAAAAATCGTAGCGAAACTTTTCAGGAACGTTACACAGAACCTTAAAATATTTAGCTTTCTAGAAAAGAAAGGCCTTGTAAGAGGGTAGTTTTTCAACAGAAATGGAGGATGATGTCAATGAAATCGAGTTCACAATCCGAGGACTACCTCTGCGATGCCCATAATATACATACCATGATTAGAAGTCCCTTTTTAATGCACGGAAGAGATAAGGAACACATGAAGAAAAAATCAGCATATTAAGTTTTACTATTCTTAATATATTTGTTATTTATTTATCCGTTAAGAACAACTTAAAATAGATCTCAGCTTATGAGAGCTTGCCATGGCTTTTCCTGCGAGCCTGTCTTTCGCATGTGCTCTTACGGTAATGCTGGACACAATGGAAAAGTCCTATCATAGTTTTTTACGCATTAGCAAGAGCTTGGGAAAGGGATAGAAATGTGAGAACATAAAATGCTTGCGGAAGAATGTGAGTGTCTGATGTCGGCAAGAGGCAGAAATTTTCTTTGGGTGATAGGGGATATGTCAAACTGGAGAGAGAGAGAGAGAGAGAGAGAGAGAGAGAGAGAGAGAGAGAGTTTGAGAATCCTGAGAGTATGAAGTGGAAAGAAATAACCACTTGAATGAATACACGTATCTGTGTGTCTATGTATGTATGTATGCATAAACGTGCATACATACATGCGCGCATCTATATCTATCTATTTATCTATATGTGTGTATGTAAATTGATTTATCTATGTATAATGCTTATAGATGTTTACATACTGTTATATTAAACTTCACTTTGGCAAAGCCACTCAGGCGCCTTTACATTTAAGTTCATGTGTTCCCATGACTCATACAGAGACAAAAGATCTTTCCTTGGAACGTGATACCTGCACACGTTCTAAGGTCCCTTCGATTGGCTTGAATCCTATGGTCAATATTCACTTCACGATCTTCCCGAACTTCCGAATTCAAAAGAACACACTCAATTGAAGCCGAAGTCAACGCTACAAACCTCCACGCATCTTACTCCCCGAAAACACGTTTCTGATGCCAATTGCAGAGGTCAACGGCTTCAAGAAGACAGATTGCAGGGTTTGAGGAACTCGAGTAACTTTTAATCAGTTGAGGTCAACGGCTCAATGAGAAACTCTAATCTGCAAGATGCCTTCAAATCCATGATAATGATCTGATCTTGTACACATCAGCGCCACTCAAAACATTGTGACGGTATCTAATGCTGACATCTTGCACGTGGGCGAAGCCCCTAGTCTACACATGTATCTGATTCCAAGCTTCTACGAGGACTAAAAAGATCCGTAGCCGTACGGTGCAAGAAAGCGCTCGATTGAAGCCGAAGCCAACGCTTCCACTGAGTCTTCTGACGATCAGCAAAACTATTGATCTCTTGCAAACCCCTACGCATGTCAATTTCTGAAGATGCGCTTCCGATGCCCATCACTGAGATCGATGGCTTCGAGAGGACATATCAACTAAGAATCTACAAAAGTGTACTATGCAATGTTAATGTCAACGGATTCAGGAAGACATATAGCACAACCTTTCAGAAACTCGAATATGTTTTATGTCAAGCAGGCCCATAGCAGATACAGACGACCATTCCCACTCATTAACGATGCACTGCGATCCCAATGTACGACGAAGACGTAAATCAATGTGTGTAAGCATGTATGTGAGCTTAAACCATGCTCGACACTCTTACTACCTTTGTCACTTTGTCACTATCAAAATTCTTTTCTTCTCAGATGCTTTTTTTATCACGGACACTTTGTCAGGGACCAACCTTCTTGACCTTCAATCAATGCCCAAGACATCAGCCTAATTATAATTATATATATCTGTACTTCTATTGAGAGTAACAAGGCACACTTTTATGGTCATATACGTGCATACGTGTTCTAGGAGGAACCTTATCTACTTCATCCTTTATCCTCTCTATGTACGTACGAGAGAGTTCTCTCTCTCTCTCTTTACTTTCCCTCTCTGCCTCGCTACGATTGAAAGAGTCTCTGTTCATCCTGCTTGATCTGCTGTGTGTGACCACTTCAAGTGGCATTAGAGCCTTGGTAAAGAGATCAGCAATTTGCCTTTGTAATTCAAGAACCATCTCTGTCCGCCGCTCATGTCCGCCCTTAGCGGAACTTGCTTCAGCCATTCATTCTCTGGGGGATAGTTTTCTATGGTAATTGTTTCTTTAGCTCTAACTCTTGTTTGTAACTCTTGTTTGTGTATATCAGTCATGAATTCCAATAGGCTTCTCGGTGATAAGTCTTCTGATTCCATCCACGATCACAAATGCAAGCCGCTTAAACACGATCTCCTTGGTAATGTCTCAGCGTTCTGTTGGTTGAGCTCACGTGCATCTCAAGGACTAAATATTGGAAGAAGTTCCTTGTTCTAGCCCTTATAAAACCTTCGTTATCTCCTGTGAACATTTGTAGAGATGTTATCTCTAAGCATGAATGGAGCAAATCGAAGTCTCTCAGCTTTTCCAAGGTGTACCACTACCACCCGGTTTAGTAGCTCCCTCAAGTTTTTCGATTTTGCTATGAACAAAAATCCAAAGCCTTTAATGCTTTCGAATCATTCCTATTCTTATAGCTTTGAGCATGACCCTTGTACATATGTTTTTGTTCTATCAAATGTTTGTCAACCAAAAAAATGTAAGGGTTTAGATATTGTCTAGGTCATGATCAAGCCTATGGTAAGACCTTCCCCATTCTATTTTTTTCCAATGTGCCAAGAATATTCTAAGTGCATGCAAAACATCGAAGGAAATCAACGACGAATGATACTATCATGGAAGTTCAAATTCAAACAGTGCACAGCTAGCAAGCCAACCTAATATTGTTTCAACAGTATTCAAGGCAAAAACAAATACCCCCAAGTAACGTAGAATGGTGAATCCTAATGTGATGAAAACAAAATCATACCTGTATACAAGGCAGTAGAGCATACTTTCCAATGTGGTAGATACTAGCTTTCACATAGCCATCGAGTTCTCCACAAGTTCACAAAAACCCAATGAAGATCACACTCAATCACCCAATGTGGTTGATAAAACCCAATGTCGTATATCAAAACCAATGAGGTAGCCTAATATGTTATATTTTAATCCCATGTAAATATCCAATGTGACAAGCAACTATGTACAACTAGCATGTTCCAATTCTTGGAAAAAAGGGGGAATTGTAACTACCTTTGTCACATTGTCACTATCAGAATTCTATTCCTGTTAGATGCCCTTTTATCAGGGGCACTTTGTCAGAAGTGCATGTGCACCACCAAGGTCAATCAATACCAAGGTATGAGCCTAATTATATATATCTGTACTTTTATTGAGAAAAACATATTAACATGGCGCACCTTTATCGTCATATCTGTACATATGTGTTTCGGGAGGAACCTTGTCTACCTCATCCTTCATCCTCTCTATGCGCGTACGAGAGAGTTCTCTCTCTCTACTTTCTCTCTCCGCCTCTCTACGAGTGAAAGAGTCTCTGTTCATCCTCCTTCTGCTGCGCGTGACCACTTCAGACACCTGTCCAGAATAGAAACTTATATATCTGCATATGCCTCTCCAATGCGCAGTTGAACTGTTTATGTATGCACGTTACGTCTCTCTGTCGCCATAGCCATCATATGCTCTGCAACAGAAACTTATATATTTGTATATACCTCTCCAATGACATAGAAGGCGCAATTGAACTATGCATATTTGCGCATGGTGTAGCTCCGTCACCAAAGCCATGAACTGCTGTGCTTCTATTTAACGCGCAAGCTCTCACCGTTGTGTTACTGTAAAGAAGATCCTTGTCACACGCTTCACTTCGCATTACCTGGACGTACAACATGGGATCACATGTCCATAAATTTTCAGTACGCTGCATCCCCTGAAAGATGTGCTTTATTATAAAGCACCCTTACACTTCAAGATTATGTTTGATTTTCCGATAGTGATGAGGGTATAGGCAAGCAACGATTTTTGTAATTTTTTAATCATGTTCTATGTAGTTTGAACTTATCCATCCTTGCATACTTTTTCTGTTGCTCTCCGGCATCTCGTTTCGAATTGATGATTTTGAGTTCTTGAACAAATATGTGGCCAAGTCAACATCCGAAGGCAAAAGAGATGTAGAAGACGTCGTTTGTTAGAGGCTGCCCTCATTTCGTGTTCCACATGTTTCATAAAATGTTTGAAGCTTGTCAAGTAGGGAAGTCTACAACGTAACTATTCAAGAAGGGCAACTACATACATTTGATACACAGAAATGTATGGGGCTCAAAAAAGGAGATCACTTGAAGGTAATATCAATGGGTGGCCTCGAAATGGCTGTATTACTAATAGGTGGAAATCAAACCTCTTTTCAGCATTAAAGAGATTCAAAACTCAAGGTTGAAAACGATTGAGATAGGTATATCGAATGGAGGGGGAGCATACTTCGCTTCGGAGTTTAGTGAATTCTCACTAGCAGAAGGAATGAAGAGGCAAGTGACATGTAGTTATAGACCCAAAACAAACGCGATAGCAAACATAAGCAACATGTATATACTAGAGGTGGCTAGAAGCAGATTAACCAAGATGAATGTATCCTTATATTAATGTGGAGATAATTGTTTATTGTACTTTGCATAAAAAATCGATTTCTAACCTCTAGAGTACATGATATTAGGGAGAAATTATATAATTCCAACATTAAGATCTTCTTATGTGTTCGTTATGCACATGCCCCACAAGGGCTTAGTTCAAAACTAGATGTTAGGGTAGAGAAATGCATCTTTCTTAGATACTCTCTTGATTGAAAGAATTATGGAAGCTATAAAACTAATAGAAAATATCTAAAGGTATGTAAAGGCATAGTATTTGATAAAATCAACCCATTTTATGGATCCAAAGTTACCGTTCACGATGAGGACATGAAGGAGATTAAAAGAAGGTACGAAGAAAGAAAACAAGAGGATGATAATGGGCTGCAGATTAAAAGAAGGTACGAAGAAAGGAAACAAGAGGATGATACATCATCAAGTAAAAGAGGATGATAATGGGCTGGAAGTCTTAGTACTAGAATCCCTTCCTCATAAGAAATAAGGAACTAGACCAAGAAGGGGAAGAACATCATCTAATGATGGATTCACAAGGATATGGGGAACATCCGGAGGCAATAATTATTGCAAGAATGGAAGAGATGAGGGATAGATAGTTCATAACGCCCCTATGGAATTAAGGTTGTTCCTGTTTGGATAGAATTGCATGAGTTACCTATCGACTTTTATCCCTCGATTAAAGGACTTTGCTCTCTCATATGTAAGGTGCTAGTTGAGTGACCAAGGGGCTCCATTAATCCCAAATGCGATCCTCAGGTGCTTGTCAAAATCGATATTAACACTACAAGAAAAAGGGGGGTGTAGCGATGCACCCGAATCGGGAAAAAAATGAGAACCGTCGCTTATGCGACGAGGTCGTCGCATAAGCGACGGTAGGAATTTCAAATTTCTTTTTTTTTGCCTGACCCTCGTCGCATAAGCGACGATAGCGTCGCATAATTGAGGCTACTTAAAAAGCGTCGCTATCACCGTCGCTGCCTAGCGACGAAATTAACGACGTTGGCAAACTGCAGAGCATCGCATATGCGACGCTCTGGAATGTAAAAAAGAAAAATTGATTTCTCCCGGCACATTTGTGCCGGGACTTGGACGCGAGCAAGAAGAGAGAGACCGAGAGAGAGAGAGAGAGAGAGAGAGAGAGAGAGAGAGAGAGAGAGAGAGAGAGAGAGAGAGAGAAAGAGCGCGCACGAGAGGGAGAGAGAGAGAGAGAGAGCGAGACCATTGGCACGTATGCGCACACACACACACTTACACACACATACATATGTACACACACATATACACGCATAGACACACACACACACATACACATAGACACACACACATACACAAAAATACACACACATATACACACATACACAATGCATAATGCATACACATACACACATGCACACATAATGCATACACATGCACACACATATACATGCATAATTCATATGTATACACACATAATGCATACACATGCACACACATATACATGCATACTTCACATGCGTACACACACATATATGCATACACACACACATAGAGAGACATACACACATAAACACATACATGCATACATATGCATACACAATGCATATGCATATGCATATGCATACAATGTACATACATACTTACATGCATACATAATGCACATGCATAGATACATACACACACACAGATACATACACACATAGACACATACAAACACATGAACACATACATACTCATAGATACACACACATACACATAGACACACACACATACACACACATACACACATAATGATGCATACACACACATACACATGCATACACACATACAGACACATGTACACACACATTCACACACACATTCACACACATACACATACATGCATACATATTGCATATGCATATGCATACATACATACTTACATGCATATGCATACACACACACATATGCATACATACATACTTACATGCATATGCATACACACACACATATGCATACATAATGCATATGCATATGCATACATACATACTTATATGCATACATACATACGTATATACATACATACATACTTATATGCATACATAATGCACATGCTTACATACACTGTCATAATGTATACACACACATACATACACACATAGACACATCCACACATAATGATGCATACACACACATATGCATACATACATGCATACACATACACACACATAGATACATACATACACATAAATACATACACACTCATAGACACACGCACATACACATAGACACACACACATACACACACACATACACACATAGACACATACATGTAATAATGCATACACACATACACATGCATACATAGACACACATAATGATGCATACACACACATACATATGCATACACACAAATATGCATACATACATGCATACACATACACACATAGACACATACACACACATAGATACATACATACACATAAACACATACACACTCATAAACACACACACATACACATAGACACACACACATATACACACACATACACACATAGACACATGCACACGTAATGATGCATACACACATACACATGCATACATAGACACACATAATGATGCATACACACACATACATATGCATACACACACATATGCATACATACATGCATACACATACACACATAGATACATACACACACATAGATACATACATATACATAAACACATACACACTCATAGACACACACACATACACATAGACAACACACACATATACCTACACACATACACACATACACACATAGACACATACACACATAATGATGCATACTCACACATACACATGCATACACACATATGCATACACACATATGCATACATACATGCATACACATACACACATAGACACATACACACACATAGATACATACATACACATAAACACATACACACTCATAAACACACACACATACACAAAGACACACACACACACATATACACACACACAAACACACATAGACACTTACACACATAATGATGCATACACACACATACACATGCATACACACATACAAACACATATACACACACATACACACATAGACACATACACACGTAATGATGCATACACACATACACATGCATACATAGACACACATAACGATGCATACACACCATACATATGCATACACACACATATGCATACATACATGCATACACATACACACATACACACACATAGATACATACATAGACATAAACACATACACACTCATATACACACACACATACACATAGACAACACACACATATACATACACACATACACACATAATGATGCATACACACACATACACATGCATACACACATATATGCATGTATACATGCATACACATACGCACATAGACACATACACACACATAGATACATACATACACATAAACACATACACACTCATAAACACACACACATACACATAGACACACACACACATATACACACACACAAACACACGTAGACACTTACACACATAATGATGCATACACACACTACACATGCATACACACACTACACATGCATACACACATACAAACACATATACACACACACATACACACATAGACACATACACACGTAATGATGCATACACACATACACATGCATACATAGACACACATAATGATGCATACACACACATACATATGCATACACACACATATGCATACATACATGCATACACATACACACATAGACACATACACACACATAGATACATACATATACATAAACACATACGCACTCATAGACACACACACATACACATAGACAACACACACATAAACATACACACATACACACATAGACACATACACACATAATCATGCATACACACACATACACATGCATACACACATATATGCATACATACATGCATACACATACACACATAGACACATACACACAGATAGATACATACATACACATAAACACATACACACTCATTGACACACACACATACACATAGACACACACCCACACACATATACACACACACAAACACACATAGACACTTACACACATAATGATGCATACACACACATACACATGCATACACACATACAAACACATATACACACACACATACACACATAGACACATACACACGTAATGATGCATACACACATACACATGCATACATAGACACACATAATGATGCATACACACACATACATATGCATACACACACATATGCATACATACATGCATAGACATACACACATACACACACATAGATACATACATAGACATAAACACATACACACTCATATACACACACACATACACATAGACAACACACACATATACATACACACATACACACATAGACACATACACACATAATGATGCATACACACACATACACATGCATACACACACATATGCATACATACATGCATACACATACACACATAGACACATACACACACATAGATACATACATACACATAAACACATACACACTCATAAACACACACACATACACATAGACACACACACACATATACACACACACAAACACACGTAGACACTTACACACATAATGATGCATACACACACTACACATGCATACACACATACAAACACATATACACACACACATACACACATAGACACATACACATGTAATGATGCATACACACATACACATGCATACATAGACACACATAATGATGGATACACACACATACATATGCATACACACACATATGCATACACATACACACATAGACACATACACACACATAGATACATACATATACATAAACACATACACACTCATAGACACACACACATACACATAGACAACACACACATAAACATACACACATACACACATACACACATAGACACATACACACATAATCATGCATACACACACATACACATGCATACACACATATATGCATACATACATGCATACACATACACACATAGACACATACACACAGATAGATACATACATACACATAAACACATACACACTCATAGACACACACACATACACATAGACACACACACACACACATATACACACACACAAACACACATAGACACTTACACACATAATGATGCATACACACACATACACATGCATACACACATACAAACACATATACACACACACATAGACACATACACACGTAATGATGCATACACACATACACATGCATACATAGACTCACATAATGATGCATACACACACATACATATGCATACACACACATATGCATACATACATGCATACACATACACACATAGACACATACACACACATAGATACATACATATACATAAACACATACACACTCATACTCACACATACACATACATGCATATATATACATACATAATGCATATGCATATGCATACATACATACATACATACATGCATACATACACACACACATACACATACATACACACATACATATACACACACATACAAACATAGACACATATACACATAATGATGCATACACACACATACACATGCATACACACATATATACACACATACATACACACACATGCATACATACACATACTTATTGCATACACATTTACATATGTACACGTATATATATTGATTTCTAACCATTTTGTTTTATATGTTAGGTATTATGGATCCTAGTAGAGAGAGAAAGGCAAAACTCACTCTCATAAAAAGTCTTATGAGAGCAAGAGTTCCGCCTGATACTCTAGGGGCCATAATGCGGGACTACGTAGAGATGTCTGATGAGGAGCTGGATTATACGATCCAGATGCTTATGCAATCAGACGAGGGCTCTTCTGCGGCTCCACACGCAGGAAGAGAGCTATCTGCTCATAGCTATGTTTTTTTTTATAAACTTTTTTAATGATATTATAACACATATTTTTATTTATTTCTATCTATCTATTTTCAGGACACCTATACCACCTCCAGCACGTGATAGCAGAGCAGAGATGTTGCCTATGAGGACATGCATAGACACGTTAGAACTAGAGTGCGACATAGAGCCAGAGGGGAACATTGTATACATAGGAAATGGATTAGAGTTCAAGAGGAGAATGGGTGCACTATGCGACTCTTACCTGCGCTTTATCCACTTACCGTGGAAGTAAGTAAAAGTTTTACATATAAATTGAAATATATATCTTATGTTTTATTTACATTATGTTTTTTATTTTTGTAGTGAGCATGATGAGAGAGATAAAAAGTACGTGCTCAGTTCACTTGAGACGGAGTTTGGGACAGGGTGGTCGCTTAAGTGGTGTTTAAAAGAGATGCGGACACTTATGGCTCATCCTCGCGACAATGCACGGTATGTATGTATATGAGAGAGAGAGAGAGAGAGAGAGAGAGAGAGAGAGAGAGAGAGAGAGAGAGAGAGAGAGAGAGAGAGAGAGAGAGAGAGAGAGAGAGAGAGAGAGAGAGAGAGAGAGAGAGAGAACACTAATCTTGATATTAGGGTTTTGAAATCCCTAATTTAAAAACTCTAATTCAACCTTTTAGCCATATGTTTGAAGTATATGTACACCTCCGACGTCCTACTAGAGAGATGTCTATCCTCCCAACCTTATGCCTCTATATATAGCTACTGGAATCAACGAGGATCATAATATATGTAAAGATATATACACATCATGTAGATAGGATACATAAATATAAAATGGAGTAGATATATTATGCATCACACATACATGTCTAAATGCACACATAAATATATATATACATACTAACATATTTACATGTACATATTTACACATACATGTACATGCCTACATGCACACATAAACATATACATGCATACATATTTACATGTACATATTTACACATAGACACATATACATATATACATGTACACAATTATAAACACTTGCATATATTACGTACATGAATACATGAATATTTTACATAAATGCATATGCATATATACACATATGCATATTTAACACATGTATACATATATCACACACATGCAATCACATACATATACATGAAATACATATATATGCATACTAACATATGTATACATATACTACACATGAATACACACACATATGCATACATACATGATAAAAATTTACTCCTCGAAGATAAAGCTATATATAAAATAATTAGGCATACCCCCGAGCTTCATGTTCTAACTTAGAAGAACATGATTTCATCTCTCTAGTAGGATTCATCATTATTCAAGTTAATAAAAAAAACCTATTATCTGATATCCATTTAGAAGCTTCAAGTTATTGATCGATAACTAGAGTAGAATTTACTATCTAATCTGCTCATATGTTTTCATTATTGCCATCATTTTGGTAAGATATCAATATAGTCTCATCTTCATTATCCTTATTGATTTCATTTATTTCTTCTATTGTTAAATCTATGTTCTCATGAATCACATCATCTATTGGTGGATTAATATCTATTTCTGGTAATTCCTCTTCCTCATCAGTAGAATCAGCATGTAGAGAATTATCCTCTTCATCAAAAAGATTAGTATCATTATCACGTATAATGAGTCTAATTTCTATTCCAGATGTTGATGTATAAGTATCTGATGCTGAATCATCAAGAGGACTTTCTTCAATCTCTCTAACAATAAACTGTTCAAACAATGACCTACCTCTAGGTTGCACATGAATGACTTGCCACCAAGGATGAGCATCTGGGTTTTGATAAAAAAATGCTTGTTCAATATGCCTAGGAAGAATATATGGTTCTTTAGTAGATCGCATTACCTTGGAAGAATCAATTGCCCAAAACCCAGATAATTCCTTTCTTATTGTAGAATTACTACCTTTATACTCCGCTGGATACCAGTCAACCTTCAAAATGACCTATCAAAATATATAACAACAAAAACGTCTCATTATTAGGTGCTTAAAAAAATAACTAACTCTAAAAAAAATATATAAACTTTTTTCTACCTGTTTGAATGTACGAAATGAAATTTCGTAGATACCAACAATAGTTCCTACGTAACCAAGTTCGCTATCTATAACGTTCGTGTCTTTTGAGCTAGCACGTGATAGTTGCTTGAAACAAGCAACAATACTAGAATCCTCTGTTTTACGTAAAGAATCAATGGCTTTGATTCTAATATGTTGTCCAAAAGCCCACATATTAGTGAACATTCGAGCCTGCAAAATAAATTCAATTAGTAAATAGAAACTAACATACATATATGAAAAAAATAAAATATATATTTTAATAAAATTACCTTTCGTTCACAACCTATCATTAACTCTCTTTGCTCATCTGAGATTTCTTCATTATTTGCGTTGGCGCGTTGCAAACGACTATATAGCCAATCCGTGAAAGAAGGTATATCTGTAATCTCATTATTATCGAGATTACGTCTAGATCTTTTGTTTTTTCGCCTTTTACTTTGGAGACTTTGAATTTCCTCGTACTCGCTAAGGAATGCTTGCATGCATTCACTATTATATGCTACAAAAGTAGAAACATCATTTTTTTCTTGAAATGTAAATAAGAATGGAATCCCCTTACCTGATAATACCTCATCTGTTATTTTTGAAGAAGACTCATTGGTCCATGCACGTGGAGCTTCTTCATGAACTCTTTCAAGGTACTCACTAACGTGATACATGCACTCTTCAAGCATCCAACCCTTTGCCATGGATCCTTCTGGTTTTGCTCTTTGTCGCACGTAACCTTTTAGTATTCCCATAAATCGCTCGACCCAAAACATCCATCGAGTGTTGAAAACACCAGCAATCTCTATCTCATCTACAAGATGGAGTAATAAATGAACCTGAATATCAAAAAATGAAGTAGGAAGTTCTTTTTCCATCAAACATAGTAGCTCTTTGCATTCACGTTTTTTTTTTGGGATCAAATTTTTATCGATCTCTTTGGATATAATCCACCTATACAAATCATAAAAACAACTATAGAGAAGTTAATTAAAAAATAAAAGATTTCCAATATTCATACATATTAAATATAAAAGTATCATAATTACCTTATAAGTGATCCAAGACGATAGATCACATCTCGTACTCCTTTCGTTGTACATCCATCGATAACCAAAGGTAAAATATGTTTCAAAAAGTTATGTCAGTCATGGGTCTTTAACCCAGATAAGCTCTTATCATCCATAGTAAACATGTTTTGAAACGATGCTCCATATCCTGTAGGAGTCTTGATCAATTGAATTCTATTGTTGATAGTCTGTATCTCTTTTGTTGTAAGTACCCAAGGAGGAGATGCATAAGTCGTTTCTTGTCGATGTCTATCAAAAACTGGCCATAACTTTGGTTTGTATTTTTGAGCTTTCAAATCATTCCTTGATGCTGTGGTATCTTTTAGTCCAAGAAGATGCTACCATAGTGAATAACCAATATTTTTGAATATATGCATAGGATCAAGAAGATGAAATACTTTTAACTCTTTCCAATACTCCAAAGAGTACCATATTGATATGTTCTCTACGAGTGCCAATTTCCCTTTACCTCTCTTCACATACTCATTATCTGAATCATCACTGAAGATTTCTGCTTCTGGATCTATCAGAGGTCCATCTGTCCATTTTCTATACCAATCCATAGGCGTCATAGGTTTTGGATACTGGCATGTTTCAAGCTTTCCATTAAAATGTATCGCTTCTCTTTTAGATCTTAATGGATGATCATCAGGCAAGAATCGTCGATGTCGAAGATAAATATTTTTGTTGAGATTCTTACTATAGATTGATCTCAACCAATCACCACAATATGGACAAGCTTTATAACTGTAGAGGAGGTACTGGGGTATCTGCTTTTAACAAAAGTAGAGAGTGAAGATTAAACACGTCCAGTACATCACCTACTCAAGGGGGGTTCTCTTTGGGGAAGTATACCCTTTAACATTTCTGTGAGCAGGTAAATAACACGGATTGCACAGAGTAGTAAATACTTCAGAAAATATGGACAACCAATGACCAGGGAAGACCATACACTTCTTGATTCGAATCGATTACAAGGTTGGGCAGAGTGATGCTCAAAAGTGCAAGCTTAGGGCTGACAAGCCACCCTAAAAGTATTAACTTCAATACAACAGATCAGCATAAGGGCCATTGATATGCAGGCTAACTCAGAACAATTCAAATGGTAGAATTTCTCAAGAGAATAGAAATTAATCAACACGCTGACTCACAGAAAGGAAAATAAATCCAAACTACTCTCTTACACTATAGTGCTCATAGCCCTCCACTGAGAAGCCTTCCCTCTGTATCCACACTACAGAGTAGCTTCTACAATAGGCTTGAAACCACCAAGTACAAGAGAGAACTTCTGCACGTATACACGCGTCAAATGTAACTCTAAAAAAATATACCCCAAATGAGCACAAATCCATTGTTTTTATAGACTCCAATAGGCCAAGAGGGCCTTGCCGATTCCTCACGTCCACTGATCATGCGCCGATTGATTGCCCAAGATTGGAGGGGTAAATCAAATATTCCCTTGATTTGAATTGGATCCACAAAAGTAGGTAGTCGCCGTGAACGGTTGGTGGCAATTCCACTTTCACTTTTTACCCTGCAAACTTTTATCTTTTTACCTGCCATCTGAGATTCTCATTTTGTGGTTTTGTTATTTCACGCCTTCCGAAAATTAGATGAATGACTGATCATATCCAACAAGGTTAATCCTCCACTTGACTATCTGTGTGTGTAAGCCTCTGCTTTTTGCTCATGTTCTCTTGCAAAAGTTAACCTATTCCGGACCTCTCCATGACTAGTCTCCGACCTTCTTCTGCCTGCACCATCACTTCATTCTTCGACACACATCATTTTCTGGACAATCTTCCTTGATGTGGCGCTTGTGGGAGAAGATGGTGGGGTGAGGGGGGGAGGCGCTTGTGCGAGGAGATGGTGGGTGTGGGAGAGGATGAGGGGTGAGGGTTGAGGGGGGCTTTTGCGGGAGGAGGTGGAGGGGTGAGGGTTGAGGGGGGCGCTTGTGGGAGGAGGTGGAGGGGTGAGGGTTGAGGGGGGCACTTGTGGGAGGAGGTGGAGGGGTGAGGGTTGAGGGGGGCGCTTGTGGGAGGAGGTGGAGGGGTGAGGGTTGAGGGGGGCTCTTGCGGGAGGAGGTGGAGGGGTGAGGGTTGAGGGGGCCGCTTGTGGGAGGGGGAGGAGGAGTGAGGGGTGAGGAGGGCTCTTGCGGGAGGAGGTGGAGGGGTGAGGGTTGAGGGGGGCGCTTGTGGGAGGAGGTGGAGGGGTGAGGGTTGAGGGGGGCTTTTGCGGAAGAAGGTGGAGGGGTGAGGGTTGAGGGGGCCGCTTGTGGGAGGGGGAGGAGGAGTGAGGGGTGAGGAGGGCTCTTGCGGGAGGAGGTGGAGGGGTGAGGGTTGAGGGGGGCGCTTGTAGGAGGAGGTGGAGGGGTGAGGGTTGAGGGGGGCTTTTGCGGGAGGAGGTGGAGGGGTGAGGGTTGAGGGGGGCGCTTGTGGGAGGAGGTGGAGGGGTGAGGGTTGAGGGGGGCTTTTGCGGGAGGAGGTGGAGGGGTGAGGGTTGAGGGGGGCGCTTGTGGGAGGAGGTGGAGGGGTGAGGGTTGAGGGGGGCTTTTGCGGGAGGAGGTGGAGGGGTGAGGGTTGAGGGGGGCGCTTGTGGGAGGAGGTGGAGGGGTGAGGGTTGAGGGGGGCGCTTGTGGGAGGAGGTGGAGGGGTGAGGGTTGAGGGGGGCTCTTGCGGGAGGAGGTGGAGGGGTGAGGGTTGAGGGGGCCGCTTGCGGGAGGAGGTGGAGGGGTGAGGGTTGAGGGGGGCCGCTTGTGGGAGGGGGAGGAGGAGTGAGGGGTGAGGAGGGCTCTTGCGGGAGGAGGTGGAGGGGTGAGGGTTGAGGGGGCGCTTGTGGGAGGAGGTGGAGGGGTGAGGGTTGAGGGGGGCTTTTGCCGGAGGAGGTGGAGGGGTGAGGGTTGAGGGGGGCGCTTGTGGGAGGAGGTGGAGGGGTGAGGGTTGAGGGGGGCTTTTGCGGGAGGAGGTGGAGGGGTGAGGGTTGAGGGGGGTCGCTTGTGGGAGGAGGTGGAGGGGTGAGGGTTGAGGTGGGCTCTTGGGGGAGGAGGTGGAGGGGTGAGGGTTGAGGGGGCCGCTTGTGGGAGGGGGAGGAGGAGTGAGGGTTGAGGGGGGCTTTTGCGGGAGGAGGTGGAGGGGTGAGGGTTGAGGGGGGCGCTTGTGGGAGGAGGTGGAGGGGTGAGGGTTCAGGGGGGCTCTTGCGGGAGGAGGTGGAGGGGTGAGGGTTGAGGGGGCCGCTTGTGGGAGGGGGAGGAGGAGTGAGGGGTGAGGAGGGCTCTTGCGGGAGGAGGTGGAGGGGTGAGGGTTGAGGGGGGCGCTTGTGGGAGGAGGTGGAGGGGTGAGGGTTGAGGGGGGCTTTTGCGGGAGGAGGTGAAGGGGTTAGGGTTGAGGGGGACGCTTGTGGGAGGAGGTGGAGGGGTGAGGGTTGAGGGGGGCTTTTGCGGGAGGAGGTGGAGGGGTGAGGGTTGAGGGGGGCGCTTGTGGGAGGAGGTGGAGGGGTGAGGGTTGAGGGGGGCGCTTGTGGGAGGAGGTGGAGGGGTGACGGTTGAGGGGGGCTCTTGCGGGAGGAGGTGGAGGGGCGAGGGTTGAGGGGGCCGCTTGCGGGAGGAGGTGGAGGGGTGAGGGTTGAGGGGGCCGCTTGTGGGAGGGGGAGGAGGAGTGAGGGGTGAGGAGGGCTCTTGCGGGAGGAGGTGGAGGGGTGAGGGTTGAGGGGGGCGCTTGTGGGAGGAGGTGGAGGGGTGAGGGTTGAGGGGGGCTTTTGCGGGAGGAGGTGGAGGGGTGAGGGTCGAGGGGGGCGCTTGTGGGAGGAGGTGGAGGGGTGAGGGTTGAGGGGGGTGTTGGGGATTCGGGGACAAGAAGGAGTTTGAGGGTTTGTAGGAGAAAAAAGGAGATGATGAAATTGGAATAACAGTGAGAACTTCTGCAAAGGAATACTCTTGGAAACCTTGAATATTGATTATCCTTCAACGATTACAATGACTGCGCACAGTCTAATCAATGATTAAATACCACTTCAGAGAATATGAATTACTGAAGACCAATTATCTCAAGCCCTCTAGCAGCGGCCTCTCGTACACCAATCCTTCACCTGCTTCCCGCTTCCCTTGTGCACACCTTGCACTAAGCTTCCGCCAAGCTAAGGAATTGGTATCACAGTGCACGCGCAATAGACCTTGGAACTCTTGGAATCCAACCCGCCTTCTCTGCACACCTTCCTCTTGACCCCTCTTGCACTCGTGAATGCCGTCGCACACTGGAGACTCTTCTTGCTTCCTCTCTTGCTTCCTCTGAAGCTCTCTCTTGCTCCTAGCTCTCAATGTCCAAGAATAGCCTTTGTCCTTCTTTTTGTTGAGAGTCCGCCGGTTGGGGCACTCTAACTGCAATACAATCTTGGTGTCCTTTCAATGTCCCCAGATTGTCTTTTTGAACTGGTCCTCAACGATTCGCTACTTTGTCCTGTAGTGACTTTAGAACAAGAGTGACTTTTAAAATAAAATTTTGATTGGGCGGCCTATTTCCACCTTTGCGTACGCGGCCTTCCACCTTCACCTTTCCTTTTAATTCTTTACTTTTGCACCTTAAGATTTTAAATTCATCTTTTGAACCTTAAGAGGAAAAATACTTTGCACCTTTAGTTTCAACCGGTTAGGGCTCTACAGATGCCCACCACCTAAAGATCTCTCCGTCCCGGAGAGACAACAGCGATACCAACTGAGAAATTGCAAAGACACAGAGATGAAAACAACGGAGGCAAGAAAAAAGGTAAAGGGTGTGTAGATTATTGAGTTAAGAGGAAAAATATAATGCACCCTACAAAAATTATTAGAAATCAAAAGTATGAGGTAATTATTGGCAAAGCGATACTGGAATCTAAGAGCAAATATTATGACTGTGGATGAGCAATTTATTTAGACTGAGGATGGAAATTTATTGTGGAGGTTGATTGAGATTGTCAGCCGAGGTTGATGGAGAAGGGGGCAAAGGAGCAGAAGCTTGTTCGATCGTAAGCTGTAGCGAACTAAGGCATTGTCTAAGGTGATCCCTTTCTCTGCGGATACGTCGACATGCAGCATTAGCACAAAGCCCTAAGTTGGAGCGATTTTGAAGATCTTCTAAGGCTTTCATCGCAGAGTCGGCCATATCGCGATAATGATCTCTCTCTTCTTTGAGCAATCGTGCCATTTCGTTGAGGGAGTGCCATTGAGAGGATGCCATGCGATTGATGTTTTCTATTGTTGAGATATACTGTTGATGAACCGAAGCTGCTGCGGAAACCGAATCCAAGGAAATCTGAGAAGCCTGAGCATTGCCGATAGCGACTACACTCGCGTCCTGGAGTAATTGCAAAAATGAAGGGGTTGATGGGAGGTCAAAATGCGGAGTGGGAGTGGCCGTAGGAGCAGGAGGGGAGGGGAAGGGGGAATATTCTGTGGAGGAGGAGGAAGGGTTGGAGTGGAAGATGGAGTGGGAAGTGAAGGATTGGGGGAAGGGAGCGGTCGACTGACAGGGATGTTACTGATAGAGGGGGAGGTGTAATCCGGGTGAATTGGTGGCATACAGGTGGGGTTTTGAGGGTTGAGCTGTGTTTGAATGAGTGGCGTGAAAGCTGAAGAGAGGGGAGGTCTAGGGATAATGGGGGGGGTAGGCATGGATGGAGAAGTGGTAGATTCAGGAGGGAAAGGGGAAGAAGATTGGGTAGTGAAGGAGGGGACGTGAGGGATTGTAGTCATGAACGGAGGGATGGTAGAGGCAGGAGGGATAGGGGAAGAAGATGGGGCAGGGAATGAGGTTACATAAGGGGGATTAGTCATGAATGGAGAGTTGGTGGATGCCGGAGGGATAGGTGAAGAAGATTGGGGAGGGAAGGAGGTTACATCAGGGGGATTAGTCATGAATGGAGAGGTGGTAGATGCAGGAGGTATAGGTGAAGAAGATTGGGGAGGGATGGAGGTTACATCAGGGGGGTTAGTTATGAATGGAGAGGTGGTAGATGCAGGAGGGATAGGTGAAGAAGATTGGGGAGGGAAGGAAGTTACATCAGGGGGCGCGGATGCGGGTGTCGATGCTGAAGCTGAGTCAATTGAGATTAGAGGGGGGGAGGGAGATGGAGCAATGGAAGGTCCAGGGTGGGTAGGGAGATAAGCAACATTGTGGGCCGAGTGTGCAGGAATATGATAGAGCCAAGCTAAGAAGGGTGCAGAATAGATGGAAAATGCATGAGAGCCTCTAGAGATAGCCTCGCGGAGTCGACGGGAGCGCAAAGTCAAGGAACTATAAATGAGGGTTGCGTAAGGGTAAGGACGGCTATGGAGAAAGCAGTAAAGCGGATCGGCGATACGAATATCTGACCAGGGAAGCGAAGAAGTTTGACTGCGTAGTAAGAAGAAAAAGATGAACGCATTGAGAAGGGTGGTCATGCGGAGCGAAAACCTAGCATTACTTTGAAAGTGTGTGGTACAAAAGGCAATAGTAGCCGAGGCGGACAGGCCAGAGTATAGGAAAGGGGGAGCCCGAAAATTTATTAGGGGAGACCCAATACTGGCGGCAATGTCTGGGATGAATAGAGTGCCGGTTCTAAAATGAGGGAAGAGGCGGATAGCTTCATAAACCTGGGAAAAATTGGCGGGGTTATTGAAGAAAACATTAGCCAAGCCCCACAAGCCCGCCTGCTGAAGATCCTCAATGGAAAACATTTGACGAAGGGCAATGGTAGGTAGGGATAGATGCATTCGGATTTGCAGGTTTATGTCAGGTGGGAGAAACAGGCGCATATAATCCCCGGTTGGTGAAGATGGGTAGGATGAATGAGACATAGATTGGGAAGGAGAAGGAGGGTGCGGGAGGGGAGGTGGGGAATAAAGGTAGCTGGAATCAGAGTCTATGGAATAAATGGGAAGATCAAGGGCCGGAGGCGGTGTTGGATTAGCTTGAACAGAATGTTCTGCCGATGAGGGAGGAGGAGGATTGGGATTGTCAGAGGGAACCGCGGCGGTGAGAGAGGATGGATTGTGAAGGTTCGGAGGCAGCTGGGATGGAGGATCGGAACGCGCACCCGGAGCGGGGGGTTCAGCCATAGAGGTAGTTGGCGGTGGGGTAGTCGGTGGGGGCGGGGTGGGAGGGGTTTGAGGTGGAGCGAGAGATTAGGAGGGGGTGCCGAGGGGAGGTTGGGAAGGTGGGTTGAGGGGGTTGGAGGGGGGAAGGGGGGGTAGGATGCGGTGTGCAGAGGGGAGGGTGGGGAAGATGAGGGAGGGGGTGAGGGGGTGGTGGTTTGAGGGGCACCGAGGGGGCAGATTGGAGGAGAGGGGTGGAGTGTGGTAGGAAGAGGGGGGGGGGGGGGCGCGCGGGGGATCGAGGGGGAGGGAGGGGGCGGTGGTGTGCGGGGAATTGAGGATGAGGGGGGGTGGCGGTAGACCGAGGGGGGGGGGGGGCGCGGTGGATGAGGGGGAGGGAGGGGGCGGTGGTGTGCGGGGGATTGAGGGTGAAGTGGGGGGTGGGGTGGCCTGTGGGGGATGGAGGGGTGGAGGAGTGGCGGTAGTCCGAGGGGGGGGCGCGGGGGATCGAGGGGGAGGGAGGGGGCGGTGGTGTGCGGGGGATTGAGGGTGAAAGGGGGGGGTGGGGTGGCCTGCGGGGGATGGAGGGGTGGCGGTAGTCCGAGGGGGGGGGCGCGGGGGATCGAGGGGGAGGGAGGGGGCGGTGGTGTGCGGGGGATTGAGGGTGAAGGGGGGGTGGTGGTAGCCTGCGGGGGATGGAGGGGTGGAGGGGGGCGGTAGTCCGAGGGGGGGGGGCGCGGGGGATCGAGAGGGAGGGAGGTGGCGGTTTTGTGCGGGGGATTGAGGGTGAGGGGGGGGGGGGGGTGGTAGCCTGCGGGGGATGGAGGGGTGGAGGGGTGGCGGTAGACCGAGGGGGGGGGCGCGGGGGATCCAGGGGGAGGGAGGGGGCGGTGGTGTGCGGGGGATTGAGGGTGAAGGGGGGGGGGTGGGGTGGCCTGCGGGGGATGGAGGGGTGGCGGTAGTCCGAGGGGGGGGTGCGGGGGATCGAGGGGGAGGGAGGGGGCGGTGGTGTGCGGGGGATTGAGGGTGAGGGGGGGTAGTGGTAGCCTGCGGGGGATGGAGGGGTGGAGGGGTGGCGGTAGACCAAGGGGGGGGGGGCGCGGGGGATCGAGGGGGAGGGAGGGGCGTTGGTGTGCGGGGGATTGAGGGTGAAGGGGGGGGGGTGGGGTGGCCTGCGGGGGATGGAGGGGTGGAGGGGTGGCGGTAGTCCGAGGGGGGGGGGGGCGCGGGGGATCGAGGGGGAGGGAGGGGGCGGTGGTGCGCGGGGGATTGAGGGTGAGGGGGGGTGGTGGTAGCCTGCGGGGGATGGAGGGGTGGAGGGGTGGCGGTAGTCCGAGGGGGGGGGCGCGGGGGATCGAGGGGGAGGGAGGGGGCGGTGGTGCACGGGGGATTGAGGGTGAGGGGGGGTGGTGGTAGCCTGCGGGGGATGGAGGGGTGGAGGGGTGGCGGTAGTCCGAGGGGGGGGGGGGCGCGGGGGATCGAGGGGGAGGGAGGGGGCGGTGGTGTGCGGGGGATTGAGGGTGAAGGGGGGGGGGGGTGGGGTGGCCTGCGGGGGATGGAGGGGTGGAGGGGTGGCGGTAGTCCGAGGGGGGGGGGCGCGGGGATCGATGGGGAGGGAGGGGGCGTTGGTGTGCGGGGGATTGAGGGTGAGGGGGGGTAGTGGTAGCCTGCGGGGGATGGAGGGGTGGAGGGGTGGCGGTAGTCCGAGGGGGGGGGCGCGGGGGATCGAGGGGGAGGGAGGGGGCGGTGGTGTGCGGGGGATTGAGGGTGAGGGTGGTGGTGGTAGCCTGCGGGGGATGGAGGGGTGGAGGGGTGGCGTTAGTCCAGGGGGGGGGGGGGGCGCGGGGGATCGAGGGGGAGGGAGGGGGCGGTGGTGTGCGGGGAATTGAGGGTGAGGGGGGGGGTGGTGGTAGCCTGCGGGGGATGGAGGGGTGGAGGGGTGGCGGTAGTCCGAGGGGGGGGTGGTGGTTTGAGGGGCGCCGAGGGGGGTAGATAGGAGGAGAGGGGGTGGTGGTTTGAGGGGCGCCGAGGGGGTAGATTGGAGGAGAGGGGTGGAGTGTGGTAGGAAGAGGGGGGGGGGGGGCGCGCGGGGGATCGAGGGGGAGGGAGGGGGCGGTGGTGTGCGGGGAATTGAGGATGAGGGGGGGTGGCGGTAGACCGAGGGGGGGGGGGGCGGTGGATGAGGGGGAGGGAGGGGGCGGTGGTGTGCGGGGGATTGAGGGTGAAGGGGGGGGTGGGGTGGCCTGTGGGGGATGGAGGGGTGGAGGAGTGGCGGTAGTCCGAGGGGGGGGCGCGGGGGATCGAGGGGGAGGGAGGGGGCGGTGGTGTGCGGGGGATTGAGGGTGAGGGGGGGTGGCGGTAGACCGAGGGGGGGGGGCGCGGTGGATGAGGGGGAGGGAGGGGGCGGTGGTGTGCGGGGGATTGAGGGTGAAGGGGGGGGTGGGGTGGCCTGTGGGGGATGGAGGGGTGGAGGATTGCCGGTAGTCCGAGGGGGGGGCGCGGGGGATCGAGGGGGAGGGAGGGGGCGGTGGTGTGCGGGGGATTGAGGGTGAAAGGGGGGGGTGGGGTGGCCTGCAGGGGATGGAGGGCTGGAGGGGTGGCGGTAGTCCGAGGGGGGGGCGCGGGGGATGGAGGGGGAGGGAGGGGGCGGTGGTGTGCGGGGGATTGAGGGTGAAGGGGGGGTGGTGGTAGCCTGCGGGGGATGGAGGGGTGGAGGGGGGCGGTAGTCCGAGGGGGTGGGGCGCGGGGGATCGAGGGGGAGGGAGGTGGCGGTTTTGTGCGGGGGATTGAGGGTGAGGGGGGGTGGTGGTAGCCTGCGGGGGATGGAGGGGTGGAGGGGTGGCGGTAGTCCGAGGGGGGGGGGGGCGCGGGGGATCGAGGGGGAGGGAGGGGGCGGTGGTGTGCGGGGGATTGAGGGTGAAGGGGGGGGGTGGGGTGGCCTGCGGGGGATGGAGGGGTGGAGGGGTGGCGTTAGTCCGAGGGGGGGGCGTGGGGGATCGAGGGGGAGGGAGGGGGCGGTGGTGTGCGGGGAATTGAGGGTGAGGGGGGGGTGGTGGTAGCCTGCGGGGGATGGAGGGGTGGAGGGGTGGCGGTAGTCCGAGGGGGGGGTGGTGGTTTGAGGGGCGCCGAGGGGGTAGATAGGAGGAGAGGGGGTGGTGGTGTGCGGGGAAGTGAGGGGGATGGAGGGAGTCGAGTGGGGTTGAGGTGGATGGAGAGGAGGCGGAGGGTTGAGGGGGATAAATCTCAGATCTTTTTCTCAGCGGATGAAAGACTCCGCACCCCAATCTCCATCGCGAACTGAATGATGCGTAAAGCTATGTGAGTCGTAGCTCTGGTGTCCTCGGGGCGGCTCCTGCGTGATAACTAGCCACGAGGGCAGCGCTTGGGTATTGCATGGACTTCTTAAATGAAGATGGGAGGAATGAATGTTCTTCTTATATAGCAAGGGGGTGAAGGGCTTACCTCACAGCAAGGAATGGTGTAGCACAAAAGGTAGTTCAAAAGAGAGGAGATGACAATGTTAATCTCATCCATCCGAGAGATAAACAAAGGAAAGGGCAAAATTGAAAGTTATTGAGCAAAACTAAGAGCCATTCAAAATATTGACGCCCATTTTTATGGAGTGATGAAATTCTTGATTTTCATTGATAAAAGAAAAAAAAAAACTTGCGCCCAAAATTCTTGATTTTCATTGATAGAAGAAAAAAAACTTGCGCCCAAAATTCTTGATTTTCATTGATAAAAGAAAAAAAACTTGCGCCCAAAATTCTTGATTTTCATTGATAAAAGAAAAAAAACTTGCGCCCAAAATTCTGTGAGCATTTAGCTGATTATTACTACTTATTAAAACAATCCAAAACCAATTAGAAAACAAGATAAAGGAAAATGCAATGGTTATGATACTTGATAATAAGCCTTGAGTCTCGAAATGTTTACTAAAGGTAGGGTGTTGCCATCGAGTGTTTCCAATTGCACTGCACCCCACTGCAGCATCTTCGTAATGCGAAAAGGGCCTTGCCAGTGAGGGATCCATTTCCCTTTGTTTTGATTAGAAAATTGTGGCCTGTGTAATAGTGCTAAATGACCGGGCTTCAATTTGTTTTGCCATAAACTTTTGTCATGGTTCTCCTTCCTCTTTATTTGAATATCCTCTAACTGTTTGGAGGCTAAAATTCTCGATTCTTCCAGTTTATGCAAAGCAGTCAGTCGTGCTGGAACTTCCATCCCATTTTTCTCTAGTCTTTCCGTTCTTATAGAGCCTCTGATGAATTCAAATGGTTCAATAGGAACCAAGCCATAGACTAATTGAAAGGGAGAATACCCAGTCTCTTTATAGGCCATTCTGTATGCCCATAAAGTACCCAGATAGGCCTGTCCCCAAGAGGTCGGCTGTAACATGCATTCTTTTCGTAACATTGAAATTAACACTTTGTTCGTTGACTCGGCTTGTCCATTAGCTCGTGGGTAGTATGCACAAGAAGTCCTGTGTAAAATGCGATACCTGTTTGAAATTTCCTGTAGTACTTTGTTAACAAAATGAGTACCCTGATCGGTACAGATTTCAAGCGGGCATCCAAATCTGCAAATGATGTTACAATACAAAAAGTCAGCCACTGTTTGTGCAGAGCAGTCCGTTGAGGCAATAGCTTCAGCCCATTTCGTTGCGTAGTCCGTGGCTATCAATAAGTACTTTTCCCTTTTTGGAAGTGCCGCGGGGTATATAGGCCCAACAAAGTCTAATCCCCACTTCTCAAAGGGCTGCCAAGAAGTGGAAACTACCAAAGGGTGATGTCTTTGCTTGGTGGGTTTAGGTCCACACCTCTGGCACACATCACATGTTTTTCTCCAATCATCTGCATCCTTAAAGAGTGTAGGCCACCATAGACCAGCATCTAGTATTCTCTGGCTCATGATATGCCCTGGAAGGTGCCCACCACCTGTTCCTTCATGTGCAAATTGCAGTATTTCCCTCACTTCATCTTCCTCTAAACATTTCCTAATCCTGTCATCCTTGCCCTGTCTGTAGAGTTTACCCTCAATGAAAGTATATGGTCTACTCTTGATAAGCAGCCTCTTTCTCAGTACATCATTAGCACTTTCTGGATATAATCCAGTATTAATGAACTGCTTGATATCATCATACCATCCTTTAGGTTGTATAGCAAACAAGTGTGCATCAGGGAAATCATCATTGATACCACTGGTTTGATCCCACCTATTTATTCTGGACAAGTGATCCGCCATCACATTTTCTCTTCCTGGCTTATGGATTACCGAGAAATCGAACTCTTGGAATAACAGTAACCACCTCCATATTCTACCAGTAGCATGTGGTTTGTTGAGTAAGTACTTGAGAGGTTGGTGATCTGATATAATAATAAATTTTACCCCCAATAAGTAATGGCGGAATTTTTGAACTGCAAAGACCATTGCTAGTGCTTCCCTTTCGGTAGTACTGTAATTTCTTTCAGCCTTGGTCAAGATTCTACTGGCATATTGAATTGGCCTGTCCATTTTAAATTCTTCACTGGGTTGAGTCAGAACTGCTCCCACTGCATATGCACTGGCATCGACATGTATATGAAAGATTTTTGACCACTCCGGGGTGACCAAGATAGGAGCACACACTAACCGTGACCTTAATGTCTGATATGCTTTTTCCTCCTCTTCTTCCCATTTGAAAGGTACTTCTTTACCTGTGAGTCTAGTCAGAGGTCTAGCTATCTCTGCATACATTTTTATAAACCTTCTATGATACCCGGTATGCCCCAAAAAACTCTGGATCTCTTTAGGAGTTTTAGGTTTAGGTAACTTTAATATAGAGAGAATTTTGTCAGGATCTGGGGCCATACCTTTAGCGGATACCACATGTCCTAAAAGGGTTCCTTCTGTCACAAGGAAATGACATTTATTTGGATTGAGCTTTAACTTAGTTTCTCTGCATCTTTGGAAAATATTCTACAGCTGCCTCAGGTGCTGGTCCAAACAATCTAGATGAGTTTCCTTGTGAGATCCTGAAAATGAAGAGAAATCATCCATGAAGATTCTAAGTGATTCCAGCAATAAGGGGCCAAAAATGAGATTGACCGTTCTGTTAAATGTGGCTGGAGCATTTCTGAGCCCAAATGGCATTTTTACATACACATACGTTCCCCACGGTGTGATAAAAGCAGTCTTTTCACGATCCTCTGGGTGTATTGATATTTGATTATAGCCACTGAAGCCATCCATAAAACTATATAGTGCATGCCCCGCCACTTCTTCAATGACCTGTTCTGCAAAAGGCATAGGGAACCCGTCTGGAATGGTTACCTTGTTGAGGGCTCTAAAGTCCACACAAATTCTGATTTTATTAGTATTCTTCTTTGGTACTATAACCATAGGCGAGAGCCACTCTGAGTGTTCCACAGGAATGATGATTCCTGCATCTTCCATCTTTTGGATTTCCACATAGACAGCTTCGGCATACTTTGGATTGAGTCTATAACTCCTTCCTCTGATGGGTCTGGCTCCCTCAACCAGAAGAATTCTGTGCTCTCCATAAGATGCAGGCACTCCTTCTAAGTCTTTATAATGCCAGGCAAAAACATCTGCATACTGGGTCAAGAATGATTTTACCTTTTCCAGGAGTTGTGGGTGGCTCCACAACCAAGTGGCCACTAGAACTGGTTGATTATTGTTTTGGGTGCATAAATGTACTTCTTGGACCGGATTTCTTGTTACCATATTATCTTCTTGTGCATCTGCTTCCTTGTCTTCTTCTCCTAGCTTTTCGTGCATTGCTTCATAAGCAGGTGTATTTTGGACTTCGATGTTTTCCTCCTTGTCCTGCATCCATCCTGCAGGGATTTCTTGAATTGGGAAAGAACATTCAACCTCAGAATTTTTTACCTTGTTTTTAGCTTCGGAAACTTCGTTATCTGATGTTGACACATCCTCCTCCAATTTGTATTTGAGGGGTATCTTCCTGCCTCTTCTATGGTCAGTGATGGGCTCTCCCAATCCATCAACCTGGACTTTTCCCTTGTCTTCATCATAGCCTCCAATTGTACCACGATTATTAAGAAAAATTCCAAAACAAGAAGAAGAGTTGCCGGCATGAAGCCAACTTAAAATATCCTCTTCTTCCTCAAAATCTATTTGGGGTTGATCCTCCGCTTCTGTTTCCATGCAAATGCTCACTGTTTGCATCATATATACTAGTGTTTCCTTGACTGTCTGGGCCTTCTTCTAAATGAATTTGTGTCAGCTCCTGCCCTTTCTTTTGTACCCACATGGTGTCCTTACCCCAATCATGAATGACACTGGCATGCCTCAGCCAAGGTCTTCCAATCAAGAGAGGGAATCCTCCTTCAACCTGGGGCAATCTTAGAACCACAAAATCCAGGATAAATAGATTACCTTGTACTTCAAGTGGAACTTTTGGGATTACCCCCAAGGGCCTCACTTTGCTCTGATCTGCCAAAGTAACCGTGAAATTTGCAGGTCTTGAAGGGTGGAGTCCAATCCTTTTCATGGTATGTTCAGGCATTAAATTAATGCCAGAACCACCATCTACAATAACACCTTGAAATTCATGGCCCTTGATTGATATTGTAAGCCGAGGGCTTTTATAATCTGTAAGGGGTGCTTCCCCCCTAATTATTCCTTGATGTAAGATAGCAGTCTTAGCCACTAAGCTTGTCGTCGAAGCCTCATCAATTATCTGCAATAATTCTGACCTGAATTTCCCATCCATCTTTATTAAATCAAAAATACTAACCTCCTTCTTAATTGACTTGAGCAGTTTTGAAGCCTCTGACTCTTTAAGAAAGTGAGCTTCATTTGCCTTGCCAAACTCTTCTTGAGCCCTCTTGAAGGCCTGCCCAATGGCATCGCTGGTGCCTGTGGGACATTCATTGTGGTTTGTGTCTGCACCTGTAGTATCTTTGTCTTCAATTGCAACTCTGTCTTTGTTCAATTCCTTAATTATCAATTCTTGATTTTCTACCACTTTTGTCGTTCCCTTGCTTCTTGTTTGTACTGCAAAAGATTCGAGTTCTTCTAATTGTACCACTCTAGTGGATGGTGAGGGTTCATTCACCTGAGGTAATATCTCCTCCTTGAATACAGAGATCATTTGGAGATAGGGTCCGGAAGTAGAGGCTTGATTCTTAGGACAACAGTTTGTATAGTGATCTCTGGCCTCAGGACAATTCCTGCAAGGAGGTGCATTTTCCGGAAGGGTGCACCTAGATTGGTAATGCCCACATTCTCCACATCTGAAGCAAATAATTGGCCTTCTAGGCCCATTTGCAAGGTTAGTTCTCGGTCTAGGATTATAGTTATTACCTTGGTTTGTTGTTGCTGCCATTACATTTGCTGGTGGCAAGAGCCCGCCTTGTGTCCAGTATGTCGTTGTCGGCATTCCCCTTGATTGGCATTCATGGGCCTCATGCCCAATCTTCCTGCATAATTGACAAGTCACATTTAGCAAAGGACATTCACTTACTATATGTCCTTGCTTGCTGCACATGGAGCACCATAGTCCGTTCTTAATGCCGCCTCCTTTTAGTTCTTGCAACTCCTGCCTCAGCTGAGCTAGTTCCTCTGCTTGGGCTTCCTCTTCCTTTTGGAGCTTGAGGGCTTCAATCTCTCTTCTCAGCTGAGCTACAGTAGTCTCCTCCTCTGTATAGGGCTTATTCCTTTTCAAGCCTTCCAGTTCCCTTCTTAACTGGCTCACTGGGTCCTCCAATTCTGTACCATATGATGGTTGGGAAGAAGTTGTACCATACTGGTGCCTTATCTGTTCCAAGCGGGTGGCCGTATTGATGAATTCCTCAACAGAGGCAGTAGGTAGCACTAACTCTTTTATTTTGCATTGGGTGACCACAGGTAAAGGTTTGGCTAACCACTTCTTGACGAAGAAGTCGTGTGGTGGATCCGGTAGTTTAGCCATTAATGCTTTGGCCCTGGTCACGAATTCGGGGAACTTCTCTCCTGGACCCAACTTCAAGTTTTCCAATTCTTCTATAATGATCTCAGCCGTGTTACCATGCTGAAATTGATTCTTAAAGGCCTCTTTCATCAAATCCCAAGAGGTAAAGTGATTTTCAGCAAACTGGCTAAACCACTTGTCTGCCAGACCTTCCAATGTGGCGGGGAAGAGTATCAAGAAAGCATCTTCCCTACCCATTAGTCCCCTAGTCTTACATAATGAAAGAAATCGTCGAATGTGCTCATCTGGGTCCTCATGGGCTAAACCTCTGAAGGAGGGGAATTTTATGTTTAATCTGGAGAGCAAGATTTCTAGGTCCACCTGTCCTGCCATGCTTCCTACCGATGAAGTCGATGAAAGTGGACTCGATGATCTTCTGTTCGTCCTTCTTCTTGTCTGCTTGCACTTGATTCTCAAGGTTTGTGACCGGGTCGCGGTCATGAGCTATTCATAGTCCACTTAAAATGAGACACTTGATAAAAGTATTTTTTGGCCCACTGGAGTAATGTGGTCGACACTGGAATGTTGTCCTCCAATGGCAATATATAGTCTCCTATGCTCAGAGCTCCTTGGAAGTCCTACCGGGCGTGCCAAATTTGTTGGGGATTCGGGGACAAGAAGGAGTTTGAGGGTTTGTAGGAGAAAAAAGGAGATGATGAAATTGGAATAACAGTGAGAACTTCTGCAAAGGAATACTCTTGGAAACCTTGAATATTGATTATCCTTCAACGATTACAATGACTGTGCACAGTCTAATCAATGATTAAATACCACTTCAGAGAATATCAATTACTGAAGTCCAATTATCTCAAGCCCTCTAGCAGCGGCCTCTCGTACACCAATCCTTCACCTGCTTCCCGCTTCCCTTGTGCACACCTTGCACTAAGCTTCCGCCAAGCTAAGGAATTGGTATCACAGCGCACGCGCAATAGACCTTGGAACTCTTGGAATCCAACCCGCCTTCTCTGCACACCTTCCTCTTGACCCCTCTTGCACTCGTGAATGTCGTCGCACACTGGAAACTCTTCTTGCTTCCTCTCTTGCTTCCTCTGAAGCTCTCTCTTGCTCCTAGCTCTCAATGTCCAAGAATAGCCTTTGTCCTTCTTTCTGTTGAGAGTCCGCCGGTTCGCGCACTCTAACTGCAATACAATCTTGGTGTCCTTTCAATGTCCCCAGATTGTCTTTTTGAACTGGTCCTCAACGATTCGCTACTTTGTCCTGTAGTGACTTTAGAACAAGAGTGACTTTTAAAATAAAATTTTGATTGGGCGGCCTATTTCCACCTTTGCGTACGCGGCCTTCCACCTTCACCTTTCCTTTTAATTCTTTACTTTTGCACCTTAAGATTTTAAATTCATCTTTTGAACCTTAAGAGGAAAAATACTTTGCACCTTTAGTTTCAACCGGTTAGGGCTCTACAGGGGGCTTTTGCGGGAGGAGGTGGAGGGGTGAGGGTTGAGGGGGGGCGCTTGTGGGAGGAGGTGGAGGGGTGAGGGTTGAGGGGGGCTCTTGCGGGAGGAGGTGGAGGGGTGAGGGTTGAGGGGGCCGCTTGTGGGAGGGGGAGGAGGAGTGAGGGTTGAGGGGGGCTTTTGCGGGAGGAGGTGGAGGGTTGAGGGTTGAGGGGGGCGCTTGTGGGAGGAGGTGGAGGGGTGAGGGTTGAGGGGGGCGCTTGTGGGAGGAGGAGGAGGAGTGAGGAGTGAAAGAGAGAAAGAAGAGAGGGAGAAAGAGAGAGAGAAGGAGAGAGAAGTCACTCGTGGGAAGAGAGAGAGAGAAAAATAAAACAAATCCACTAAGGTGGCAATGACAGTGGAAGTAACAACTGCCCGGAACACAATTATGTCCATGAAATGGAATGGACACTCCCTGAAGCTATAGCCCAAGGCATCTGAGAGCTCTCCTCTCAATCTCTTTCTCTTCTATCTTCTTCCGACTTCATACTCAGAGTGCCAGTGGGTCCTGCCCACTGCTTACATGCCACCAAGAGAGAAAGGGAAAAGAGAAGGGGTACTACAGACCCCCACATCAAGCTTTTGCACCGTCCCTGGTGCAATTTCTTTCTTATTTTACTCGTTTCAATGAGATCTAGTTATTCTGCAATTACTGAAAGAAACATGGTATGTACAAGGGGTGGAATGCTTCCATTTTGACCTAGTTCAGATACTTCTTCACCCTGGAGATGTTAACCAGGGGTATCCCCTTACCCTGCAAATCCTCCAGATGTACTGCTCCATGAGGTAATACCTTTACCACCGTGTAAGGTCCTATCCATTTGGGTGCCAGTTTGGTTGGAATTGCTGGGACCTGATGCACTAAAACCATGGATCCTTCCTGTACTTCATTGGACCTCAGATACCTGTCATGCAGTCTTTTGCGCTCTTCTTGTGTTACCTGAAGTGTTTGCATTGCTCCTTCTCTGTATTCTTCTAATGCCACCAATCTCTGAATGGGGGGTTCAATTCCAATGGTTTTGATTCCTATTGCTTTTCTGATGATAAACTCAAATGGTGCCAATGCCTCTTTCCCATAAACTAAGCGAAATGGAGTCTCGCCTGTGGTTCCCCTCTTCGTGGTTCTCAAAGCCCACATTACACCAATTAGTGCTAGTGGCCAAGAGCTTTGATGATCAAAAGATAATTTGCGAAGTAGTCCAATCAAAATCTTATTGGAACTCTCTGCTTGGCCATTTGCCCTTGGGTAATAGGCAGAAGATTTTTTATGGAAGATTTTGTATCTGTCAAATATAAAGTGGAGCAATTGATTTACAAAATGTGTGCCCCTATCACTAGTAATTTCCAGTGGGCAACCAAATCTTGAGAAAATACGTTTATACATAAATTTAGCTACTGTTAAAGCCGTGCAGTCCACAGTAGCTTTAGCCTCTATCCATTTAGTGGCATAGCATGTGGCCATCAAAATATATTTTTTTCCTCCAGGTTGTCCACTTGGACTAATTGGTCCTATGAAATCAAGACCCCATCGTTCAAATGGGAGCCATCCTGTAGATATGACCAATGGTTGGAAATTCAATCTGGTTGGCGCGGGAGCACACCTCTGGCAGATGTTGCATTCTTTAGAAAGCTTGATTGCATCCTTGAAAATATGAGGCCACCATAAACCTTTGTGGATGATTCTATGAGCCAATTCTTCCCCCTTTAGATGTCCTTCATTGTGTGCAGCCTCTAGTAGAAGGTTTACCTCCTCTAGATAGACACACCTTCTCAATATATCATCCTGACAGTATTTATATAAATTTCCATTTATAAGAGAATATGCTTTGGTTTTCAGGAGCAATCTTCTCTTTTCTACAGGTGTCAAGTGTTCTGGGATCTTTCTAGTAGTAAGAATATGGAGAATTTCATCATACCAACCGGTCCGAATTGCTACTAGAAAAAGATTGCTATCCACCAATTCATCGTTAATACCTGTTGCCTTTTCGCTCATTGCCGTCCTGGACACTTGATCTGCCATGTAGTGCTCTTTCCCTGGCTTAATATGAATATCAAAATTAAATTCTTGAAATAGGAGTAACCATCTCCATATCCTTCCAGCTACTCTAGGCTTGTTTATCAAATACTTCAAGGGCTGATGATCAGAAATAACAATGAAATGTACACCAAGGAGATAATGTCGGAACTTCTGAAGAGCAAATACGATAGCCAAACCTTCTCTTTCCGTTGTACTGTAATTTCTTTCAGCTTGGTTGAGTAGTCTACTTGCATAAGAGATAGGTCTATCCACTTTGTGAGATGATGGTTGAGCTAGAACTGCACCAACAGCATGAAGACTAGCATCTGTATGCACATGAAATTCCAATGACCAATTAGGAACACTTAAAAGTGGAGCAGTACATAGCCTCAACTTTAGTTCACAAAATGCTTTGTCGGCTTCAGCACTCCATGAGAAAGGGATCTTTTTACTTGTAAGCCTTGACAAGGGCTTAGCAATTTCTGAATACATCCTAATGAATCTTCTGTGATACCCTGCATGGCCCAAGAAACTTTGCACTTCCTTTGGGCTTTGTGGGATTGGCATGGAAAGAATAGTTGTAACCTTTGCAGGGTCAACAGTTATGCCTTCAGCAGATACTATATGACCAAGAAGAGTGCCCTTAGTGACCAAAAAGTGACATTTATCAGGATTCAATTTCAAACCTGTTTTGAGACATTGCCGAAAAATTTCTTTTAGATTTTCCAAATGGTCATGGAAATCTTGAACTGCTGCCCTTCTATCTGTACCTGAAAATACTGAAAAGTCATCCATGAAAATGCGTAGAAAGGTTGTTAACCATTTGCCCAATATCAGATACATCGTTCTATTAAATGAAGCCGGTGCATTCTTCAAACCAAAAGCCATTCGAGTATAGACATAAGTGCCCCAGGGAGTGACAAAGGCTGTTTTGTCCCTATCATCAGGATGGATCACTATCTGATTGTAGCCACTAAAACCATCCAAGAAACTATACAAAGTGTGACCAGCTACCTCTTCAAGTACTTGCTCTGTGAAGGGCTGAGGAAATTCATCTTGAATAGTCACTTTATTCAAAGCACGGAAATCAACACATACCCTTATTTTTCCACTATTTTTCTTCGGCACAATAACCATAGAAGAAAGCCACCTGGAATGTTCTACTGGTACAATTATACTTGCTTCTTCTAGTTTTGTAATCTCTGCTTTTACCGCCTCTGCATACTTCGGATTGAGTCGATATGGCCTACTTCTTACAGGTGCAGCTCCCTCAACCAAGGGTATCCGATGTAATCCAAGCTCTTCTGGTATTCCTGTTAGATCCTTGTAGGACCATGCGAAGACACTTTTGTAAGTAAAGAGCAAAGAAGTTACCTTCTGTAGCAAAGGAGGATAATGCCACAACCAGAATGCCAAATGGACTACTTGAGGGTTCTCTTCATTTCCTAAATTTACTTCTTGAACCAATGTTTCAGGAGTACTCTTGTTTGAGAAATCATCTCCATTATATGCAGGAGTGGATTTTAAGTTATATTCTGCAACATGTTCTTTCATCCATCCTTGAGGTATATCTGCAAAAGGAAGATCTTCTCTGTTCTTTGGTTCATAATCTTCCCTCTCTGATACTTTTATATTGGTAGCCTCTTCAAGGATTGTATTTTCCTTCAGTTGCTCATTCTCCAACACCTTGTGGTCTTCATTGCCCTTTTCTGTAATTTCCTTATCTGCAACTTCTTCCTCAATTTCATTGATCTCCACTGTGCAACACTCTGCACTTCCCATCATCCAATTGAACAATGTATCATCTTCTTGGGGTAGAGTGGGCATTACCTGAGTATCCACAGTATATCCAGTAGTTTTTCCTGAGTCAAATCCTTCTTCCAATTGTAGTTGCAGTTGGCTATTGGTATTTGTTGAAATCCATAGTTTATTTTTTCCCCAAACTTGCAAAGCTTTTGCTTGTCTCAGCCAAGGTCTCCCCAGGAGTAGAGGGTAAGAAGTCTCCTGTGGAAGTGCAATAACAACAAAATCTAGAACAAAATGGCAGCCCTGTACTACCATCAGTACCTTCTCAATAATGCCCAGTGGCGCAACCCGATGTTGATCTGCCAATGTAACCGTGAATGGTGCCATCTTGGTGGGGTTCAATTTCAGCTTCTTCATTGTAAAATCTGGCATTAAATTGATACCAGAGCCTCCATCTATGATCACACCTGTGAGAGCTTCATCCTTTATACAAACAGATAATCTTGAGCTTTGGTAGTCTGCTAAGGGTGCAGGGGGAAAATCAACCATGAAACCATCTATACTAGGTGATTGGACCAAGTGAGCAGAGTGTATAATCTTCAATAAGTCACTTCTTATTTTTGAATCCATCCTTATAAGTTCATATAGACTAACCTTGTGATGAATACCTTTCAAGATCTGTTCAATTTTTACCTCTTGAGTGTTTTCTTGCAGACTTGTTGGTTGGCCCTTTAGAGAAGTAGTCATCTTATTATAAGCTCCTTCAATTTGTGCTTGGTCCTTCCATCCAGACTCCTTTTCCTTCTCTTTATCATGAAATCCTTGTTGTTCATCTTTCTGGGTTGCAGCTGCTTGCCTAGCTCTAGTCATCATGGGCATTGCAGAGGATAAAACAGCATAAGTCTGAGTGGTTTTTCCTTCTTCATGTGGAGAGACTGCAATCATATGAATTGGAGCAGGACGACCTCTTGGGCAATCTTTGGTATAATGATCCTTGGCCTCTGGACAATGTTGACAAGGAGGTGCATCTTCTGGGAGGGAACACCTATTTTGCATGTGGCCATATTCACCACAACGATAGCACATCAACGGTCTATTATACCTAGGTTTTGCAGGCCGATTCTCCTCTCTATTAGATGTATTTGAAGTACTAGCATAGTATGAATCCAAAGTTTGAGGGTTACTTCTTTGTTGTGTGCCCTTGAGATAGTAGCAATCTCTAGCTTCATGACCATCCTTTCCACAAAATTGACAGCTTACCTTGTTAGGGCAATTAGCATTGGAATGTCCATTGTTGTTGCAGATCGTGCACCAAATTTGTCTCCTTATATCTTGTGTGGTCTTCAAATCTTCTAACTCACGGCGAAGTTGGGCTACTTCATCATCCGTGCGTCGCAGTGGTGGCAAGACCTTCTCTTCTTGTTGATTTTGTTGCATTTTTAATGCCTCCAGTTCCCTCCTTAGTTGCTCAATAGGATCCAGGTCTGCAGCATACTTAGGTTGTGTATCCCCTTCAAAATGTTGCCTTGCTTCTTCAATGCGTGATGCCACTGCAACAAAATCATTGAGGGTGGCATCCAATCTAAGAGACTCCCAAAGCTTCTGCTGAGATGACCTGGGCAGAGCCTTCTCTATCCACTTTTTAACCAAAAAGTCACCTGGAGCATGTGGCAGACGTGCAACAAGTGCTTTTGTTCTAGTGTGAAGTTCATGAAAAGGTTCACCTGATCTTAGCTTCAAATTCTCTAGCTGATCTAGAGCTCTTTCTGAGGAATCACTTGGTCGGAATGTCTGTGAGAATGCCGCCTTCAGAGCCTCCCATGTAGTGAAATGGCCATCTGCATATTGACTATACCATTTATCTGCAAGACCCTCCAATGTGGATGGAAAAAGTGCCAACATTGCATCCTCCCTATTCTGCAGACCTCGTCCACGACATAAAGAGATGAATCTCCTCACATGATCATCAGCATCCTCATAAGCTTGTCCCTTGAAGGTAGGGAATTTGATGTTTAATCTGGAGAGCAAATGAGAGAGGTCCTCCATTTGTACTGGTGTTTCTTCGGACGTATCTGAGGAGAAGTCTAGGGTTCTCCTATACCTCTCCTTTGACAATGGTGTCGTACCCAAATCAATAGATAAATTTAGGGAGGGCAGAGGGGAGGTAGACTCACTAGTTGTGGTTATGGCTAACTTGTTAAGGCTCCTCCGAACACGAAGAGACTCCTTATATGCCCGTGTATGGGTCATGTACCTACTTGCAAATGTAATAGGGCAAAAATACCTCTCACAGAAATGCAAAGGTCCCACCGGGCGTGCCAAACTGTAGAGGAGGTACTGGGGTATCTGCTTTTAACAAAAGTAGAGAGTGAAGATTAAATACGTCCAGTACATCACCTACTCAAGGGGGGTTCTCTTTGGGGAAGTATACCCTTTAACATTTCTGTGAGCAGGTAAATAACACGGATTGCACAGAGTAGTAAATACTTCAGAAAATATGGACAACCAATGACCAGGGAAGACCATACACTTCTTGATTCGAATCGATTACAAGGTTGGGCAGAGTGATGCTCAAAAGTGCAAGCTCAGGGCTGACAAGCCACCCTAAAAGTATTAACTTCAATACAACAGATCAGCATAAGGGCCATTGATATGCATGCTAACTCAGAACAATTCAAATGGTAGAATTTCTCAAGAGAATAGAAATTAATCAACACACTGACTCACAGAAAGGAAAATAAATCCAAACTACTCTCTTACACTATAGTGCTCATAGCCCTCCACTGAGAAGCCTACCCTCTGTATCCACACTACGGAGTAGCTTCTACAATAGGCTTGAAACCACCAAGTGCAAGAGAGAACTTCTGCACGTATACACGCGTCAAATGTAACTCTAAAAAAATATACCCCAAATGAGCACAAATCCATTGTTTTTATAGACTCCAATAGGCCAAGAGGGCCTTGCCGATTCCTCACGTCCACTGATCATGCGCCGATTGATTGCCCAAGATTGGAGGGGTAAATCAAATATTCCCTTGATTTGAATTGGATCCACAAAAGTAGGTAGTCGCCGTGAACGGTCGGTGGCAATTCCACTTTCACTTTTTACCCTGCAAACTTTTATCTTTTTACCTGCCATCTGAGATTCTCATTTTGTGGTTTTGTTATTTCACAACGCCTTCCGAAAATTAGATGAATGACTGATCATATCCAACAAGGTTAATCCTCCACTTGACTATCTGTGTGTGTAAGCCTCTGCTTTTTGCTCATGTTCTCTTGCAAAAGTTCACCTATTCCGGACCTCTCCATGACTAGTCTCCGACCTTCTTCTGCCTGCACCTTCACTTCATCCTTCGACACACATCATTTTCTGGACAATCTTCCTTGATGTGGCGCTTGTGGGAGAAGATGGTGGGGTGAGGGGGGGAGGCGCTTGTGGGAGGAGATGGTGGGTGTGGGAGAGGATGAGGGGTGAGGGTTGAGGGGGGCTTTTGCGGGAGGAGGTGGAGGGGTGAGGGTTGAGGGGGGCACTTGTGGGAGGAGGTGGAGGGGTGAGGGTTGAGGGGGGCGCTTGTGGAAGGAGGTGGAGGGGTGAGGGTTGAGGGGGGCGCTTCTGGGAGGAGGTGGAGGGGTGAGGGTTGAGGGGGGCTCTTGCGGGAGGAGGTGGAGGGGTGAGGGTTGAGGGGGCCGCTTGTGGGAGGGGGAGGAGGAGTGAGGGGTGAGGAGGGCTCTTGCGGGAGGAGGTGGAGGGGTGAGGGTTGAGGGGGGCGCTTGTGGGAGGAGGTGGAGGGGTGAGGGTTGAGGGGGGCTTTTGCGGGAGGAGGTGGAGGGGTGAGGGTTGAGGGGGCCGCTTGTGGGAGGGGGAGGAGTGAGGGGTTAGGAGGGCTCTTGCGGGAGGAGGTGGAGGGGTGAGGGTTGAGGGGGGCGCTTGTGGGAGGAGGTGGAGGGGTGAGGGTTGAGGGGGGCTTTTGCGGGAGGAGGTGGAGGGGTGAGGGTTGAGGGGGGTGCTTGTGGGAGGAGGTGGAGGGGTGAGGGTTGAGGGGGGCTTTTGCGGGAGGAGGTGGAGGGGTGAGGGTTGAGGGGGGCGCTTGTGGGAGGAGGTGGAGGGGTGAGGGGGGCTTTTGCGGGAGGAGGTGGAGGGGTGAGGGTTGAGGGGGGCTTTTGCGGGAGGAGGTGGAGGGGTGAGGGTTGAGGGGGCCGCTTGTGGGAGGGGGAGGAGGAGTGAGGGGTGAGGAGGGCTCTTGCGGGAGGAGGTGGAGGGGTGAGGGTTGAGGGGGGCGCTTGTGGGAGGAGGTGGAGGGGTGAGGGTTGAGGGGGGCTCTTGCGGGAGGAGGTGGAGGGGTGAGGGTTGAGGGGGCCGCTTGCGGGAGGAGGTGGAGGGGTGAGGGTTGAGGGGGCCGCTTGTGGGAGGGGGAGGAGGAGTGAGGGGTGAGGAGGGCTCTTGCGGGAGGAGGTGGAGGGGTGAGGGTTGAGGGGGGCGCTTGTGGGAGGAGGTGGAGGGGTGAGGTTGAGGGGGGCTTTTGCGGGAGGAGGTGGAGGGGTGAGGATTGAGGGGGGCACTTGTGGGAGGAGGTGGAGGGGTGAGGGTTGAGGGGGGCTTTTGCGGGAGGAGGTGGAGGGGTGAGGGTTGAGGGGGGGCGCTTGTGGGAGGAGGTGGAGGGGTGAGGGTTGAGGGGGGCTCTTGCGGGAGGAGGTGGAGGGGTGAGGGTTGAGGGGGCCGCTTGTGGGAGGGGGAGGAGGAGTGAGGGTTGAGGGGGCTTTTGCGGGAGGAGGTGGAGGGGTGAGGGTTGAGGGGGGCGCTTGTGGGAGGAGGTGGAGGGGTGAGGGTTGAGGGGGGCTCTTGCGGGAGGAGGTGGAGGGGTGAGGGTTGAGGGGGCCGCTTGTGGGAGGGGGAGGAGGAGTGAGGGGTGAGGAGGGCTCTTGCGGGAGGAGGTGGAGGGGTGAGGGTTGAGGGAGGCACTTGTGGGAGGAGGTGGACGGGTGAGGGTTGAGGGGGGCTTTTGCGGGAGGAGGTGAAGGGGTGAGGGTTGAGGGGGGCGCTTGTGGGAGGAGGTCGAGGGGTGAGGGTTGAGGGGGGCTTTTGCGGGAGGAGGTGGAGGGGTGAGGGTTGAGGGGGGCGCTTGTGGGAGGAGGTGGAGGGGTGAGGGTTGAGGGGGGCGCTTGTGGGAGGAGGTGGAGGGGTGAGGGTTGAGGGGGGCTCTTGCGGGAGGAGGTGGAGGGGTGAGGGTTGAGGGGGCCGCTTGCGGGAGGAGGTGGAGGGGTGAGGGTTGAGGGGGCCGCTTGTGGGAGGGGGAGGAGGAGTGAGGGGTGAGGAGGGCTCTTGCGGGAGGAGGTGGAGGGGTGAGGGTTGAGGGGGGTGCTTGTGGGAGGAGGTGGAGGGGTGAGGGTTGAGGGGGGCTTTTGCGGGAGGAGGCGGAGGGGTGAGGGTTGAGGGGGGCACTTGTGGGAGGAGGTGGAGGGGTGAGGGTTGAGGGGGGCTTTTGCGGGAGGAGGTGGAGGGGTGAGGGTTGAGGGGGGGCGCTTGTGGGAGGAGGTGGAGGGGTGAGGGTGGAGGGGGGCTCTTGCGGGAGGAGGTGGAGGGGTGAGGGTTGAGGGGGCCACTTGTGGGAGGGGGAGGAGGAGTGAGGGTTGAGGGGGGCTTTTGCGGGAGGAGGTGGAGGGGTGAGGGTTGAGGGGGGCGCTTGTGGGAGGAGGTGGAGGGGTGAGGGTTGAGGGGGGCGCTTGTGGGAGGAGGAGGAGGAGTGAGGAGTGAAAGAGAGAAAGAAGAGAGGGAGAAAGAGAGAGAGAAGGAGAGAGAAGTCACTCATGGGAAGAGAGAGAGAGAAAAATAAAACAAATCCACTAAGGTGGCAATGACAGTGGAAGTAACAACTGCCCGGAACACAATTATGTCCATGAAATGGAATGGACACTCCCTGAAGCTACAGCCCAAGGCATCTGAGAGCTCTCCTCTCAATCTCTTTCTCTTCTATCTTCTTCGGACTTCATACTCAGAGTGCCAGTGGGTCCTGCCCACTGCTTACATGCCACCAAGAGAGAAAGGGAAAAGAGAAGGGGTACTACAATAACCCTTAGTAGATATTCCTGCATGACGGAAAATGATAAAAATATAATAAGATTAAATCATATTTATTTACATGCATATTGAATAAAAAAATTACATCAATACCTGAACAAACATCATATCTAGGAAAATCGTGAATAGTCCAAGCCGCAATACCACGAATCGTAATATGTCTTTCATTGATGCTTTTCGATACATCAATGACATTAATACCTCTCCATAACTCTTGAAGATCGTCAATGAGAGGAGCAAGATATACATTCATATCCTTAACTTGTCTTTTGCCTGGGATTAAAAGTGAAAGCATTAAATGTTCCCTTTTAATGCCAAGATATGGCGGAAGATTGTAGTTTATGACTACCACTGGCCATGTTCACCATTTACCGGATTTCATGGAGAATGGATTAACCCCATCTAATGCAACTCCTAACTTTAGATTCTGTGGATTTTGTGCAAATTCAGGCCATGTAGAATCAATATGCTGAAAAGCAACACTATCATGAGGAATTCTGATTATTCCATCAGTACTTTTGTGATCATGTCCCCAAGTCAAAAGCTTTGATAAATCGGGGCTTTGAAACATATGTCTAATCCGTGGAGCCAATGGAAATGTCTCAATACCTTTTTCGGGATTTTATCTTCTTCACCCTTATATCGAGGAGATTGACATTTGGGACATGTCAAAGAGTCTGCATATTCACCTCTATATAAAATACAATCGTTAGGACATGCATGTATACATTGATAATCTATACCAAGATTGTTGATTATCTTCTTCATTTCATCATGTGAGGTAGGAAGAATATTCTAACTTGGTAAAAACTTTTCAGATAATAACATGTAAGCTTATCAAAAAAAGATATATTAAAAAAGGTAAATAAATATATATACATATATACATGCAGGTTTTTATTCTTACTTTAGATAAGGTAAGAACAATAACTTGAATTGAATAGATACTTTTTGTCCGCGCATCTTTTAAAACTATTAATGCATCTTTCAAAATATTTACGCAAAATTTGGATGGCAGGATACGATTGTTTGTTTTGGATAATATGAAGTATTTACCTTCATTGAATGATTTGTCGATTCACACTTTCAAACTTAACATATGTGTGAATCGACAAATCATTCATATCCTCCAAAACAAACAATCGTATCCCGCCATCCAAACAATCGTATCCTGCCATCCAAACAATCGTATCCTATCAATTCACACATATGTTCATATAATGGTGACCTGGATGAATCGCATGCACAAAGGTTACTCAAGATAGAGCAAGATTTCTCGGGTATGCAGTAAACCTCTTGCATGTCAATGATGAGCATCTGAACTTTAGGATACAAAGTGGACTACTCCATTATAATCAGATTGCTGTCTCTTGAGTAACCTCTGTGCATGCGATTCATCCAGGTCACCATTGCGAATATTTGGAAAGATGCATTAATAGTTTTAAAAGATGCGCAGACAAAAAGTTTCCATTCAATTCAAGTTCTTGTTCTAACCTTATCTAAAGTAAGAATAAAAACCTGCATGTATTTATATATATATATATATATATATATATATATATATATATATATATATATATATATATATATATATATATATATATATATATATATATATATATATATATAAATAGATAGAAAATTGAAATTTATACCTTAATAGTGTCGAAACAGATACATTACTCCATCCAAAACGATTTTGAAGGTTGAGAATAAGTAAGCTCGCACTTAGTCGTGTCAAACAACTTCCTTCATATACATGCTTTAGACATTCCTCTCGAAGATATTTCTCATTTTTAGAAATATCCATGCTCTTACTGTCATTTTGATACCAATCCTCAATAAAATCTGCCATGCCATCATCTTCATCATTGTCACACAAATCTTGTACTTTATCGTCTTTTGAATATAGATCTTTCAACTTTGCATATTGCACAGGATTAGTTTTGCGTAGCCTCCTCATGGAAGCTTCTGATAAATGAGGTCTTACTAGTAATTGTGAATGCCGTGGACGAATATCATCAACATCATACGTTGGAATCTACTCATATAAATAAAACTCATTAGTATTCCATAAATGAATAAAAATTAAACTTCAAATATAAAATTAAGTATATAACTTATTAAATATGGATAGAAAATTTTTATTCTCTCTAGCTAAAAGGTGCTCTTGGAGGTCTACGCCATCCATAATTCACTAATAGTTCATCACGAGCATGTAATGTAGTAATAGCATTGACAACTATGTATCTTGATACATCTCTGCTCATGTATGGTGATTCATGACTATTTTCACGCTCCTCAAATGTGCAATTAGTCCTTGAACTATTATGTAACCCTCGACTACTATTTATTAAACATGCTATATTTCCATGTGTGTAAGGTCTTCCATCAATATATAATCTTTCATTTTCTGCATGTAAAATCCTTCTACTAGTAAGGGATGCTGCGTTCAAGCATATTCCATAAGTACTCATGCTTTGAACATAACGTGAAAGTCGATGCCAATCTCCCCATCCATATATAGGACCACAAAATGACATAAGAGTGACTTCATGTTAAAAGTCAAGCTTCAAGCTAAAAATTCGTGGGGAATCTTTTATGGACATGTGGAGCAATCAAAGGAAGCCAAAAGCCACGAGATTCCATCAAGAAAAGTCACTCAACCACTCCCCAAGTCATCTCAACTAATTCCTCCAAGTTAGGAGGCTGATTTGGAAAGGTAGTTCCTAGATTTTAGGGGCACACCTCTCACTATAAAAGGAGCATGTATCCCGACTTCTTTTGGGCCATCTTCTTGGAGTTTTAGCTCATGTAAAGTGAGCACTAAGTGCTGGAGTTGTGATAAGCAAGCCCCTTGCTTAAGCAAACCCCTTGCTTGCTTGTTTGTTTTCTTTTAGTAGGCATATCTATGTGTGTGCGCAGGCAGTGTTGCAACTCTCTACCCCTGAGTTGTTAGCATTGGTTCTCCCTCATATGGTATCCATTTGATGTAATTCTTGTCTCATTGGATAGCTATAAGAGTCTATTTTATGCTTATCAATTCTCTGGAGCATTCTTTGAGTAAGCTGGGAGCAACATTCATTTTAGTGAAGTTGTGTGATTGATATCTCTCTCTTTGTGTAGGCTCTGTTGGAAATATTTTGCTCTCTGTTGTAAGGGCTGGTTCTCCTTCTCTATGTATCCATTTGCTATGATTTTGGTGTCATTGGGTAGCTATTAGAGTCCTCTAAAGTTGACATAAGTTTGAGATTCATTCTCTGTATAATCTCTGAGAAAAGTTTGCTGGAGTGAAGTGAGGTCTCTGCTTGACTAGCAGTTGTGAGCATTCAACTAGCTCATGTTGTAGACATTGTTTCTCTTTGTGTAAGCATCCATTTCAAGTGAAATTTGTTTTGTTGGAAAGCCCTTGGTGTCTACTACAGGTCTACAAAAGCTCACTGGAGTTCTCTGCATAAGCTCTGAGTAAGAGCATTTTTGGTGTGCAGAGGTCAAAGAAGGATACCTGTGGAGGTCATTCGCGCTTCATCGTTGCTTAGGGGTTGAGATACTTCCCCCATCAGTGGTATCAGAGCATTTGGGCATCTTGGAGGTATCACATACAAGCAAGAAGACCTCTTGGAGTTGGTGGTTGAAGAGTTGCATCAACCAAAGCTTCTTGGAGGTAGCTCACATCAAGGGGGAGCTATTCTACTCAAATTTGCAAGAGCACAAGGTGTCCATCTAAGGAAAGCTTTGGATTGAGGTAACCTCAGAGCCTCATTTTCATTTTACACACATTGAAGCATTAGCCAAGGGCTAGGTCAAGTATCAAAGACTAGATATGGGAGACTTCAACACTCAAATTGAAAAGCTAGACAAAGGTAACTATCAAACATGGAGATTTAGGGTCTCCAACTATCTTATGGGCAAGGGCCTTTGGGGGTTGATTAGTGGAAGTGAACCAAGACCTAGGTTGGATGAGAATCCAACCAATGACCAGAGAAGGGCCTTTAGGGAATGGAATGAAAGAGACAAGAGGGTTATCTTTATTCTTTCCCAACACATTAGCAATAGCATGATCGGCCATATCCAAGACCTGGATTCAAGCATGAAGGTATGGGAGACACTTGAAAGGCTTTATTCAACAAGCACCAAAGCAAGGAAGATCCAACTCAAGAATGAGCTCAACAACCTTAGGAAGAGCTCAGGGAGTAGCATAAATGACTACATACTTAAGGTCAAGGAGTTATCAGATGCATTGGGATCCATTGGAAGCCACGTAGACGATGACGATCTTGTGGCTTATACTCTCAATGGTTTGAGAGATGATGAGAAGTGGAAACCCTTTACCACTTCAGTTTATGTAAGGGATAATCTTCCCGATTTTGAGCAATTGGTTGCTCTCATGGTCACCGAAGAAATGAACATAGGTGGAAGTTCAACTAAAAGCAAAGATGCACAAGTTTTCTATGCAGGTAATCAAAGGGGCAAAGGAAGACAAGGACAAGGAAGGGGCAAAGGAAGGTTTGGAGGAAGGCAAGGCCACTCAAGAAATCAAGGACATGACCAAGGCACCTCATCACAAAGAGGGAGAGGAAGATCAAGAGGAAGAGGAGGACGACATCAACAAAACAGGAATCAAGATGGCAAAGGATGTTACATATGTGGCAAGTTTGGCCACTATGCTAGAGATTGCTACCAAGGAGGAAACCAAAGGAACTATAATCAAGGTTCTTCATACAAAGGCCAAGGTAATTATGCTTCTACAAGTTCAGAAAATGACAATCTCTTGATGATGCACATGAATGGGAATTCAAGCAAAGTAGATAACACTTGGTATATTGATAGTGGATGTAGCAACCATATGAGTTGCAATGCTTCTTGGTTTACTAATCTACATGTTCCCAAAGGTAAAGGACATGTAGAAACAGGTGATGATACAGCCCATGAGATCTCCCATGTTGGAGATGTAGCTTTGGATGACAAGGAGGAAGGAAGATGTCTCAAGGATGTCTTGCATGTACCTACCATCACAAAGAACTTGGTGTCCATTGGGCAAATGGTTGAAAGAGGCTATCAAGTAAGGTTCAACAAAGGTGGATGCTTTGTGGAGAACCCTAAGCAAGGTTACAAGGTCATAGCAAGAGGAAAGAAGCAAGGGAGACTCTTCACTTTGGAGGTAAATTCTCATTCTACTCAACATGTCTACTTCACATATGGAAACAAGAGGATTTCGGAGTTGGACTTGTGGCACAAGAGGATAGGTCACATCAACATACAAAGAATGAAGGAAATGCAATTCAAGAGGCTGGTTGAAGGTCTTCCCAACTTCCAAGGACAAGGTATGAAGCATTTATGTGAATCTTGTCAACTAGGGAAGCAAGCGAGACTTCCATTCAAGAAGAGTGGCTACATAAGCCAACATCCATTGGAGTTGATACATACAGATGTGTGGGGGCCAACGAAAGAGCAATCCATTGGAGGTAACAAGTACTTTGTCACTTTTATAGATGATTGCACAAGGATGGTTTGGGTTTATTTCATCAAAAACAAATCAGATGTGTTTACATGTTTCAAAGCATTCAAGGCAATGGTAGAGAAGGAAACAGGTACATATATCAAGAAGCTAAGGTCCGATGGAGGGGGAGAATATTTCTCAAATGAGTTTTCTGATTTTTTAATGGATCAAGGCATCAAGAGGCAAGTAACATGCAGGTACACACCCCAACAAAATGGAGTAGCAGAGAGAAAGAATAGATACATTGCCGAGATCGCTAGAGCAATGCTTAATGAGATGAATGTACCTAACATGTTTTGGAGTGATGCAGCAAATACCGCCGTGTATCTAATGAATAGGGCTCCTACCTCAGGGATCCATGGCTTGACACCATATCAAGCCTATTATGGTAAGAAACCTGATCTTTCCCACTTGAAGATATTTGGATGTACTTGTTATGTACATGTGCCAAGTGAATTGAGGCACAAGCTACAACCAAAGGCAGAAAAGTGTGTGTTTCTAGGATATTCAAATGATCATAAAGGTTACAGGTGCTTCAACCCAAATACAAAGGACTTGAGGATATCAAGGGATGTAGCATTTGATGAGCTACTCCCTTGGTATAAGAAGTATGATTGTATGCAGGACTATGAAGAAGAAAAGCATGGACATGATGAAGAACAAATCGACCTAGAGCTAAGCGGCCCAAGGTGTTCCATCAATGAAGATAATTCAAGCATGAACTCACCATGGAGGGGGAGATCTTCATCAAGCTATGAAGCACAATCAATCAACAAAGGCAAAGCAACATTGGTGGAGTTGGATGAAGAAGGTAATGAAGTTGAAGATGATGAAGGACACATGATGGAGAAAGAAGCCACGTCAAAGAAAGAGATCAAGTTCCCAAGGCAAAGGAGGTTTATTCCTCCAAAAGGTGAAGAAAGGAAGTCTTCTAGAGTTAAGTATCCAACTCAAAGGTTTACTTATGATTCATACATGGCAACACATTATGCATATATGAACAAAGTAGTAGAAGATCATGAGCCCGATTGCTATGAAGATGCAAGCAGGTACACCGAATGGAAAGAGGCAATGCAAGAAGAGATCGACGCACTTGAGGAAAATCAAACATGGACTCTAGTGCCCAAGAAGGAGAACATGAAGGTAATAGGTAATAAGTGGGTGTATAAAGTAAAGAGGAATTCAAATGGATCTATTTCTAGGTTCAAAGCAAGATTGGTGGCTAAGGGTTTTGCACAAACCTATGGAGTGGACTTTGAAGAGACATTCAGCCCCGTGGCAAAGATGAGCACCATTAGGACACTCATTGCAATGGCTGCTAGCAAAGGATGGAAGCTCTTCCAATTGGATATCAAGAATGCCTTTCTCAATGGAGACTTGGAAGAAGAGGTATACATGGAGCAACCACTAGGTTTTGTTCATAAAGAGTTTCCACATCATGTTTGTAGGTTGAAGAAGGCACTTTATGGCCTCAAGCAAGCTCCAAGGGCTTGGAACCAAAGATTGGTGGACTATTTGATCAAATGGGGTTACAATCAATGCAAGGCGGATCCATCTCTCTTCATCAAACAAAGAGGAGAACTTGTGGTCTACATGTGTGTGTATGTAGATGATCTTATCATTACAGGTAATGATACAAAGGGCATTGAGGAGATCAACGCAAAGCTTGGAAAGGAGTTTAGGATCTCTGATCTTGGAGATCTTAGGTATTTTCTTGGCATTGAAGTTGTATACAAAGAAGAAGGTATTATGCTCATACAAAGGAAGTATATTCTAGACCTACTTGAGAGGTTTGGGATGCTACATTGCAAGCCTATTTCAAATCCCATGGAAGTTAATGTAAAGCTAAGCTCCATTGATGGAGAGCCATTAGAGGATGTAACTTTGTATCGATCTATTGTAGGCTCTTTCAATTATGCCACAATAACCAGGCCTGACATAGCATATGGAGTTGGAGTGTTATCACAATTTATGCATAGTCCAAGGACTACACACTTGCAAGCTGCAAGAAGAATGTTGCGATATCTCAAAGCCACTATAAATGAAGGATTGTTCTACTCATTTGATGATGATATGCAGGTCAAAGCTTATTCCGATGCCGATTGGGCCGGTTCGAAGGAAGATAGAAGGAGTACAAGTGGTTACCTAGTCATGCTAGGTAGCAAGATCATCTCATGGATTTCAAAGAAGCAACCCACGGTGGCATTATCTTCCACCGAGGCTGAGTATAGAGCTTTGGCTCAAGTCACATGTGAGCTAATGTGGATTAAGAAGTTATTTATGGAGCTTAATTTGCAGGTTGACACATATCCAATTTTTTTGTGACAACATGAGTAGCATTCATCTAGCATCGAACCCTGTCTATCATGCTAGAACCAAGCATATTGAAGTGCACTATCACTTCATAAGGGAAAAGGTGATATCCAAGGAAGTTTCAGTACATCATATTGGTACTAAGGACCAAGTTGCGGACATGTTTACAAAGGCTTTGGATGGGATCAAGATTTCAAAATTCAAGCAATGCATCAACATGAAGGAGCTTGGATGAGGATGAAGAATTGAAGCTTGAGGGGGAGTGTTAAAAGTCAAGCTTCAAGCTAAAAATTCGTGGGGAATATTTTATGGACATGTGGAGCAATCAAAGGAAGCCAAAAGCCACGAGATTCCATCAAGAAAAGTCACTCAACCACTCCCCAAGTCATCTCAACTAATTCCTCCAAGTTAGGAGGCTGATTTGGAAAGGTAGTTCCTAGATTTTAGGGGCACACCTCTCACTATAAAAGGAGCATGTATCCGGACTTCTTTTGGGCCATCTTCTTGGAGTTTTAGCTCATGTAAAGTGAGCACTAAGTGCTGGAGTTGTGATAAGCAAGCCCCTTACTTAAGCAACCCCCTTGCTTGCTTGTTTGTTTTCTTTTAGTAGGCATATCTATGTGTGTGCGCAGGCAGTGTTGCAACTCTCTACCCCTGAGTTGTTAGCATTGGTTCTCCCTCATATGGTATCCATTTGATGTAATTCTTGTCTCATTGGATAGCTATAAGAGTCTATTTTATGCTTATCAATTCTCTGGAGCATTCTCTGAGTAAGCTGGGAGCAACATTCATTTTAGTGAAGTTGTGTGATTGATATCTCTCTCTTTGTGTAGGCTCTGTTGGAAATATTTTGCTCTCTGTTGTAAGGGCTGGTTCTCCTTCTCTATGTATCCATTGGCTATGATTTTGGTGTCATTGGGTAGCTATTAGAGTCCTCTAAAGTTGACATAAGTTTGAGATTCATTCTCTATATAATCTCTGAGAAAAGCTTGCTGGAGTGAAGTGAGGTCTCTGCTTGACTAGCAGTTGTGAGCATTCAACTAGCTCATGTTGTAGACATTGTTTCTCTTTGTGTAAGCATCCATTTCAAGTGAAATTTGTTTTGTTGGAAAGCCCTTGGTGTCTACTACAGGTCTACAAAAGCTCACTGGAGTTCTCTGCATAAGCTCTGAGTAAGAGCATTTTTGGTGTGCAGAGGTCAAAGAAGGATACCTGTGGAGGTCATTCGCGCTTCATCGTTGCTTAGGGGTTGAGATACTTCCCCCATCACTTCAGAGTTCGGAGGCACATACAAATCCTCTACAATAAAGAGACCACGACCAGCATTAGTAATAGTGGATGGAGCAATCATATAGCGATTACCCCAAAAGTTGAAAACCTCTCCATCTAAAGGAAGTGGTCCTCTATTCCATCCTCCATATCTTCTTCTATCATATGTTTGTACTAAAGAACGATCACAAGCTGGCAATGGATAATCTCCAGCCGTTTCATTCTCTAAACCAGGAGGTAGAGGATTTCTAGAAACCTCTGCTTGTAATTGATGAACAGCAAGTCCATGACATGTACGAGGTACATTAACCATATGAGAAAAATCATCATCATCATCATCATCGAGCAAGTATTCCTGTATATCAATATAATAATTTGATTTTATACATGGTTTTTAAATAAAATAATGACATTCATACATATAGAAAATAATACCCAAGCATTATCACATTGACTAGGTGATGGTGCACGCTCAAAAGTACCATACTCTGCCTCATGTTGAATACATTCCAATCGTGGTCTTCGATACGTGCCATAACAAGAGTTACACCAACATATAATATGCTCTTGATAGTAAAATTCATCATAATTCCTATCGGAGGACACATGTGAAGTCCTTGCATGGGTAGGAGGTGGTGGAGTACCCTCTGATTGATCAGAATCTGCACATCATAAGAAACATAAAAAAAAATATAAGTTATGTATCCATCAAATATAGTTAAAATTAAATATTTCATATACTTACAGTACAAAGTCGTTGCACGATGAGGAGATGGTGGTGGAGTTCCATCTGATTGATCAGAATCTACAAATAATGGTATTTGATATTAATAATATTATCTACATAAATAAAAAATTCACATATACATATTTACACATACACACATATTCACATATACACATTTACACATACACACATATTCACATATACACAACTACATATTATTGTGGGATAAATGCATGTATTTTGTATGAATGAGTGTATATGCATGCATGTGTGTGTACGTATATATGTGGATATGTATATGTGTGTTTATGTTATATGTATGTATATGTGTATATGTATACATATATGCATGCGTATATGTTTGCATGTACATGTGTATGTGGGTATGTGTATGTGTATGTGTATGTGTGTGTATATATGTGTATGTATTCTGACTTTTTTTTCTGTTTGAGATTAAATTAACAGGAGATATTGTATGGTCGAAAAAAATAAGAGGCGAGCTAACATACCACCTGAGTCGTGGTAGTTTTTTCATAGATAGCTACGTCTTCAGGAGTCATTTCCTCAGCAGAAGGTACACAAATTAATAGTTTATATTTATAATTTTTTATATATTTTAGTAATTTAATTTACATTTAATTTATGTATTTTTTTTCTTGAATAAACAGGCTACTGCAAAGAAGAGAGTGGAGTTGGGCCATACATTGCACTTAGGCCAAATGGGCCATAATGGTTTTGTAGCTATGTTTGTAAGTATATGTGTTATTGTGAGTATATTTTTTATTTCACTTAAAATGCAAGCAACTAATGTTTTTTATTTGTTTCATTGCAGCGAAAGGATTATGGCCGATATCCTACGAAACACGAGATCGAGTATGCTACACATTTTGGATATCGGCGTTTGGGCAAGTATATACAAGATCATCCTGATGCCTTTGTGAGTATTTTTAAATTTTATATAATTATTTTGTTGTTATGAATGTTTTAATTATTTTATTGATTTATGTTTGTTATATGTAATACATGAGTATTATGGGGAGACAAATATGGATGAGGTGGAGAGACAAACACAGGAGGGACGATCTCGATCGTCACAGGGTGATCATGACGATGAGGATGAGGAAGATGAGGATGATCATGATATTGTTGATGATGATGATGATTAGGATTTTAGTTGATTATGACATTGGATTATATGTATTTACATTGATATATATATATATATATTTTATCTATATATTTTTCATTTCAGTTATGTTTTGAATTGTGTGTATGGTATTAAGTAATGAAGAGTTTTGTTCTATTGATTGTTATTATTGTTTATATTAAGCATGTGTTTTAATACTTTAATTATATAATTCATTCATATGTGTGTACCTAAGTGTATATGTATGTGTGTGTATATGTATGTATGTGCATGTGTATGTGTGTGTATATGTATGTATGTGCATGTGCATGTATAAGTGTATATGTGTGTATGAGTATGTGCATGTGCATGTGTATGTGTGTGTATATGTATATGCATGTATATGTATAACTCTATGTGTATGTGTGTGTATGTGCATGTATATGTGTATATGTAGGTATGTGCATGTGTGTGTGCATGTGTATATGTGTTTTAATACTTTAATTATATAATTCATTCATATGTGTGTACCTAAGTGTATATGTATGTGTGTGTATATGTATGTATGTGCATGTGTATGTGTGTGTATATGTATGTATGTGCATGTGCATGTATAAGTGTATATGTGTGTATGAGTATGTGCATGTGCATGTGTATGTGTGTGTATATGTATATGCATGTATATGTATAACTCTATGTGTATGTGTATCTATGTGCATGTATATGTGTATATGTAGGTATGTGCATGTGTGTGTGCATGTGTATATGTGTTTTAATACTTTAATTATATAATTCATTCATATGTGTGTACCTAAGTGTATATGTATGTGTGTGTATATGTATGTATGTGCATGTGTATGTGTGTGTATATGTATGTATGTGCATGTGCATGTATAAGTGTATATGTATGTATCAATATGTGCATGTTCTTGTGTATGTGTGTGTATATGTATATGCATGTATATGTATAACATGTGTATGTGTGTGTATGTGCATGTATATGTGTATAAGTAGGTATATGCATGTGTGTGTGCATCTTCATCATGTATAAGTGTATGAGTGCATATCAATAAGTGTGAGTATGGTATGTAATGAAAATAACACAATTCAAATGATCTACAAATAATAGAAATTGTACTTACAATTGTTAGCCATAGTTTTTGCTTGGTTAGCTTCTTGAATAACCTGCAATAAAGAGAGAAAGAAAAGAGAGAGAGAGAGAGAGAGAGAGAGAGATCTAGAGAGAGATCTAGAGAGAGAGAGACATCTAGAGAGAGAGAGAGAATTCAAAGAGAGAAAGATGTAGAAAGAGCGAAACAAAGACAGAGGGAGACAATAACAAAGAGCTTAGGCAAAACAACAATTCTGCATATACTTGCTTCAGCTCGTAAGCGTAGCACAATTGCAAACGTTGGAGAGCTCTTCGATCGGATGCGTGAAAATGCCGATTGCAGAGCCTCCAACGTTTTAATTTTTGTCCGTCAACAGATCTTCGTGTAAGCGATTCTATTGTCGTTGTATAAGCGACATTTTTTAGCGTCGCTTATGCGATGGCTACTGACGTCGCTTATGCGATGCAAAAAAGCGTCGCTTATGCGATGGCTATTGATGTCGCTTATGCGATGGCTATTGATGTCGCTTATGCGACGAAAAAAAGCATTGCTTAAGCGACGCGTTTAAATAGCGTCGTTTTAGCGACATTGTACGCGAGCGTTGCAATCCAAGTTGCAAATACCGTCGTTTTTTGCGTCTTCTAATCGACGGTCCGCGCTCGACGCTAATTACGATGCAAGTTGTAATTTTATAGCGACAAAATTCTGTCGCCTTAACCGTCGCTATACGCCCGTATTCCTTGTAGTGTAATAAACCGCTCAAAGGTTATTTGAAAATTAATGACTCTAATGGACGGCTATTGCATGAGTAAAAATTTCTCTACAAAAACTTGCCAAATGCCTTTTTTAAATGCAATAGGTTAGGTCATTGTGTTAGAGATTGTCCTTTAATGAAAGAGGTGAATAATAATATGGATGCAAAAAAAGTAGATGATTACCCCATCCACAAACGGCCTTTTGGCTCTTGCTATCAAAAAGCCTTAGAGCAAGCAAGAAAAAAAAAAGTATAAAATGTGCGTTTATACTTTTGATGTGTTATTGGAAGAAGTTTCTAATTCGCTTTTTATGATAGATAAAAGAGTTAAAGCTCTTGATGCTTTTCCTTTTGGAGCCACGAGCTCAACTAAGTCTACTGATCGGGTTGGCATGAAGGATTATGTCCCTACAACCAAGGCCCTCAAGGATTCAGAAATAGGTTGGACAATTGTTCAAAACAACAAAAACTCCTAATGATTTCTGCTGCTAATTCTAACATTCCTGATAATGGCTCTCGGATGGAGACTAATAATATTTTGGCATCTGAGGAATACACGTTCATTGACTACTTGCAAAGATTGATGATGCAAAAATCAATGGGCTCCAATGCCATCGTAATGATGTTGATGATCTGAACCTTATCTAGAAAGAGAACTGGGCACCATCAGGTCAAAAAATCTCTAGAACAAAGAGGAAAGATAGTCTATCGAAATCCAAAAGGAAGGATATTTTGAAAACTTGCTATCTTTGAATAAGCTCACTAGAAACATTAAGAAATTACTATGTATTCGGTGATTGGTTTTTTTTCCTTCTTCTTGTTTACAATGAATAGTCTAAGCATCATCTATCTTAACATTAAAGGGATCACTGATCCGACTAGAGCTAAGTGCATAAACAAGTGGATGTTTGAAATGTCTTTGATGCCTAACATTTTTTGCATTTAGGAGCTTAAGCTCTTGGGAGATAAGTTGAATTGTCATTTAATTAGTGTTTCTAACAAGCATTCTTGGTTGTACACTAATCACCCTTAGGGAAAGGGGGGATTTTCCATTACGGTAGCCAATGTGATTAGTCATTTTGTCAAAGATAAAATCCAGAGCCCTTCTCATCAATGGGTTGGCCTTACCCTCTGTAAGCCTTTTGACTGCACTGTGATCAGTCTCTATGCTTCCAACTATCTCCATCAGAGAACCCTTTGTTGGGAAGAGTTGTCCCATTAGGTTGGCCCCCTTATTATTGTTGGGGACTTCAATATGGTTACTGCCATTAGTGATAGATTTGATAAACAAGGAACTATCGTTTCTGGACAAGAGTGGAAAGAATGGATTAGACTCATTACTAAGCATGACTTGCTTAATATCTCTTCCCAAACTCGATTCACCTGGAAGAATAGGCAAAAAAGCCCCCAATTCCATGGGGCTCCTCTTGATCGTGCTTACATAGACCTTGCTCTCTCCCATCAATTCTCGGACATGAAAGTTGAGCTTGACCAGTCTTTGTGCATTTCGGATCACCTCCCTATTAGAGTGCCCCTTAGACATAACTGTCCTAATGCTAGATCGGGTTGGCCGCAATTGGACCCATCTCTCCTCAATGTCCCATGTGTGATAGAAAAGTCCAAAAACATCATCTCTCATTGCTTCAATAAATTTGTTAACCCTTGTGTGACTTGGGCCAAAGCTATCAGAGAAGTCCAAGTTCTCTTTACCCACTATAAGTCTCTCAAGAGAGCTAATAGAGCTAAGAGAAGAAGTGACATTCTTAAGGAGATAGACCTGCTAAGTTCCTCTCAAAGCCCTCACAAAATGGGTTTGATTTTATCCCTTCACGGGAGATTGAAGTATGAAGAGTACATTGAGGAGAAGTTGCACGATGCTACTCGCTTCTTTACTAATGTTTTCTCTAGTTTTCCCGAGTGGGGGGAGGACATCCCCAGAGCCAGGGCTTGCATCACTCTTAAAAGGAAAAAAATGATTCCTCCTGACATGGATACCATGTTGGACCTGCCCCTCACTGCCGGTGAGATTAAAGAAACCATAGGTAAATTGAAACCTTGCAAGACTTCTGGCCTTGATGGTATTCCTAATGAGTTTTTCATTGCTTTGAAAGATTTCTTGACTCCCTTTATTCTCTCTATTTGGAATGAATCTCTTAGTAGAGGCACTCTTCCTATTCAAATCAACACTCGAGTGATAAAGTTGATACATAAAAAAGGAACAAAAGAGGATTTGAATAACTGGAGGCTTATCACCTATATTACCAGTATCTATAAGATATTTGCCTCTTCCCTTGCTAGAAGACTCAGCCCTCTTATGAAAGACATCACCGTGCCTGAGCAAAAAAGTCTTCATCAAAGGTAGATTTATTCTTGATGCTATTATTTCTTTGTGGAAGGTATTGAGTATGCCAATGAGTCCAACCAACCCTTTTATTTCTTCAAAATTGACTTTGACAATGCTTATGATAGGATAGAATGGAACTCTGTGCTCCAATCTCTACATGACATAGGAGCTGGGAAAAGGTTCATAAAAGCTATCAGTACTCTCTTTGACAATGCCCACTCTAGGGTGGTTATATATGGGAATCACTCTCCTCATTTCAGACTTAGAAGGTCTATCAGACAAGGTTTCCCTTTAGCCCCCCTCCTCTTTGCCATAGCTAGTGATGCCCTTGGGGTGGCTAATTAAAGATGCTATTGAGAGTAAGAAAGTTGAAGGTATTTCTATGCAAGGTAGTGATAAGCAGCTTTGTCTTCAAACCTTTCTTGATGATACTAATATCCTGATTAAAGTTGATGAAAACCATCCCAATAGTATCTTAGAGTGCCTTAACACCTTCTACATTGCTAGTGGATCAAATATTATTCATAAAAGAACATCTTTTAAGTCTTCCTCTAATCATGTGTCTGCTTGCATTGAGAACATTGGTTGCGAAAAAAATCATTAAAGATGGGGAAGTGTTCAACAATCTTTCTCAAGGTTCCTCTTGCCTTTTCACCAAAAGCACAACATTCACCTTGCCTAGAAAGAGCTGTTGTTGGGGGTTTGCAACAAATTCGTATTTGTTTTATGGAACCTGTGGAGAGCTGATATGTTATGGAGTATCTGGAAAAGCAGAAATGTGGTTGTCTTCAATAACAAGAAGCCCATTTGTGCTGTAGTTTACTCACTGCAAATAGTTCTGAAGAGAATTTGCATTAAAGCTCTTACTGACACTAAGGATGCTCCTGATGATGAATTCTCTCTCTCTAGTCATCTGAATAGTTCTAGACCTAGCCAATGGAGGGCTTCTTTGTTGAAGTTGTACTCTACCTCTAGGATTGAAATGGTTGATGTATGCTATTAGTTACCCTTTTGGTGCCTTCACCTTATGTTGTATGTTATCCTCCATATGGATCTATTTGAGTTGCAGCCTACTGTTCTATGTCATGACACTGACAATGTGATTTGCTATTATATTTGTCAAATTGTTGAAGGCCACTAATTGTAATTGGTGGGGATAATCTTGCCCCATTTACATTGTTATATGCCATTATTAATTTACTTCTTGTTCTATCAAAGAAAACGAACAGGTGAACAAAAAAACAACGTATTAAGTTTACTATTCTTAATCTATTTCTTATATATCTACCCGTTACAGACAAGTTGAAACATAGATCTCAGTTTATGAAACCTTACCTTGGTTTTTCTGGCGCACCTGTCTTCCGGTGTGCTCTTACGATAATGCTGGACACAATGGAGAAGTCATGACATATTTTTTACGCATTAAAGAAAGCTTGAAAAAGGGGCTAGAAATGTGAGAACATAAAATGCTTGCAGAGCAATGTGTATGTCTGATTTCGGAAAGAGGCAAAAATTTTCTTTGGGCAATAGGGGATACGTCAAACTGGAGAGAGAGAGAGAGAGAGAGTTTCAGAAGCCTCAGACTATGAACTGGAAAGAAATAACCACTTGAATGAATGCATGTACCTGTGTGTTTATGTACGTATGTATGCATAAATGTGGATACACACATGCGGCGCGTATTTATATCTATCTATTTATCTATATGTGTATTTAAATTCATTTATCTTTGAACAATGCTTATAGATGTTTACATACTATTATATTAAACTTCACTTTGACAAAGCCACTCAGGCGCCTTTACATTTAGTTTCATGTGGCCGCATGACGCATATAGAGACAAGAGGTCTTTCCTTGGAACGTGATACTTGCACACGTTCTAAGGTCCATTCAGTTCACGATCTTCCCGAACTTCCAATTTAAAAAGACGTTACAAACCTCCACCCATCGCACTCCCCGAAAACACGTTTCTGATGCCAATCGCTGAGGTCAACGGCTTCAAGAAGACAGATTGCAAGGTTTGAGGAACTCGAGTAACTTTTATAAAAGACCATTGCACAGAGTTGAGGTCAACGGCTCAATGAGAAACTCTAATCTGTAATATGCCTTTAAATCCATGATATTGATCGGATCTTGTACACATCACAGCAAAGCCCCTGGATTACACATTTATCTGATTCCAAGCTTCTACGACGACAAAAAAGATCCGTAACCGTACGGTACAAGAAAGCACTCGACTGAAGCCAATGTCAACGCTACTACTGAGTCCTCTCTGACGGTCAGCAAAACTATTGATGACATGTAATCTGGAAAGATGTTGCATTGTGGCTGAGTGCCATCGTTTGTCGATCACTGCAGTAGTGTTGAGTGTCGTTTAACCCAGTCTTGTAAACCCATGGGTACTATGCCCTTCCTTGTACAGTTGCAATTTCAAGGTTAAAGTTCGAAGGAGTAAGCTTGGGCAGAACCTGCATTTAAAATAAATAAATAAATAAATAAATAAATATATATATATATATCTATATATATATATATATATATATATATATATATAGATCTCTTGCAGACCCCTACGCATGTCGATTTGTGAAGTTACGCTAGCTTCTGATGCCCATCGTTGAGATCAATGGCTTCAAGAAGACATCCATTAAAAATCTACAAAAGTCTCACATCGCTTGTCCGAGTGGTTGGGTCATCGGCACCATGTAAGGGACATGTTTAACATGGAAAGTTGTATCTTGTGGTTGATGTGCCACCGTTTGTCCTATTCCACGGTAGTTGTGACTGTAGTTTAACCCAGCTTTGTAAACCCCTATTCTTGTGGGATAAGGAGGGTCCCATGACTACTATGCCTTTCCTTGAACAATTGCAATTTCAAAGTTAATTTCCTTGAACAATTGCAATTTCAAAGTTAAAGCCTAGAGGAGTAGGGCTCGACCGAACCTCCATTTATAAACAAAAACAAATCTACAAAAGTCTATTATGTATTGTTAATGGCAACGGATTCAGGAAGACATATAGCACGACCTTTGAGGAACTCGAATAAGTTTTATGTCAAGCAGGCCCATGGCAGATACAGACGACCATTCCCACTCATTAACGATGCACGGCGATCCCAATGTACGAACACGTAAATCAATATGTGTAAACATATTTCTACAAAATCTTTCCATCTTTTGCAATCCTTTGTCATTTCTCACCAATAAGACAAGAAGTATACAATAGAAGAGATCAGACACTAGTTAATCATTAATGCATGCCCTGCCACATTAAGTTGCACTCCCGCGTATTAATGAAGCTTGTTCTCATGTTTGGAAAGTGTTCGGGCCTCCCCGAGCCATGGAAAGCCTGATGATCAATGAGATGCCCAACAAACTAAATACTTGCACTCTAGGTAGCTCCTCACAATCTTGCTTCCTCAGTAATTATGGGGTAGCCCTAACATCAACTTGAAAGTATTTCTTGAATGGTTGATTGTATACCTAGAGGCCTCACAAAAGAGTCAAAGGAAATTGAAATGTACGAGATTGAGTTAGTCTCATTCTTCAAGAAAAGAGTGGCGTCACCAATGAGAAGTTTTAGAATAGTGTGATCCTAACTTGTGAAAGGCAAAGACCATGAATATGGCCCAATTGTACTTGATTACCATCTAAGCAACTTAGCCCATCCATAGCAATGGCAAAGATTAATGGGACAAGGAGGCATCCCTATATGATAGAAAGCTTTACCAAAATAGTTAAAGAGAGATGCTCATTAATGTTGATATGAGTAGAATTGATTCCACGCAACATAGAAAACATTTCGATAAGCCAAGGCCCCCATCCAAGGTCTTCCATGGACTGAAGGATAAAGTCCCATTCCAAGTTTTCATACGTTTTGTCAAAGTTAGTTTTGAGGAAGAGGATTTTTTAGAAGACTCCCTCACACAATCTAAGCCCTCCCAAATATTAATGATAGCTTTACAGATGGATCTATCTTTGATGAAACACTTTGGTCCTCGTAGATCCATCAGTAGAGATGGCTTGCAATGCAATTGCCTATGGACTTGGTGAATATTTTGTAGCCAGTCTAAAAATGGTGATAAGCTACCAATTTCTTACTCTATTTTTGTTGTCTTTCTTATGGATGAAGTTTATTACACCTTCATTCAAGAATTTAGGCAAAGCAGTAAAATGAAAATCTTCTTGCCAAACCAAAAAAAAAAAAGAAGAGATCCCTAAAATATCATTGAAAATTAGGAAAGATTATTCATTAGTAACGCCATTGGAGCCAGGGAATTTACCTTTAGCGATGCTTTTGATAGCATCCAAGTTCTCACATTTTTTATCATGGAAAATAAAGATGATGCACAATTTCTAGTGGAGAATGTTTTCTCTCTCACATTTGATATAAGAGCCATGCAATCATGCCTCCCAGGAGAAAGCGAGTTACGAGCTTTAAACACATGAATGAAGTGATTAGTTAAAAGTATTACTATTAATAATTATGGTTAGGACGTCTCTATTGTGCTTCCTCATCAAGAGTCTAGACATTTCTTCTGAAGGTTTGTCAACCTTGCTAGCCCATGTCTTTAAAAACAACCAAAGTCTCCTCCTTCTAGCTTCTTCTTCATATTTGAAAAGCCATCTAATCTTGAAAAGTCCCTTTTCTAAATGGTATTTACATTTTACATAACCTTTTATAAAAATTTTCACTTATTCTCTTTGTATTATTTGCATCTCCCTTTGCGTTCTTTGTGCAAAAAATACCTAGGTCTGATTGATGGACATAATCAAACTCCTAGCAAGGGAGAAGTGAGCCTAAAAGGTGTACCCCAACTGAGAGTGACTTCCTATCTAATGAAGGGGAATGAGAACACTAATAGGTTGGCAGAGAACCATGGAGCTTTTCTACTTGAAGCAAAGGGCATTCATAGAAAATAATAATGTCAAATAGTGATCCAAGATTGCGATATCTATGATCTCCAAGAGGGAGGATAGACCTAGGTGATCAATGATGTTTTCGGAGATGTAGCATGTGTCAATTCTTGATTATCAAAAATAAATATCAGACTCAAGTTTTGAGTAAGAACAATTATTAGAATCCTTAACTAGAATTGGATCATGATAAAGCTTGAGAAGATGCCATTTGTCTTTTCCAAATTCTTCAATCATGCGGCCTTCCTGCTCCCACCTATCTAGCACTTCCACCATGTTAAAAGTGTTGCACAAGGTAATGTATGAGTGAAAATTTTCAAGAGAGCCATGTTTTGATTCTATCTAGTTTGTGGTTACGGGCATACACGTAAGCGATGATGAGAGGATGAGTCCTCCCAAAAGAGGAAACAATTCAATGATGAAAAGCATCAACATAAAATCCTAGAAGCAATAATAAAATTGTCATTCGATAGATCATGAATTTTACATCTATAATCAACAAATTTGACAACCAAGAAAGTATTGGCTGATGTAGAAACTTATGGTAGATTGTTTTCGATCTCTAGCACAAAAAAAGCATGTGATAATGTAAAAGAACTATCACCAGCAATAGTCATAATGAATCTTACCAATTCCCATGACTAGATAAGAGGATTTATTGGTGCATGTGATAGTATTCCCTGTGGGAGCAGGCCCAAGTGAAGTGAAGAAACTGCACTACAAGGTAATATGTTTGCTTTCCCCACTGTTAGTGTACCAAACATTTAAGTCTATTGTAGATATACACTCTTCATGAGAAGATAGTTCAAAAGTGCAAACAATAGAAAATGCCCATTCTTCATTCCACACAAGATTAGTAGACTATGTTTTTGGTGTAGAGGCCTCTACAATAACCATTCCAACCTCTTTTTTCTTTGCCTCTTTTGCAACTTTTTTGGACAATCTTTATGACATGCTCATTTGCTTTATAGTATTTACAAAATAATTTATTATTATTTTTTTATTTCTTCTCGTCTTGTTCTTCCTTTTTTGACTCTGCAAAATTAGCAGATTTTTGCTTACTAGTAGATTCACTCTATTTACCTTTGCCAATCTGACCAGCTAAGAAATCTTGATTTGCTACACACGGAATTGCTCTTCCTAGACTGACTTTCCTACAAAAATTTAGAGATGAACTCCTCAAATGTTAAGGCATTTGGATTGCCTTCATTTATCAACCAAAAATTAGAAGAAAAACTTTGATATGAATTGAGAAGACCATGCAGAACAATCTACAAAAGTAAACTCTCCGGCAAGACTTCACTAGCAGATCAATTGTTCCTTCAAATCTTTGATCTTTGTCAAAAAATTGTCCATAGAATCTGCTTCATTCATATTCTCACTCACCAATCGTTTTACGAGGTAAGCAATATGAGCCTCATTGTGTCCCTAGTATGAGGTCATAAGTGTATTCCAAGCATCCTTTTTTGTTTTGCTAGAGAAAATATGAGGGATAATGGCATGTTTCATAGAAAAAGCTATCAATGTATATGCTTGAGTAGCTTCGTGATCCCATCGAAGTTTCTCTATAGTAGGTGTAGTAGGAACCATAATAGGAAAATGAATTTGAAGATCGTCATCTTCAATGCTATCTGCATCACCTTCAATAACTATATATAGAGGTGTAGTAGGTCATTTATCAATACCCTACACAATATTCCACAGTCCATTTGCAACTAATATGTGATGCATCATATACTCCCATAATGGGTGATTGGCATCATCCAACTTGGCCTCAACAACCAACATGAAAAATACATCATTGCTTTTAGCCATGTACATTGAGTAAAGTACACTAATATAGAAGGTCTCTATCTCAAAACATTGAACTGAACTACCTTGCCAAGCTTTACTAAACTTGTACCATGATTTGGGCTAATTCTAATGGAAAATGCAAAACCTATATATATATATATATATATATATATATATATATATATATATATATATATATATATATATATATATATATATATATATATATATATATATATATATATATATATATATATATATATATTTTTTTTTTTTTGGCACAAAAGGAAAAATTTTCTTGCACAAGCACTCTAATAGTGCGTTCGGAGGCTGAAATGAGCTCACATCTGAATTTGGATACCACATAATCAAGCTATTTTGAACTTCTAATCACCTTAAGTATGCTCACCAAATTTCATGCAAGTGATGACCTCCCTTGGGATAAAACAATTCAAGTATCCAAGTATCACTCAAGTAGCAAAAGATGCACTTAACCACATGCCAATGCTTCACACCTGGGCAATGCATAAACTTTATTATCTTTGAAATAGAAAATTGAATATCAGGCCAAGTTATAGATAAATAAATCAATCATCCAATAGCCTGTTGATAGAGAACAACATCAAATGCATCTCCAACATCATAAAGACTCAATCATTAACCTTTTTCCATAGGAGTGGCAATAGGTTTGCAATCTTCAAGGCCAAAACATCCCAATAATGTATCAATATACTTTTTTGACATTAGGCTGTTCCACCATCAAACTAAATGCCCTAATAATGATGCAAATGCCCAAACTTTGACATCTCAAATGAGGCATGCAAATCAATCTTAAAATCAGCAATATGCTTCTCATTAGGAATAGTGAGCAACATGTCAAGAACATAGGTAACATTGATGAGAAGAATATAATTTTCAAGCTTAATATATAAGGTGCTCTTAGTTGGATTGTTCTTAAAACCATGTGCAATCAAGTAGGCATGTATCTTTTCATTCCAAGCATGTGGTACTTGCTTTAAACCAAACACCTTCCACATGCACAATTTGTTTTCATGGACTTTCTACATGAAACCATGGGGTTGAAAAACATACACTTCTTCATTTAATTCACCATTCAAAAATGCTCTTTTAATGTCCAACCATGATGGGTTGCAAGTGCATATATGCTAGGAATGGTAGTCATTCAACATGTGGGAGCAAAGACCTCATCAAAATGAATGCCTCTTTCTTGAGCATAACCTTTTGCAAAAAGCCTAGATTTGTACTTTTTAACTCTTCCATCAGGTTTACATTTAAGCTTGTATACCCATTTAATGCCAAAGGCCTGTTTGCAAGGAGGAAACTCACATAAAGACCACGTACGATTCTTCATAATAACATCATATTCTGATTGCATAGAAGACATCCAATTTTTCAAATTTTGTGCTTCATCAAAAGAAACATGTTCATTCTCATCCCAAAGACTAGATGCAGCCATAACATAGCAATCTGATGCAAAAGAAGCCTGAACGAGTATGATATGACAAAGGTGCATCTAACTAGCTATCTCGCAAAGTTTGCACCAACCATTTTAGCATAGTTTTTGTCTCCTCTATATCAGACCTCTCATCAACAAGTGCATCATGTAAATATGCGTCGAAAAATGAATGATCTACATCATCATCTGAAACTTGTAAGGGCTACAAAATTACTTCATTTAGACTAGCACTTGGTTGTCCACCAGAAGAAAGAGGCAGCAAAGTGTCATATACATCTTTTGAGCTAAGTGATCTCTCCTTAGTACATAAAATTAGTGGCTGAATTGCATCTTCCAGAAAAACTAAATTAGAGCTAGCCAAAATGTAATTCATATGTGGATGATATAGACGATAGCCATTGCTTTCAAAACTGTACCCAACAAAAATACACTTCATTATTTTATCATCCAATTTTTTGCATTGTTGTTTACGCCCTAATACATATACCAAACAACCAGAGAAAGGTAGATGAGAAAAAAATGGCTTGCAACCATGCAAACACTCATATGGAGTGATAGTGTACTGCTCTTTTGGGACACTTGTTAAGTACATATGCTACACACAAAACAACATCAAGCCAAAAACTACGGTAAAGCCTGACTTTTGACCATACACCTCACTATCTCCATGAGATAACTATTCTTTCTTTTAGCAACGCCATTTTGTTGAGGTTTATATGGCATTGTACACTGATTTTGTATCCCAGGCTCAGCTAGACATGCATTAACATAAGAAGAGATGTATTTCCCCTCTTATTCCTAAAACAAGATGTCTACATAGGACTGCATACATCACTTTAAACAAACTACAATTTTTAAGTAGCATGTAGTGAACCATCTTTTGGGAAGGATGAATGCTAGATTTTTTTCTAAAATACAAACTTCACAAACATGTTTACCAAGTGCCTCAAGTTTGGGAAAAAGAATAGAATACACAAAAAACATAGTGCACAAGGAGGGCATGAATATAGATTTGTAGTTGACCAAGCCATTGCATTTTATTAAAGAACATATATAGAAGTGTATGGCGACCATTTGGACTTTTCGTGGACACTAATGGTAACAATCTCCTACTAAAGGCCAATATGGCCAAAGTGACTATGGGAGAAAAAAATAGAATGATAAAGAATACCTGAGTGTACGTATACAAACTATACCTCCCACCTGATCACATGTTACATAGAATACAAGTAACTATGTAAGATCATGAATCAAGTAACCCCCATTAAGAGACAACAGTGTTGAAAGCTATCCTATGGTAGAGCTCTATTCAAAGCATCCCCAACATTATCTCGAGTATGAACCTTCTCAAGAATAATGTGGTTAATGGCTAAGAAATCTCTAACAAAGTGATGCCTCACGTCAATGTGCTTGGTATTTGCATGATAAACCAAATTCTTAGCCAAAGCAATGGTACTCTGACTATGATTGAGCAAATGAAGTACATGCTAAGGTAGACCCATATCACAAGCAAGATGACAAAGCCACAATGCTTCCCTACATGCCTCACTTGCTCCAACATACTTTGCTTCTCTGGTGGAAAAAACTATAGATTATTGAAGAGGAGATCTCCAAGAGATAGCACCTCTAGCAAAATGAAAAATGTAATTTCATGTAGAATTTCGATTATCTACACAACTAGCATAATCAAAATTTGTGTAACCAATAATGGATGATTTCCCCCTACCCAAGCATAGAAACTTGTCCTTAGTGGCAGTGAGATATCTCAAAATCATCTTGAACACTTCCCAATGCTTCTTGCTAGGATTAGACATATATCTTCTCACAACTCCCGCTTCAAATGCAATGTCTAGTCTCGTAGCTACCATAGCATACATGAGACTACCAATAGCAGACTCATAAGAAAATTTGTTCATGAATTCCTTTTCCTTATCTGATTAGGGGCAACCATCCTTGCTCAATTTCACGTATGTGGGTAGAAGTGAACTCAATGCCTTTCCACCTTGCAAATTGAACTTGTGAAGTACTTTGGATATGTACTCACTTTGAGACACTTATATGTATCTTTTACTCCTATCACAAGTAACGTACATGCCAAGAATATGTTTGGCATAAATCCTTCATATCAAATGACCTCTTTTTGAAAATTGACAAGTCATAAGAGGACTTCCATGCAATCAACATATCCTCATTACTTTGAGACTTACCTTGAGACCATAAAAGCAACAAAATTTTGGTACCATTGTCTAGGGGACTGCTTAAGTCCATATAAGCTCTTCCTTAGCTTATAAACTAGACTTTCTTTGCCAAGAACTACATAACTCTCTAGTTGTTCCATCTAGATCTCGTTTGTTAGATCTCCATGCAACAAAGTAGTTTTCACATCCATTTGGACTAGCTCTTAGTCCCCCATTGCAACAAATCCAAGGACGCATTTATAGGGTAGTCATCTTGACCATTAGAGACAAGATTTCCTCAAAATCAACATCATGTTGTTGCGTAAAACCCTTTGCAACAATTCACGCTTTATACTTTGGAGAAGCACTATCTGATGTGAACATTAGCTTATATACCCATTTACATGGTAAAGCTTTCATACCCTTTGGCAAAGGTACGAAATCCCAAATACCATTCTTGTGAATAGAATCCAACTCACTCTTCATGATAGGCTCCTACTTGACATGATCCTTTGTCTGGAAAGCCTCTTTGTAGCAATAAGGCTCACAAACATCTATAAGCATAACAAAATCCCAACCTAGAACATATCTATCAAGTGGATGTGAGAGATGTGCAAAGCATCTCAATAGTTTTTGAATAGGAATATTTGTAGATGATCTAATCGGACATTCTCTTGAACATCCCTACTTGTGATACTTTTATGCATGCTAACTTGAGGACTAGTATCTTCAAACACCATTCTTCTCACTTCAACCTCTTTAATGGGTTTTTTATGCATCTTAGACTCATTGGAAATGACATCACTACTTCTGATCACTAGCCGTGTTTCAAGATCCCATAAGCGATATCCAAATCGACCTTCTTTCCCATATCCAAGAAAAATGCATTTCTTTGACTTATGGTCTAGCTTTTGTCTAAGATTCTTGGGCGTATGAACATATTCTTCACACATAAAACCTCAAAGATGATCATATTATGGTGGCTTCCTTGTCCATAACATGTTTCTCTTTCAAACCTTAGGCATTACTAGGTGAAAGATTAATCACATGAACTAAAGACAATACTACTTCTACCCAAAAGCCTTATGAAAGTTTTGCATGATGCAACATAGAAACTACTCTATCTTGAATAGTTCTATTCATCCTTTTATCCACATCATTTTGTATAGGGGTATAAGGAGCTATAATCTCTCTACAGATTCCTCTAGAATAACAAAAAAGGCTGAATTCATGTGAGGTATGCTCACCCGCACTATCTAAGCATAAAGCCTTAAGCTTAGTTCCTTTCCAATCTCAACTAAAGCAAGCCATTTTTTGAAAATAGGGAGTACCTCATCCTTCAATTTGATAGGATATAGTAGCATCATCTATGAAAGTGACAAAGTAAAGAGAACCACCTAATGACCTTGTGGGCATAGGACCACACACATTTGTATGAATGAGATCTAAAGGCTCACAAAATGAAAAGTTAGAGGAAGATAGCATAGGTAAGTAGCCATAATGGGAAAAAAATTCCATTCCACTATGAGATATATAGCCCAAATGGCCATGCTAAATACAAGCCACTAGTTGTTCAGTAATAGCTAACAAGTGTTCTTTCTATGATACAAAGAAAGGATAAAGTGAGCCAACTTTGCTTCCTCTTGTAATAACCATATTGCCTTTTGATATGCAAATGGATGGAGCACAAAAGAACACCTTGTAACCAAGGTCATCAAGTTGAGCAAATGACATCGAACCATGTGATAATTGAGGTATATGGCATAGAGTATGCATAGTAAATTTTATACCATCAATGAACTACACAATCACATCTCCAATCTCGATAAGGTCACACTGGTAGGAGTCACCATGACTCATAGGATGAAAAGACGTTTTCGCATAGGTAGAGAACCATTCTCTATGTGATGTCACATGGAAAGAAGCACTCAAATCTAACAACCATGTGTGAGAAAGAGAATCACTCATAAGAGCCTTACTAGGCACAGAAGTGTTGAGTGTCAACACATCACCATCATCAAAATAGCATTGATTTCTTCAATCTTCATAGTTGAAGTAGATAGTGTAGGTAGTTGTTTAACATACCCATCAACATTTTGTCCTTTACATTTAGCATTCTTTAATGCATAGTTGTCTTGCTTCATGTGTCCCTTTTTATGCCAATAATGACATTCAATATCCCTCTTCCTTGATTTACTTGTACTCTTATTCCATTGACCATTCTTTTACTAGTTCTTGCTCTTGCCACATTGCTGATTCTTGTTTCTGTAAGAATCAAGAACATTATATGCATATCCACTGTGACTGCCAACCATAGATTTCCTACGAATTTCCTCACTCAAGAGTGCTCCACATATGCCATCATAGACTAGTTTACCACTAGGTGTATTATTGTTAATAGCTGCATAGAACATATCCCATGATGCTAGCAAGGTGCATAGCAATAAGATGCATTTCATTTCATTATCCAACTCTATTTGGTAAGCCTCTAACTAAGATAATATAGCATCAAACACATTTAGATGAGCAACAACACTATCTTCTTACTTCATGGAAAGGTCAAATAGCTTTCTCATCACCTATAATTTATTTGATGCCATTTCTTTTTCATATGGGTTGCATAACTTATCCAAAAGCTCCTCTACACTTTCACAATCCAATACTATGAAGTAGAAATTATCTACTAGGTGCAATTGAATGATAGAACTAGCCATTTCATCCAAATCATCCCAACCATCTTCATCCATGTCAATAGGATCCTTTGAGATTCCATTTACTAGCTTCCATTATCTCCTTTAAATCATCACAACTTTAATCTAATTTTTCCATGGAGCAAAGTTTGTGCCATCAAATTTTTGGATATAAAATGGACTTTGCCCTGCAAGTCATAGCTCCTCCTCGAAACAATGGCACTAGATCCTGATCCACTAGACCTACATGAGATCTTTGATGCCATGATGAGAGAGAAACGACTAGAATGATAATGGATGTAGAATAGTCCAAACACCACGAAGGCTCAAAAAAGGATGACTGAGTGTTAGATTCTGGGAAGCATTGAATAGAATCTTCCCACAAAAATGAATTAATGAATAGAAATGAGCAAACAAAAGGATTATGTGAGAACATATGTGCTCACATGAATAGGTGTTTCAAGGAGTAAAATTGATCACTGTATTGTTCAAAAAACTAAAATCTAGAAACGTTTTGCAAGATTCTTCTCTAGAAATAAATAGTGTCAGCAAAACTCACTAAACTACAAGTACGGACATGTGAACCTCCATGGTGAATCACTGACTACACTACATATAACCACTTCATCAAAAGAAGCTAACTAGGCTTAGGAAGCACCTATGAACAACTATCATACATCTCCTAGAATGGGGTTCGGTACGTCTTCCACCTACATCACCGAAGAGACCCTGACATCTAGGTGTCTCCCAGTTAAGAAAACCTCACCATAACCCTCTTTATTGTTTAAGGAGATGGTGGATAGATTCTAGAGATGAAGTGGTGCTGCAAAATCCTGCTTCACATCAGCCAAGAACAAGTTGAGGAGTGTAGACTAGACCCCTTGAGCTTCCCAAAAATCATATATAACCACCTAAGTGCTTTTGAGCATGATCCTCTAAATAAGGAATCAAAATAGATGACTACAAACTTCAACTAAGTGTCAAGACTTGCTATTTTGGTCTCTACACATGTTTAGTAAAATAAATAAAAAGGATCACGTGTACACTAAGAATGATGCTTAGCAAGTTGAATGAATACCGTGATATTTTCAGGCTGCTAGAGTATGCAGACTAGTGAGCAGAGATGTGAAGATATCTCACGATTGAGAAAAGCAACCATAATGAAACTTTATCACTATGAAATTGACAGTATGTGGAATCTATAGCATTTTAAATAACATCAAATGATCAAATATGCACTCAGAATTAAGTATGAGAAGATCACTATTTTGAGATGAACTTTACAGAGAAGTCATTAATGTATATGTATTAAATCACATAAGAATACAATGACATTGGCAATGTATAATTGCACAATGTGAGGGTAGTGAAGTGGCTATAGAATGTTAACTAGAGTTGGAGCCAAATTTTGAATTCAAATTTAAGCTCTTACCATAAAGTGAATCCTAAACTTTAGGACTTACTTTCTCATCTATCAACTACCAAGTAATTCAAGATTTTATTTCCCCTAACTCCATGTGGGAATATTGCAACTAACATATGCACTTTTACAAGGATAAAAATAAGTTGATGTTTACAAGGGAATAGTCATATGTGACTATATGAAATAAAAGCTAATCATCCAAGTATGTAGGCTTGGACTCATTTGCACCAATAGCTCCACCTCAAGCCTATCATGCTTGGTCTTCATTTCTCTTTGATTTTGTGCAATCCAATCATCATTTGAACATGTTCATCTTAGTTCCATCCAAAGAATTTGTGAGCATATGTGCACATTGCAAATTGGTTGATAGATAAGGCAATTGGATGTCCTTTCCAAGTTGCTTCTCTCTTACATAATGATAGTGCACTTCAATGTGCTTAGTCCTTGCATGATATAGAAGATTAGCAGCCAAATGAAGTGAGCTAGTGTTATCTCCAAAAATCATTGGAGTATAAGAACGTAATCCCAAATATGTGTAAAGTAATCTGAGCCACATAGCCTCTTGTGTTGCATTTTCTAAGCCTCTATTTGGTTGTTTCTTTGATGACCATGGAATTAGCTTTGAACCTGTAAAAGATAAGTAGCTAGAAGTGCTCCTTCTAACATCTTTTGAGCCAGCCCAATCTGCATCAGAATACATATTGATATCCAAATCAGATGTGAATGGATAAAATAGCCCTTCATTTATAATACCCTTTAGATACTTTAAGATCCTCGTGGCAGCTTCTAAGTGAGGTTTTCTTGGTGTATGCATAAATTGGCTTAATGTACTTCCTCCATAACAAATGTCCACTCTTGTTAGGGTTGCATCATTGAGATTGCCAACAAGCATTTGACAACCTGTAATATCTTCAAGTAGTTTTCCCTCATGAGAACTAAGCTTGTGATTGAGCTCCATGGGTGAACCTGCACTTTTAGTGTTCTCCATCTTAAATTTGACTAACATATCATGAATGTACTTCCACTGAGTAATAAATATTCCAAAATCGGAATATACAAGTTCTAATCCAAGAAAGTATGTTAACAAACCAAGATCACTAATTTTAAATTCTTCCATCATCTAAGCTTTAATTTGCTTGATGTCATTTGCATCATTCCCTCTAATGATAATATCATCCACATAAACACATCGATAAGTAACTTCTGAGTTACTCTTCTTAATGAACAAGGGATAATCTCCTTTGCTAGCAACAAATCCTTGATCCTACAAATATGTGACAAGCCTATGGTTCCAAGCTCTAGGAGCTTGCTTTAAACCATTAAGTGCTTTCGTTAAATTTCAAACATAATCTGGTTTGTCCTTTTCTTCATACCCTGGTGGTTGAGCCATGTAGACTTCTTCTGAGATCCATCCATGTAGGAATGCATTTTTAACATCTAACTAATATAGGTTCCTATTCTGTGAAGCAACAATACTTACTAAAACTCTGATTGTTGGCATCTTAGCCACAGATGAGAAGGTCTCCTCATAATCCACTCCATGGGTTTGAGCGAACCCATTTGCTACTAGACTTTCTTTATACATGTTTATTGAACCATCTGAATTCTTCTTGACTTTATAAATCCACTTGGATTGTATTACCTTCACGCTTGGTTTCTTGGGGACTAGATCCCAAGTGTTGTTCTCTTGAAGTGCTTCAATTTCTTCCTACATAGCTTCTTTCCATTCTTTCTTCTTGCGCGCTTCTTCAAATGAAGAACGCTCTTCTGAGATAGAATATTTAGTCATTTATACAGAATGCTTGGTGACTCGTGATGTGTCATAGCCAAAGCTTATGGGTTTCTTACCATCCCTTTGATATCTTCTAAGTGCTTGATTGGATGACTCTACAATGTCTTCTAACTGCTAGAATTTTGCCTTGCCCTTGGACTTTGAAGCTTTGTAGTCAATCTATTCTTCATCTTCTAAGTTGACATCTTCTGATATCTATGGTTCTTCTTGAGTGAGAGTTGAAAAAGCATTTTCCAAGTATAGGGTAGCTTTATTTTCCTGCAATCATCTTCAAACCATGAATTATTTTCATCAAACACTACATCTCTACTAATTTTAAATCCTTTGTTAGTGGGATTATACAACCTATATCCTTTCTCATTTTGGTCATACCCAATTAATATACACCTTTCAGCTTTTGGATCAAGCTTTCCTCTAATATTGTAGGGTATATGTGCATAAGCAATGCACCCAAAAATTTTACAATGGTCTAGGGAAGGTCTTCTGACATTCCATGCTTCATATGATGTCATTCCATCCTAGGACTTGGATGGAACCATGCCTTGCTTTCCTCCTCAACTCCTTCCTCTAGTACCTCTTCCTCTACATGTGAAGTTCACTTGAGAGGTACTTGCCTCTTCTTCATTCTTTTTACCTTTTCTTTTATCTTTACTTTTATTTCTATATGTTTAAAGGGTAGAAGAATGATACCCTTGATAGTTGTCTCCATTCTTGTTGAGCTTTGTCTCATGTGTGAAGAGTTTCGCCATCATTGTGTTGAGGTTAGGTATCTGGATATCCATATATAGGTCCATTGCTGTGGTGAAGGACTCCCACTTATCATCAGCCTTGATGCCATTTATGATCTACCTTACTATCTGCTCCTCTTCTATTTCTTCTCGAGTGCTTCCAAGTTGGTAAGCTACATCCTTCATCTTGGTCACATAGTCAGCCACACTTTGCTTTGGTTGCTTTTTCAAGGTTGTGAACTCCATCCAAAGTTGTTTCTTCCTAGCCCTTGTATTTGATGAGAAGTACGAAGAGACTACTTCCCAAGCTTCTTGGGAGGACTTGCAATTCCTAATGTGAGGTAATAAGGAATCATATATTGAGTTAATTATATAAAACTTGGCTAGAGCATTCTTTGCACACCATGTAGTTAGACTTTCTTACTCTTATCTTGTAGGTTGATTTTTACTTTTGAATATTGCCATTTCCTCATCTCCAAAAATGTATCCATATATGCTTCTTCCTTGAAGGTAGGCTTGCATCCTTAGGGAACATGCCAGATAGTTGCCCCTATCCAATATTTCAATGAATGATGGAAATCCATCTCCCATCTTGCTTTGATGTTGTTCTGATACCATTGTTTGAGGAGATGGTGGATAGATTCTAGAGACGAAGTGGTGCTGCAAAATCCTAATTGACATCAGCAAAGAACAATTGTGGAGAGTAGACTAGACCCCTTGAGCTTCTCAAAAATCATAAATAACCACCTAAGTGCTTTGGAACATGATCTTCTAATGAATGAATCAAAACAAATCAGTAGAAACTTCAACTAAGTATCAAGACTTGCTATTTTGGTCTCTACACATGTTTAGTAATATGAATAGTGCCCTCAACCTAATAGCAATTGATTAGATTCCTTTTGGGAGTATCTAATTAAGTTAGATAGCTACCAACAATAAGTTAGTTCAATAAAAAGGATCAAGTGTACACTAAAAATGATGCTTAGCAAGTTGGATGACTATCTCGACATTTGGGGGTTGCTACAGTATGGAGATCAAGGAGCAAAGATGTGAAGATATCGCGATTGAGAAAAGCAATGACAATGAAAACTTGTAGCTATGAAATAGATAGTATGTTGAATCTATAGTATTTTGAATCACATCAAATGATTGGCTATGCACTGAGAATCGATTATGAGAAGATCATTATTCTGAGATGAAAGTGACAAAGAAGTGAAGTAGAGAAGTGATCAATGTATATGTTTTAATCACATAAGAATACAATGAAATTGGCAACGTATAATTGCATGATGTGAGGGTAATGAAGTGGCTATAGAATGAACTCACTTAACATAGAAAACCCCTCTCAAACATCTCCAAATTGGTTGCTATTCCACGTGTGTTTTTTATTCATTTTTATAGCTAGAGTTGGAACGCGATGTATGATAGTTGTTCATTAGTGCTCGATAAGCCTAGTTGGCTTCTTTTGGGTACCTGATTATATGCAATGGAGTCGTTCATTCACTATGCAGGTAAACATGTCAATACTTGGAGTTTTATGATATTTTGACACTAGTCATATGCTCATTTTTTACAAACGCTAGAAAAAGTTTTTCAAATATTTTATTTTGTCAACTATGTAGTGGTCCATTTACTCCTTGATACACTTATTTATTGGTTTTTGGACTCTTCTAGCTCCATAATCATTCTATTGAGTTCTCTATCATCAAGGACTCAGAGGTCTCAAGCACATCTAGTGGATCAAGGTCTAGTGCAAGTGCTCCAAGAAGAAGCTATAACTTGTAGGGCAAAGACCATTTTGAGATCCAAAATTTGATGGCAAAAACTTTGCTCTATGGAAGACTTAGATTGAACATGTGCTGATTCAAAGGACGCAATGGAAGCATGTAAATAGAATTTCAACGAAGCTTGCTGACATGGATGAAGGTGATTGGGATGAGTTAGATGAAATAGCCAGGTCTACCATTCACTTACACCTAGCAATATGTTTACTTTATAGTATTAGACTATGAAAGTGCAGAGGAGATTTGGAAGAAGTTATGCAATACATACGAAAAAGAGACAGCATCAAATAAAGTGTATCTAATGAGAAAATTATATGACCTTCGCATGAAGGACAGAGATAGTGTTGTTTCTCATCTAAATGAGTTTCTTTCTATATTCTCCCAGTTACAAACTCAAAAAATGGATATGGACAATGAAATGAAAGCAGTATTGCTACTATAAACCTTGCCATCATCATGGGATACAGTTTGCATAGCTATTAGCAATACTGAAATTGGTGATAAATTTGTCTATGATGACATATGTGGAGCACTCTTGACTGAGGAGATTCGTAGAAAATCTATGGTTGGCACTCAGAGTGGAGATGCATATAATGTTCGTGATTCTTACCAAGGAAAGAATCAACAATGTGGCAGGAGCAAGAACAAGGAAAAGAATGGTCAATGACATAAGAGTAGAAGTAAATCAAATAAGAGGGATATGGAATGCCATTATTGTGATAAGAAAGGACACATGACGTTGTGGGGATCGGAGATGTCGTTGTGCAGCTCATTGATCGTTCAAAATTTACTATGCATAATGTATGCCATGTACCTCAATTATCATGTAGTTTGATATCAGTTGATCAAATTGATGACCTTGGTTATAAGGTGGTCTTCTATGCTCAGTTATTTCGTATATCAAAGCGAAATATGGTTATTACAAAAGGAAGAAAAGGTGGCTCACTTTATCCTTTGTTTGTCTCATAGAAAGAACACGTGTTAGCTCTTACTGAACAGACTATGGCTTGTGTTTGGCATGCATGGTCGTTTGGGCCATATATCATGTAGTGCAATGGAAAATCTTCCTTGTTTTGGCTACTTACCTGTATTATCTTTCTCTGATTTTTCATTTTTTGAGCATTGTCAATATGGAAAGCAAACTAGGAATGTGCACAAGATGCACATTGACTCTTCAATTTAGCCTTTAGATCTCATTCATAGAGATGAGTGTGATCCTATGCCCACAAGTTCATTAGGTGGTTTTCTTTATTTTGTCACTTTCATAGATCATGCTACTAGAAAAGTCTAAGTATATCCTATCAAAGCAAAGGATGAGGTATTCCCTACTTTCTAAAAATGTCTTGCTTAAGTTGAGACTCAAAAAGGAACTAACCTTAAGGCTTTACGCTTAGATAATGGGGGTGAGTATAGCTCACATGAATTCAGCCTTTTCTAGTAGTCTAGAGGGATTCGTAGAGAGTTTACAACTCCTTATAACCCAATACAGAATGGTGTAGCTCAAAGGATGAATAGAACTATTCAAGATAGAGTAGTTTCTATGTTGTATCATGCAAACCTCTCACAAGGCTTTTGGGCAGGAGTATTGACTACAGTTCATGTGATTAACCTTTCACCTAGTAGTGCTAAAGGTTTGAAATTGACACAAGAGTTATGGACAGCGAAGCCTCCATATTATGAACATCTTGAAATTTTTGGGTGTGAAACATATGTTCATATACCCAAGAATCTTAGACAAAAGTTGGACCATAAGTCAAAGAAATCCATGTTCTTGGATATGGTCGAGAAGGATAATTTGGATATCTCTTATGGGATCTTGAAACAGGATCAGTGGTCAGAAGTACTGATGTCATTTTCAATGAGTCTAAGATGCATGAAGAACCCAATAAGGAGGTTGAAGTGAGAAAAGTGGTGTTTGAGGACACTAGTCGTCCAATTATCATGTATAAAAATGTTGCACATAGGGATGTTCAAGAGAATGTCCAATCAAATCAGTCTACAAATGTTCCTATTCACCAATCATTGAGACGCTTTACATGTGTCTCACATCCACTTGATAGATATGTTCCACATTTGGATTTCATTATGCTAACAAATGCTAGTGAGCCTTCTTGCTAAAAAGAGGCTATGCAGACTATGGACCATCTCAAGTGGGAGCGCGCCATGCAGAGTGGGTTGAATTCTATTCACAAGAAGGGTACTTGGGATTTACTGCCTTTGCCAAAGGGCAAGAAAGCTTTACCATGTAAATGGATATATAAGCTGAAATTCACATCAGGTAGTGCTTCTCCAAATTATAAAGCATGACTTGTTACAAAGGGTTTTAAGCAACAACATGGTGTTGATTTCAAGGAAATCTTCTCTCTAGTGGTTAAGATGACTACCCTGTGCATGTTGCTTGGATTCATTGCAATCGAGGACTTAGAGCAAGTCCAAATGGATATGAAAACTGTTTTCTTGCATGGAGATTTTATAGATGAGATCTATATGGAACAACTGGAGGGTTATGTAGTTCCTGGCAAAGAGACTCTAGTTTGTAAGCTCAGGAAGATCGTATATGGGCTTAAAAGTCCCCTAGATAATGGTACTAAAAGTTTGATGTTTTTATGAAGTTTCAAGGCTATTCTTGAAACAATGAGGATCCTTGTCTCTATACAAAGAGATGCTCAGATGGCAGCTTGATATGTTGGATACTTTATGTCAATGATATGTTGATTGTTGGGAAGTTCTCTTATGAATTGTCAATTCTAAAAAAGAAGTTGAGTTAGGAATTTAATATGAAGGAAATGGGGGATTCCAAACATATTCTTGGCATGCTAATTACTCATGAGAGGAGTAAAAGTTGCATATACTTGTCCCAAAGTGATTACATATCCAAAGAATCTCACATGTTCAATATGCAGGGTGGAAAGGCATTGAGTACACCTGTACCTACATATGTGAAATTGAGCAAGGATGAAAGGCCCAAATTTGATGAGGAAAAGGAATTCATGACCGAAATTCCTTATCATTCTACTATTGATAGTGTATGTGATGGTAGGTACGAGACCAAACATTGCATTTGTAGTGGGACCTATGAGCAGATATATGTCTAATCCTAGCAAGCAACATTGGGAAGTAGTCAAGATGATTTCAAGATATGTGAGTGGCACTAAGGAGAAGTGTCTATGCTTAGGTAGAGGGAAAGCATCCATTATTGGCTACATAGATTCCCACTACGCTAGTTGTGTAGACAACTGAAAGTCTACATGAGGGTACATTTTTCATTTTGCTTGTGGTGCTATCTCTTGGAGATCGCATCTTCAAGAATGTATAGTTGTTTACACCATAGAAGCATAGTATGTTGCAGCAAGTGAGGCATGTAAGGAAGCATTGTGGCTTTCTCGTCTTGCTTGTGATATGGGTTTACCTCAACATGTACCTCGTTTCCTCAATGATAGTCAAAGTGCCATTGCTTTGGCTAAGAATCCGGTCTATCATTCAAAGACCAAGCACATTGAGGTGAGGTATCACTTCATTAGAGATTGCTTAGCCACTAAACACATTATTCGTGAGAAGGTTCACACTTAAGATAATGTTGCAAATGCTGTCACGAAAGTTCTACCAGAGGATAGCTTTCGACATTATTGTCACTTGATGGGGGTTAGTTGATTCATGATCTTACATAGTCACTTGTATACTATGTAACATGCCCATCAGGTGGGAGGTACAGTTTGTATACTTACACTTAGGTATTCTTTATCATTCTTCATTTTTCTCTCCCATAGTTACTGTAGCCATTTTGGCCTTTAGTGGGAGATTGTTATCATTGGTGTCCATGTGAAAGGCCAAATGGCCACTAGACATTGTTCTATATGTTCTTTAATAAAACATATAGCGGCCTGGTTAGCCACAGACTATAAGTTTGGCCGCATTTGTAACACCTAAGAAGTCTGTGTTCATGCTCCCTGTTTACTATGTTTTTCTATGTATTATGTAGCCTCTGTGCGGAGTACCGTATGCAGCCCTATAATCTGAGTTTTTTGCTCCAAAGATAGCGTCGTGGAGATCTCAAGAAGGAGAGCGCACTGTGGTGCATCGCCATCAAAATACTTCAAATACATCAAGCAAACCAACAATTAGCTCTGCAGATCAATTTCATCCAAGTTGTTTCGTGCATAGATCATTCTTGTTTGGTGATACCCTACTCAGATTCATCTAGAATGTGAAAATTATCTCTTTAACCTCTATGATAATACATGGGATTGTTCTTGATTTATTGTCATGCTCAATTAACAAATATCATTATTAACTATAATTAACTGGCGGCATATTGTGTCGTATAGTACTGTCTTACTCACACCGGGCATCTTTGATAAAATTGAAATGTTTATTTGATATACAAAAAAATTTGTATCACCTTTTAGCATCATCATCAAACTTGATTATTTTAGTACCATGTTCGCATGAAAACTCCCAACGCTCTATAGTGTACCTCAGTGATTGCTAAGTAGTACTCGATACTTGGTCATTTGGTCTTTCAAGCGCACCAAAATCTCTTATAGTCGAGTTCTATTGTATTCCTTTTACAACATGCTTTTTCTAATATTCACTTAAACGCGTTGGTAGTGAATCAAAGTAACATATATCTTTTTAACAATACTTTGAATCGCGTTATTTTTAGCATCTTTGGTAGAAGATATACTACTCATTGTAAGAAAATATTATGCATCTGTCATATCATGAATTTTTGACGCATCAACTTCAATGATTCTCTATAATTCGATCTGAGTCGAGTAACTCTTCACTGCTAGCTTATTGGTCAATAAATTATTTCATTCTCCATTCCCATCCTCCTGATCCAAATCAGGCAACATACGTTTCCTCCATTTTCATTCCTATCATCAGCAAAATAATAAGATTACTACAATACACATCTAAACTAATAGACACATAGAATAGTAGATAGATTTTTGCCATGACTATTGTGTCCTATAAACATTCTTTACTGCACGTTAAGAAAAAACATTGCTCAAGAGAAACATTTCTCAAAGAAACTTACCTAGAGCGCTCTACAAGATCATGTTTCCAAATAGTAATGCTACAAGAATATGAGTATGGCAAAAGGGATGATGTGGCTGAACCATCGGTGAAGCAGGATGTGGATTATGGATAGACTGATGTCATTATCATAAATAGATGTGTGAAAAAATCCAACACTATCTTGTAGAATGGATCTCCTAACGACTGAACATTCCGGGACGGTTACCCTCGATAAAGTCTCTCATGTGCAAGCATGAAAAGAATCATTATGAGGACATGCATACCACATGACTAAATTCTCATAAATACCATATCATGATCTAGATATTCCAACTAACTTGAATATCATTGCATTGATTGAAATTTTAATGCAATTATGCAACAATCAAACAGCGAGTCCCAAGACGCCAGGTCGACTGGTTGGGTCCCTCGCCTCTTGAGGCGGGGGCGAGGGTTCAACCCCCCTGCGCTGCGGGACAGTGTATCCGCCTTCGGGCGCGAATTCCGGCCTTCGGGCGTTAAACCAGCTGGGCCTCCGGGCCGTTCACATCGATGTATGGGCCTTCGGGCCGTTCACCCTGTCTGCCCCTGTTCTTGTGGGATAAGGGGGGTCCCATGGGTACTATGCCCTTCATTGTACAGTTGTTTCTCTTTCAAATTAAAGTCAGGGGGAGTAGGCCTCGGCCGAACCTCCATTTTAAAAAAACAATCAAACAGCGATTAGGAAACAGTTTTATAATAGCTAATTAACGTTGTCCATGACACATCGTTTTGTCTACATTGTCATGCTTGGACCCCTACAATGTATAGTTAAAGAAAAATCAAAATGAATGGAGGGAAACATTGTTATTTGTGCACGTAAAGATATTTTGTTTTACTCAATCCTCCAAAATTACTCAAAGATAAGTAGTATATCTAAGTATTATATGTATGTAGTATAGCTTTGGACAGAATCTATGCGTTTGCAAATATTCTATGCGACAATATAAATAGCATATCATTGAGACAAAATACTATGTTTATTTCTAATTCCAACCAAGATAACACCACTTCTTCAAATAGAAATCATTACAAAAGAGGTTAAGGTGTAACATCTTAAAAGAAAAACTGGTATGCTGACGTGTTTAGAAAGGAAGTACTTGGAGCAAATTTACAAGTTCTTGAGATTGAAAAACATAAAAGACCGTGGTTAAATGTTTCAATTAAGTGTTAGAAATGAAGGTCCAAGGTTAATTCCTTGGATCAATACTGAAAATCACACTTGACGCAATAAAATAAGAAAGATTAAACCGTCAAGCTGCTCCAAGTAATCAAAATCGAAATGATTAGTCAATCGCAACTTAATTATAATCACCAAAAGCAAATCACTTAATAGGTTGTCTCTTGTTATATTTTGCCAACAGATTTTGGAGGTTCTATAACAGACAGATCAGCTTCTAATATTGTGACATTTGATCCATTCAACTTATATTATCTGGTCCTCTAAGTGTATAAGCAGTACGACTTCTTCCTTTCCATTGAAATTCTTAAAGATATATCTTATTGTTCACAAAGATGGTGCGATGTTTATAGTTTACTCCTCTATGTGCATCCAGAGAATCTTTATGAAAAAATCGTAGTGAAACCTTTAAGGAACGTTACATAGAACCTTAAAATATATTGAAGATTTTCCAGAAAAGAAAGGCTTCTAAGAGAAAAGTAATTTTTCAACAGAGAATGGAGGATGGTGTCAATGAAATCGAGTTGACAATCCGAGAAGTACCTCTGCGACCCCCATAATATACATACCATGATTAGAAATCCTTTTTTATATTACCATGAAAAATTAACATATTAAGTTTTTCTAGTGTTAATGTATTTCTTATATATCTATCCATTACAGACAACTTAAAATATAGATCTCAGCTTATAAAAGAACGATAATGCTGGACATAGTTTTTTACATAGTTCTCAGCTTATAAAAGTCCTCACATAGTTTTTTACGCTAGGGGATACGTCAAACTGGAGAGAGAGAGAGAGAGATACGTCAAACTGGAGAGAGAGAGAGAAAGAGAGAGAGAGCGCGATAGGGGATACGTCAAACTGGAGAGAGAGAGAGAGAGAGAGAGAGAGAGAGAGAGAGAGAGAGAGCGAGAGAGAAGCCTCGAAGTATGAACTGGTTAGAGAAATAACCACTTGAATGAATGCATGTATCTGTGTGTCTATGTACCTATGTGTGCATAAACGTGGATATACACATGCGCGTATTTATATCTATCTATTTATCCATATGTGTGTATGTAAATTCATTTATCTATGTATAATGCATATAGATGTTTAACTATTATGTTAAACTTCACATGTGATAGCATGACTCATATAGAGACAAGAGGACTTTCCTTGGAACTTGATACCCGCACACGTTCTAAGGTCCATTCGATTGGCTTGAGCCCTATGGTCAATATTCACTTCACGATCTTCCCGAACTTCCGATTTAAAAAGAACACACTCAATTGAAACCGAAGTCAACGCTACAAACGTCCACGCATCTTACTCCCCGAACACATTTCTGATGCCAATCGCTGAGGTCAACAGCTTCAAGAAGACATATTGCAAGGTTTGAGGAACTCAAGTAACTTTTATAAAAGACCATTGCACAGAGTTGAGGTCAACGGCTCAATGAGAACTCTAATCTGTAATATGCCTTTAAATCCATGATATTGATCTGATCTTGTACACATAAGTGCCACATTCAAAACATTGTGACGGTGTCTTATACTGAAATCTTGCACGTGGGCGAAGCCCCTGGTTTACACATTTATCTGATTCCAACCTTCAACTACGCGTCGACGACAAAAAAGATCCGTAGCCGTACGGTACAAGAAAGCACTCGATTGAAGCCGAAGTCAACGCTAGTACTGCGTCGTCTGACGCTCAGCAAAACTATTGATCTCTTACAAACCCCTACGCATGTCAATTTCTGAACATACAAACCCCTACGCATGTCAAAACTATTGATCAATGGCTTCAAGAAGACATATCGACTAAACATCTACAAAAGTCTACTATGCATTGTTAATGTCAACGGATTCAGGAAGACATACAGCACAACCTTTGAAAAACTCGAATAAGGTTTATGTCAAGCAGGCCCATGGCAGATATAGATGACCATTCCCACTCATTAACGATGCACGGCGATCCCAATGTACGAACATGTAAATCAATATGTGTAAACATATATGTGAGCTTAATACATGGTCGACACCTGTCAGAACTAGAAACTTATGTATCTATATATACCTCTCCAATGCGCAGTTGAACTGTTTATATATGCACATTACGTCTCTCTGTCGCCATAGCCATCATCTGCTCTGCAACAGTAACTTATATATTTGTATATACCTCTCAAATGAAATACAAGGCTCAATTGAACTGTGCATATTTGCACATGGTGTATCTCCGTCACCAGAGCCATGATATGCTGTGCTTCTTATTAACGCCTCTCTGTCGCCATAGGCATCATCTGCTCTGCAACAGAAACTTATATATTTTTATATAGCTGTCCAGTGAAATAGAAGGCGCAATTGAACTGTGCATATTTGCACATGCTTTAGCTCCGTCACCAAAGTCATTATCTTCTGTGCTTCTAATTAACGCCTAAGCTCTCACCTTTGTCTTACTGCAAAGAAAATCCGTGTCACACGCTCAAATTCGCATTACGTGGGTGTAGTCACTTTGTAGGAACATGGGATCAGATGTCCATAAATTTTCAGTACGCTGCATCCCCAGAAAGATGTGTATTTTTATAAAGCACTCTTACACTTCAAGACTATGTTTGATTTTCCGAGCGTGATGAGAATATAGGCACAGAACGATTATTGTAATTTCTAATTCATTCTCTACGTAGTTTGAACTTATCCCTCCTTGCATACATTTTCTGTTGCTTCCCGCATCACGTTTTGAATTGAAGATTTTGAGTTCTGGAACAAATATGTGGTCCAGTCAACATCCGAAGGCAAAGGAAATGTAGAAGACGTAGTTTGTTAGAGGCTCCCCTCATTTCGTGTACCACATGTTTCATGAAATGTTTGAAGCTTGTCCAATAGGGAATTCTACAACGTAACTATTCAAGAAGGGCAACTACATAGCACCTTGTGTGGTACATGTGATACACAGAAATGTATGGTGCCAGAAAAGGAGATTTCACTCGAAGGTAATACTAATGGGTGGCCTCAAAATGGCTGTATTACTAATAGGTGGAAATCAAACCTGTTTTCAGCATTAAGGAGATTCAAAACTCAAGATTGAAAAGGATTCAGATAGCCATATCGAAACCCTACCGCCAAATGGAGGGGGAGCGTACTTCGCTTGTGAGTTTAGTGAGTTCTCACTAGCGAAGGGAATGAAGAGGCAAGTGACATGTAGTTGTGGACCCAAAACAAACGCGATAAGAAAAATAGGGAACATGTATATAGTAGAGGTGGCTAGAAGCAGATTAAACAAGATGAATGTATGCTTATATTACTGCGGAGATAATCTTTTATTGTACTTTACATAAAAACTCGCTTTCTAACCTCTAGAGTACATGATATTAGGGAGAAAATATATAATTCCAACTTTAAGATCTTCTTATGTGCTCGCACATATCCCACAAGAGCTTAGTTCAAAACTAGACGCTAGGGTAGATAAATGCATCTTTCTTAGATACTCTCTTGATTCAAAGAATTACGGAAGCTATAAAACTAATAGAAAATATCTAAAGGTATCTAAAGGCATAGCATTTAATAAAATCAGCCCATTTTATGGATCCAAAGTTACCGTTCAGCATGAAGGCATGAAGGAGATTAAAAGACGGTATGAGGAAAGGAAACAAGAAAGCTTGTATATAAGTAGGCCAAACACATCATCAAGTGAAAGAGGATCGTAATGTTCCGGAAGTCCTAGTACTAGAATCCCTTCCTCATAAGAAATAAGGAAGTAGACCAAGAAGGGGAAGAACATCATCTAGTGGTGGATTCACAAGGATATGGAGAAGATCCGGAGGCAATAATTATTGCAAGAATGGAAGAAATGAGGGATAGACAGTTCATACCACCCCAATGGAATTAAAGGAACAATAGAAGGATAAGATATCAAGTTTCTAAAATCACTTATGATCATTTAATTTATAGACATTATTTATACATTACTAGTGTCATCTAGGACAAAGAACCCATTGGATATGAAGAAGCTAAAGATGTTGAAGAATGGAATAAAGCAATTTAGGAAAAAATTAAACTCTCTCAATAAAAACATACATCTAAACTAGTGTCCAAGCTATAAGTAATGAAGATAATAGGAAGTACGTGGGTATACAAGGTCAAAGGGAATGAGGATGCGACCATTGCTAGGTACAAAGCTAGGTTTGGGGTGAAGAGACTTGATGATGCCTATGGGATCGTCTATAAGGATAATTCTAGAGGAGAGACTAAAATGATAACTTTTTAGGGCCCTAATTCTAATAACTACTTGAAAGAATATACGCACCTTTCAATTAGATGTACAAGATGTTTCTTTAGTGGCTATTTGTAGTATATATTATACATAACGTAAACTTTAAGGTTGAGATTCTAGGACATGAAGGATATATATTTAATTTCAAGAAAATTCATAGGCCATATAAGCAAAGCCTATCGAATATTTTTAGCAGGCTTTACTTCAGATTAAATGAAGTAATGAGATGAAGTGCTAAACTTTTCTATCTATTTGACGATCTAGTCATAGGTAGATATGATGATAATCAAAACATCAAAGGAAAATGGTATCTTCTTGCTATTCACAACTACTTCTTCCGAATTGAATCTTTATACATGAAAGAAGAATTATTATTTTATCTAGAGGAAATATCTACATGATACCATATATGAGTTATGCAGGAGTGGATGTAAATCAATCAGATGTGTTAAAAGGGGACTTCCATCACATCCGCTTTTTAATCTCTTTTCGGGTTCTTGGGGATGGTAGGGATCTGACAAGGCAGAGGCCCTTTAATTGATTTTCCCTACTTAACTATCAAATTAAGCATCACACTACTATCCAGTATAAATTCTTCTACATCATATTACTGTTCGTATTTTGGTTATTCATCACACCGTATTTAACGCACAGATTAATGATCACAGTCGCACAAACTTATAAACGTGAACATGACATTACTGTGTTAATAAAGAATTATTGTGAGTCAACAAAGACAGAGTAACAGTACTCAGAATATCTGTAATCTGCACCACAAAGTCTCCACAAGGTCGCAAATCGCCCAGACAGACAATCTGGCGATCTCGTATCCTCTACCACCGGAGAACAATTTCATGTCTCTTCATTAATGAATAAAAGGGTTACATCACTTCGCCACGCCTTTTCGGTGCGTGCGGTATATGAGAATACAAAATTACAATGTGCCAATCTGGCGGCCTAACACTGGCACGCACGGTGGACTTGAACCTGCAAAGAAAACAAAATTAAGGCTCATCTACAATGCCTTGGATATACATGGTTCTTGCTAATTTGAAGGTTCTGGTGATTTTTTGTTTTAATAAATCCAACATCAGTTTTAATGTTTCCGGCTCCACCAATTGTGCGTCAGTGCGTAGTGAACTTGCCGAAATAACCTGACTGAACAGAGCATCGGTCTGGGTCTGCAAAAAAGCTTCTTGTAAATAGAAATCATTAGCTAATGCATCATCTCTCTACTGCTTCACATCTGCAATTTGCGCATCAATTCGAGACAATCTCTCGGCTTGAGCTCCTAGTTGCTTCTCTCTGCATTCCAATTCCTGAGCTTGATTTTGAATTGTCCTATAATATGCATCCCGTTCTTTCATAATCCCTACTAATTCCTTCTTAAGTTGAATGGTCAGACTCGTTTATGCTTTTAGAGCAGAATTCGCTTGAAAAAGATCGGTAGAGGCACCCTGTAATTCGGCAGTAGTCTACTTAGCCAAATTAGCCATTTCTTGTCCTCTGCACGACCTCATCAAGCTTGACGCGAGTTTCTTCTAAAAGATTATCGAGAGCAATCCGAGCATCCTCCTTATCCTGTACTAACTGATTTAATTGCTTTATTTCTTCATCACGAGCAATTAAAAGAACATCCTTGGCTTTTAACTCAGCCAGAGCAGCATCTTGTTGGGCAATCAAGGAGTCCTGCTCTGCAATCCTGGTTTGAAGTTGCTAAACCTGCACCTGCAAAGCATGGTTCTCTTAACTGCGTTTGCTTCTTCCTGTAACGGAGCAATATCAGCTTCTAACAAGTCAACTTTCTCTTGGAGTTCCTGCCGAATACTGTCAATTGCCAGCTTCATTTGGAGAGGTAATTGTTGAGAAAATTGGATCAAGAGACGACCCATTGATTCTAATTCATTAAACATTGGAGCCGAAAGAGTAAGAGGAGGAAGTGGCTGGGATGAAGAGGCTGATAATAGGTGAGGGGAAGGTGGTGGAGAGTAATTGGGAGAAGATGATGAAGTAGCAGGTGCGTCGAGAACAACAGAGTCGACGGGGACATCGGGCTCAACAGGATTCATGGGGGAAGGAAGTGAGATAAGGGTATTCAGCAGCAAAAGTATACCAGTTGGATTCTGTTTTTTCACTTCTGTTCTATCAATCACAGCTTCAACCAGGACAATAACTTTGTTAAGAACTTCTAGAATAATTTCCTTCACAGCTTCTTGAGTCTGCTATTGAGAATCCTCCCGAGAAGAAACTTCTTCAGAGTCTTCGGTGTGGGTACCTTGTTCCTGCTGCTTAATTGGAGAAGAAGGATCAGAAGAATCGACATGAATGGATGTAGTGGTGTCGTGGAAGACTTCTTCTTCATTGCCAGCTCTTGATCCCTCCATCTGGCTCTCAGAGGGACTTATATGTCTGCGTTTCCGGTGAAGAAGATGAAATAGATCCTCATCGTCATCATCCGCATCTTTGAGCACTTGAGTAGATTCTTCATGGAACAAGATGGGAGCGGTTGGAGGCGGTTGCGCAGCTTGGAGCACCGGAAAAAGAAAAGTAAGGATATGGGGTAGACAAGAACATGGAAGGTCACCCTTATTGACTTGTTTAATAACCACAACACATTCACGGTGAATGCACCGGAAATAAAAAGAAGCAAAATTGACAGACTCATGAGAAGCCATGTCTATCATCGAATAGAAGGGGTGCGAGATACCATAAGTGCATTTTTGCAAATTCAAAATAGCGACTAAAAATTGCAGAGCAGTTCGCTCTGGTTCGGGTCTACACAGAATGGCATACTCATTAGATGAGTGCCGGGGGAACAACTCTTTCATGGTGGCTACAGGAAGAAGTGGACCATTCTCCAATCCTTCCATAGGGAGACAAAAAGTGTCAGCAAACGAAACTAAAGTAATAACAACGTGGGATGGTAAGCAGGAGATGGGCCAACACTGCTCTGTAGAAACTCAGCGAAATTCAACAAACCTCTGTGCGCAGATACTCACTCACTTCTAGAGTGAGTCCTACACGAAAAGTAGCGACATTCGCTAAAGCTTCCATGGCGTGCACAAGTGAGCACAAGAAGACACGTGACAACGAACACGCACAAGCACACAAATGCAGTAACGATTATCAGTAAAAGAAATAAGATTAAGTAGACACATGGGCCTCATGAAGCGATCGAAAACCCTAATCATCGCGCGGTATTGAAATGATACCCTTCATAATTACGGCATGCATGCAAAAACAGAAACAGTAACACCGGCCGGTGATTAATCATATTTAGATACCATAACAAGGAGATTACGATTAGTGGTCAACCGAAATGCGGGGAAAGAAATAAAAAATAATGACACGCAAAAAAGACAAGGTATACGTCATTGGTTATCGGCGGATTCTTGACATGGGCAAAGCTTAGATCCATTAATAACTTTTGGAAGGGGAACTCCGGTTAAGGTGGCCAACCTAAAAGTAGCGGGTCCTACTTGCTCAATAATTCGGTATTGACCGAACCACCATAATTTAAATTTTCCAGCAGACCGATTTGCTTTAGCATTGTAAAATAACACCAGTTGCCCCATCGTAAACACAGGGGTCGTGAGGAAACGATCATGGGTACGAGCTTGACGAAGCTGAACTTCTTGAAGTACCAGAAAACTTTCCCAGTGCTGTTCATCCAATGATCTGAGTGTATCCACCCAAAATGGCAAGGATTCTTTCGGTAGCAATTTCTGAGCTAAAGCAACGCGTAGACTCGGCAATACTACTTCCATTGGTGCAATAGCTTCCAATCCATAAGATAGTTTGAACGGGGTCATGCCAGTAGCTACCTTGTACGTAGTCCGGTAAGCCCACAAAGCTGTAGGTAGGAACTGGTCCCAACGTTCCGGACATTCCAAAAGCAATTTACGGAGCATAGTCAACAAAGTCTTATTGGTACTCTCCGCCAAACCATTGGGCTGGGGATAATAAGGCGAGCTGAAATTGTGGACAATCTGAAATGTCTCGGTCAATACTTGTATTAAGTGGTTAGCAAAGTGTGTACCTTGGTTCGTAACGATTTCCAGAGGCAACCCATAACGAGGAAAAACATCCTTCATCAGGCATTTAGCCACCGAAACTGCTGTGGCCGACCGTAATGCCCAAGCCTCCACCCACCGAGTCGCATAATCGGTACAAGTCAGTCTGTAGCGATTGTTGGTGAGGGTCGTGGGTGGTGTTATTGGACCAATAAAATCGAGACCCCACTTCTGAAAAGGTTCTAGAGGTAAGACAGGTTGAAGGGGAAAGAAGTGCCACTGTAATGGTTGTACAGACCTTTAACAGGGATCACACTGCTACACAAACTGAGTCACATCTTTGTACATGGTAGGCCACCAAAGCATTCTAAAATTCTAACCCTCTTTAAATATCTTGTGAACATTCTTGAATCTATCTAATGGGCGATGAGGATTGGTGTAGTCACGACAGATTAATTAGTTCTCTTTACCCATCCAATAAATGGTGAATGCATTCGTTATGACCTTGAAGATATTCCAAGTCTTACATAACCCTTGTGACAAGTGAGAGAAACTTACCTTGAAACTAGTGTTACCAAAGAATACAATATTGAAATCATTACCATGTTAGGCTAGAAAATTTGCAAGCCAACTTTTGTTGGAAAAGTTCTTGATAATGCAAGTCATGAAATCATTGGATTCGTTGGCTCTTAGGATCCATTTGGTTACAAGCTTGAGACCAATGTGTTGAAAGTGGAGATGATTAATTCCCATTTTGATTATATCTTAGACATTCTTTCCGCTAACTTTATGCAATTTCTTTTGACCTAAATTACTCCCTTGAATTTGAAAAAAAAACTAAAATCATGTTTAAGTTCAATAAGCTTATATATGGGTGGGTCTAGCAATCCAAGTAATAAATAATGTAAGAGTATAGGTAGCTCTTGTATTGGAACATTCTATGGGACAAGAAAGGGTTGTTGCTATTATTTGCATGATTGTATTGCTCATATTTTGCATAACTGAGGAGCATAGCTCTTTAGATCTCACATGGAAATCCATGGGAATCCTAAGAAATCTAAAGATAACATTATCAACGATGACACCATAGCTAATCTCTAAAATAAAGTTGCTTGTTTACAAAAGCACTTTAAATTATCAACAAGCAAACATACAAGAATGGTGAAGAGAGTTAGAAAGAAGGACTATAACCTTTTCATCCCCTTTACAAGTGACCCAACACTCGAAAAATACAAGGTCTAGAAAGCTACAAAGCTAGGAGTTTGCTTCATTCCAGCTCGTAGAATCCCGCATTCGTGGGCATTTCCCGATGGAAGCTCTATAAAGATAGGATACTGAAGTTAAATGAGGACGAAATTGCCCATCGTACACAACTCTTCCATGTTCACGCACTGGTGCATGCACAGCCTTCTAGATCCATGACTTTAATCGGCGTTGGCATAGCTTCATATGAGCTACGAATGCTCTGGTGGAGGGGGTTCTCATGTCTATTACAGAGATCAACTAAACGTGCAATCTTTTATGCGGTCCGAAAGAGCTTCATGAACCAGACTTCATACCCGACTTCAGAGATAGATATTTCCCACGTGAGCTCAGAATAATCGTAATAATCTAAACCTTCTGTGATTACCAATGTTGTGTGAGAGCTCAATAGCCTCCACACACAAGATAATTTATTAACTATGAAAACCAAAAACCAGATGGGAAGAGAGATGAATTTCCACCCAACCAATCCCTCGAATATATATATTTTAGGCCAAGGATGTAAGTCCCTTTCAAAGGAACATGTATACCTTGCACCACATGGGTTATCAAGGTGATCACCTAGTTTCCAAGCTTAGGAAATAACATGAAATCATATGACTTGTAAAAGAAGACCCTCCAGAGGGTAATTCCCTTTCAAGGGGACATGTGTACCTTCCATCACATGGGTCCCCAAGGTGATCACATGATTTCCAAGCTTAGGAAATCACATGAATTCTAAAAGAAGTCCCTCCAAGTTCTCATGTCCAAATCAAGTGACTAGCTAGAATCTTTCAATCAAGCCTAAGGTACTCAACCTTAGAGAATTAGTCCCAAGGTTCAAGACCCATTTAAAAGGCATAAATAAACCATAAATCCCAAGGGTTTCACACCTAGAAACCCAATAATTTTACCCTTTAGACCCATTTAGTTATACCATAGAGACATTGAGAGCATTCCATAGTTACTAGAGGGGAATCAAAATGTGAAATAGCTAAGCGCATATGAAGAGTGGAATCAAGGAGCACGGAAGGTAATGTATTGATTGTCTTTTAGCATATAGGATAGCATGATTGCCAAAACTCCGAATGCGGGTTTCAAAAATTTGGTCACATTGTATGAGACCAATACAAAGGCACAAAAATTACAACTCAAGAATAAATTGCATACAATAGAGAAAAATAGTGTTTCCGTAAGTGATTACACCCTGAATCAAAATGGTGATTTGCTTCCATCTATTGGTATCAATGTAGATGATGATGATGATAATGTGGGAGTGTGCCTTTATAGTTTAGAAACTACATATAAGTAGTTAAGAACTACTATTCACACTAAAGAGAATATTCCAAATTTTGTGGAACTTGTTTCCATGATGATAATTGAAGAAAAGAATCTTCGTAAAGACTAAACTCCAAAGGAAAATTTGGTTTTTAACATGTATTCAACTCTGGTAGAGGAAGAGGCTAAGGAAGAGGCTTCTGAACTGGAAAAGGAAGCAATAACCAAGACCAAGTTCAACAAGAGAATAATGCAAGAGGTAGAGGATAGCTCGAGAAAAGGGAGCCAAAGAGGCTACTAAAATTTCCAAAGAAATGATTCAGGTAATGAAACTAAGGGATGATGGAATTTGTTGATATATTTAGGTATTGATGTGTGTGAACACACTAGGACCACTGAGGTACTTTTTCCCTCTCTAGGAGGTTTTTTTCCCTGACTTTTATATACACCTATTGCCCGAATGGGTCACTTATCTCTGTACTTTCTAGTGGTAATACATTCAGTATTGTGTGCTATGCTCCAAGCTTCTTCTTCTTCCTTGTGTTGTTTGTGTGCTTCTGCAGAACTAAAACTCCAACAATTGGTATCAGAGTAGGTTGCTGCTTCATCCAGGACATCGTTGACACCCCTCCAATCAAAGTCTCAAAATCGCACAAAATTTGGTCCACAGGGTGATTAGGAGATCAAAACAACTTTAGTATGTGGTGCCGAAATCATGATCTGAGCTCTTTTGGCCTCTCTATGCACTATCATAGTGCTTCTATAGGTTATTTTGTCTTTTTGTGCCAAAGATATATATAGGTTTTGGTTCGCTAGTATAAGCGTCTCAAACTCTACCAGAGATTTGGTAGAACCCGGCAAGGTAGCTCTCCTCAACTTTTTGAGATACAATCAATTTTCTACATCAGGATATTTTACTCAATAGCCATGGCTGAAAGTATTGATGTATTCTGTATGTTGGCTATTGAGGATAAGTTGGATAGTACGAATCATCCATTATGGGCTTATATGATGCATCATGTATTGGTCTCAAAAAGATTGTGGAATATTGTGTAAGGTGTTGAAAAACCTCCTATTACACCTGCAAATACAGGTACTGAAGCTAATGCAAATGGCATCAAAGATGGTGATATTCTACAGATTCTTGTTCGTGTTGTGCTTTCTATTGAAACTACTACAGAGCAAACTCATTGGGATGGCATAGATGCTCATACACATGCATTGATAGCATTGTCTCTCAAACCTACCATTATTCCTCATAATTTCTCTTGCAAAACACTAAGGATGCTTGGAATACACTTACCACTTTATACCAAGCAAGGAATGAGGCTCATGTTGCTTACCTCTGAAAAGACTTGGAGAGTAAGCACATGAATGAGGAAGATTCCATGGATAGTTTTCTGACAAAGATCAAAGATTTGAAGGAACAATTCATTTTGTTGATGAAGTCTTGCCTAACAGTTCACTTGTGCAAACTGTTTTGAATGGTCTTCTTGATTCATATGACAATTTTGCTTCCATTCTTCATTTGATGATGAAAGGCAATACAAATTCCTTAACATTTGAGGAGTTAGTCTTTGTTTTGTTGTAGGAAGATCAGTCTAGGTAGAAAAGGTCCATTATGCATGTTGCAGATCAAGTTTTCCTAGCTAGTCAAAAGGGCAAAGCTAAATGGATCTTTTCTACTAGTAATCAGAAATGTGCTAATTCTCCACAATCAAGGAAGGATGAGAGAGATGACAAGAAAATAGAAAAGCAAGTTTTTTTTGCAAGTGCCTTAAAGCAAATGATCATGTCATAAAGAATCGTGCAAAACTGGCTACAAAAGAGGCAAAGAAAAAAGAGACTAGAATGGTTTTGGTAGAGGCCTCTACACCAAAAAGAGATTCTGCTAATCTAGTGTAGAATAAAGAATGGTTGTTTACTACTATTTGCAGTTTGGACCTATCTTCTCCTAAGTAATGTATATCTGCAATAGACTCAGATGGTTGGTACTTTGATAGTGGGGCAACCAAACATATTACCTCACAGCATAGTTTCTTCACTTCACTCAAGCCTGCCCCTACAGGGAACACTATCCCATGCATTAAGAACACCTCTTATCGTATCATGGGATTTGGTAAGATCATTCTGACTACTAATTATGGTAGTTCTCTCACACTGTCAGATGCTTTATTTGTGCCAGGGATCAAGAAAAATCTATCATCAGTTGGTTGGCTTGGTTGTGAAATTTGTTGATGACAGATGTATAGTTCATGATCTGCCAAATGGCAATGTGATTATTTCTTTCGGCATTTTATGCCGTGGGCTATATAAGCTCATAGACTATGAAAAGTCTATAAATAATTTGGCATGTGCAGTACATGATTCTCATGCTATGTCAGATGCAAAGCTTTGGCATGCATGCATTGGTAATCTGAATTTTGCTAGTTTGTTATGCCTATAGAAATCTAAAATGGTGTCCTCTCTGCCCAAACTTGAGGTACCTAGTAAACTTGTCTGTGAAGGCTATATTTTGGGCAAAATGCAGCATTCCTCCTTTCCAAAAGATGGTTGAGTTTAAGCTACTTAGAAATTATAGCTTCTTTAGAGAGTGATGTCCATGGTCCTATGCAAACACCCTCTTTTGGAAACTCTATTTACTTTGTGACTTTCATCGCTGATTTTTCCAGGCATGCATGGGTATATCCATTGAAAGAAAAGTCTGAAGTTTATTATGTGCTTCAAACAATTTCTTGTTTTGGTTGAAAATCTATCAGCATGTTGGGCACCCTTCGCTCTAATCAAGGGGGGGGGGATATATGTTCTTTGACTTTAATGCAATTCTAGCTAAATGTCGGATAAAACATCAGTGTATAGTGTCATACACACCTGAATAGAATGGAGATGCTACATGGAAGAACAAGTCACTCATGGACATGGCAAGATGTATTGTCAAGAGTCAAGCTTTACCACAAAGTTTCTGGCTTGAGGTTGTTATGTGTGCAGCATAATATGTACTTAACAAGCGTCCCACTAAATCACTACACTACATCACTCCAGATCAAGCTTGGCATGGTCACAAGCCCTATGTTGCTGATCTACATGTTTTTGGTTGTTTAGCATATGCATTGGTGCATGAACAACAACACAAAAAATGGGATGATAAAGTAGTGAAATGTACTTTTGTTGGGTACAGTTCTCAAAGAAAAGACTATCATCTATAGACTAAATGCATTTTGGTTAGCCCTGATGTCGTTTTTGTGGAAGATGCTATTCACTCATTACTTTCATGTACTAAGGCAACATCAGCTAGCTCCATAGATATGTATGACACTCTGCTGCCCTTTTTTACAGGTGAACAGTCTAGTGTTTGTTCTAATGAGGCAACTTCTTAGCCTTTACAGGTTTCATGTGATAATGCAAATCATTCTATTTCTTATGTATATTTACATGATGCACTTGTTGATGAGAGAGTTGATATTGAGGAGGCAAAAACTATACCAAAATGGCTAGTGTAGACTTTTTATAACAACAAATTAGATGCACCTCCATCATATCGTACTTGTTCAGGCTATCATAGTGCTCCTTTTTCATCAGATTGCTATGCTATGGCTGCCTCTAGTCTTTGTGATGAGCATGAGATTATTTTATTTGATGAAGCATAGAATTCTGAAAATTGGATGGCTGGTATGCAATCAGAATATGTTGCTATCATGAAAAATGGTATGTGGTCTTGTTGTGACTTGCCTCCTTGCAAGAAGGCCGTTGGCACTAAGTGGGTTTACAAGCTGAATCATAAGCTAGCTCGCACAACTGATAGGTATATGGCTAGGCTTGTTGCAAAGGGTTATGCACACGAAAGAGGCATTGATTTTGATGAGATCTTTGCTCCTACATGGTTCTAATGTACATTAGTTAGACATTAAAACTGCATTTTTGAATGGTCACTTGCATGAAGAAGCGTATGGTGAAGAAGTGGCTTTGCGTAGAGAGGGCATGAAAAGAAAGTGTGTAGGTTGAAGAACGCATCATATGGTTTAAAGGAAGCACCGTGTGCTTGGTATGAAAAGATACATGCCTATCTGATTGCACATGGTTTTGATAACAGTCCAATAGAAAGCACCTTATATGTTAAGCTTGCTAATGATGTGCTTCTTATTATTGTTGTGTATGTTGATGACATGCTACTCACTGGTCCCCATGAGAACCATATTGCTGACTTTAAGGCTGATTTTCATGCATCATTTGAGATGTCGTATTTGGGGCATCTGAATCATTATTTGAGCATTCAGTTTATTCAAGTTGATGGTACAATATCATTGTGTCGAATGAAATATATTGACACATTATTGCAGCATTTTGGCCTTGAAGACTGCAAACATATTGCCACTCCTATGGAGATAGGTTTATGATTGAGTCTTCATGATGTTGGAGATGCATTTGATGTTGTTCTCTATCAAGAGGTTGTTGGATGCTTTATTTACTTATGCATTACTCAGCCATATATCCAGTTTCGTGTCTCATAGATGAGCACATTTATGCATTGCCCAGGTGTCAAGCATTCATAGGCGGCTAAGAGCATCTTTCACTACTTGAGTGGCACTAGGCTACTTGGATTGTTTGATCCCAACGGGGGATCACTACCACCAAATTTACATGCTTTTTCTGACTCTAAGCAGGTTGGTTGCTATGACACTCGTGTGTCCACTAGTAGCTTTTGCTTTATGCTTGGTAGCTCACTATATCTTGGTTGAGCAACAAGCAGCCTATTGTGGCCACTTTCACTTGTGACGCTAAGTATAGGGTAGCTTTCAAAGCAATTGTTGAGTGTGTGTGGCTCAGATGCCTTATCGCTAATTTGGGTGTTGGTTAGTCTTCTACCACCACCATCTTCATTGATAGTTAGAGTGCATTGGCAATTGCGAGGAACCATGTGTTCAATGGTGCTCATACTAAGCACATTGAGGTGCATTATCATTATGTTAGGGAGAGGTTCTCTACTGAAGAGATCAGCTTGGCATATGTGCCCACGTAGGAGGACGTTGTAGACATTTTCAGGAAGGCTTTGCCTAGGGAGAAGTTTGAAGATTTCCGCAAAGCTTTGGGCTTACTTCTTTTTGTGCATTGATTCAACATAGCTTGGCACTTCCTTGTACATGAGTGTCAGCTCCTTGTTCACCGCATCATGCCTTGGGGGGATTTGTTGATATATTTAGGTAGTGATGTGTGTTAACACACTAGGACCACCAAGGCACTTTTTCCCCTCTTTAATAGGTTTTTTCCCTGGCTTGTATATACAGATATTGCCATAACAGGTCGCTTATCTTTGTACACTCTAGTGGTAGTACATTTAATATTGTGTATTGTGCTTCCAGCATCTTCTTCTTCTTTATATTGTTCGCGTGCTTCGGCAAACCTAAAATGCCAACATAATTGTGGTAAATGTGATCACTTTGAGCATAATAGGAGGTTGAAGAATCACATCATGCATGATAAATATCTATAGATACTTTTGAAAGAACTCAACTAGATCTCTAGAACACACTTTATTTCTCATAGTGTCTTTCTTTTGCCTATCTTGCCTTCATCCAAGGTCTCTATATTTTGAAACATCTTCACAAGTATTAGGCATGAAATAGAAGAGCTCTCTTTTGGGCATCACTTGAACGTGGATGGAGCACAATCAACACACAAACCCATATTACATTTGTATTTGTAAAATAAAACATCCTAAGCATGAGGACAAAGGATTGCTTGTATGATAATCTACACTTTTCTATAGATATTTGATGACTTATTGCACCACTAAGTCACACCTACATTGCCTACAAAGCAACCACACTTGCAAGATGAATAATGAAGGGCACAACTATGATGACATAATTGGTTCACAAAATCTCTAAGAAATGATATCCAGACATGCTAAATACAACACCAAGTGAAACTTTTCGTAAGGCATCTTACAAAACGTGGCCTGAATCTTTCAAATGTATGTACTTCAACTTAAACATTTGGATGAAAATGTTTGAACAGAATGAATATTACAACCTATTGATCAATGATATAATGTAAGGCATTCTACACTTATATATAAATCTTATCTATGTTATTATCAATAACATAGTTAGTTCTTCATCACTAATATATTTAACCTATTCATCAATCCTATATCATAGCTACTCAACACTAACATATGTAGTATAGTCATCACTTATATATGCAAGGTACAAATGTATAAGTGAAATTCATATCAGCACATACATAGTAAACATTGGATACAATATTTAAAGAAGGTCATCAGTTAAACTAGCCTACCTAAGATACATTGAGCAAATGAACAATTTGCTCCTCATATTGGTTTTGCCTAAGTCGTTTCCTGCATCGATCCCTCACGTATGGTGATACCATACTCTCATTCATCTAGAATGAGAAAATTATTTCTTTAACCTCTATGATAATTCAGTTGACGCGTCTTGATTTTATAGTCATCTTTAGGTAATGGTTATCATTATTAACTATAATTAACTAGCATATTGTGTCATATAGTACTTTCCTACCCACACCCAACATCTTTGATAGGATTGAAATATTTAGTTGATATCCAACAAATTTTGTATCACATTTTAGTATTCTCATCAAACTAGATCATTTTAGTACCATGTTATCAAAAAATTCTACATGCTCTACAGTGTACATCAGAGATTGCTAAGTAGTATCTCTAATACTTGGTCACTTGACTATCTAATGCACCAAAAGCTCTAATAGTCAGTTCTATTTTTTTCCTTTTACAAGAAGCTTTTTCTAATATTCACTTAAATGAATTGTTCGTGAATCAAAGTAACATATAATCCTTTAACAATACCTTCAATCAGATTATTTTTAGCATCTTTGATAGAGGATATACTAATAATTGTAAGAAGATATTATGCATCTGTCATATCATGAATTTTGGATGCTTCACCTTCAATGATTCTCTATAATTCCATGTTTTTTTGAGTCAAGTAACTCTTGACTACTAGCTTATTGGCGAATAAATTCTTTCATTCTCCATTCCCATCTTCCTCATCCAAATCCAGCAACATAGTTTTCCTGCATTTTCACTCATACAATCAACAAAATATATAGATTAGTATGAATCTAAACTAATATAGACATATAGAACAAGATCCAGAATCTGATACCAAATCCATATTACTCTTTAATGAATTGATCAAAAGATATAGCATGACCTCAATTAAATGCGTAGATAGTTGCTTCCATGAATATTGCATCATGTAACATTCCATTCTCGTGACACAGAAAGGTTCTTCTGATCAGGGAGGGGTATTGCAATGAGTGCGCGAATGTGTGTTTGCTGGAGTTGCCGACGGAGCCTGGAGTAGCAACGCCGGAGGCTGGAGTAGCGACGACGGAGCCTGGAGTAGTAACGCCGGAGTCTGGAGTAGCAACGACGGAGCCTGGAGGTGCCCTTTGGAGTCCATCGCGACTGATTGGATTCAGTCGGTCGTCTCGGGGCTCGTGCGCGTTTTCAGTCGATCGCGAGACTGCTTCAGTCCATCGCGACTGATTGGTTTCAGTCGGTCGTCTCGGTGCTCGTGCGCGACTGATTGGAGTTTCGGTCGATCGTGTGTGTGCCAGCGATAGACACGGGTGCGCGTGTATCCATCGTGAGGTGTGCCACGATTGACGCCTTGCGCGATTGACAGCGGGGAGGGAGTCTCGCGATTGACGCCTTGCGCGATTGACAGCGGGGATGGGAGTCTCGCGGCCACGTGTATCCTCGTGAGGTGTGCCACGATTGACGCCTTGCGCGATTGACAGCGGTTCCTTCTCAACGGAACTGAAGTGTTCTCGCGGCCACGTGTATCCATCACGATTGTCGCCTTGCGCGATTGACAGCGGATCCTTTTCATTAGAACTGAAGAGTTCTAAAAAAAAAAAAGAAGAAGAAGAAAAAGAAAAGAAAAAAAAAAAAAAAAAAGGGGAAAAAGGAGAAAAAAGTAGAAGAAAGAAAGAGAAAAAAAAAAGTAGAAGAAGAAAAAAGAAATAAGGAAAATAGACCCTTTTTGGCTCTCTGGTCCTTCCCTGTAAAGCAAAGTGCTTGACTCCGCCGTGATCGGTGGGAAGAATCTTGTTTCTTTTTCCATGTCGGCGGGTCTTGCCGTTGGAATTTGAAAAGCACTGGTGGTTCAAGATCGTCTGGCCATGGTTGTGACTCCACCTTCCCTCGTGAAATGTAATCGGGCCCCTCCTCTTGGGGAGAACGGTACTCTGGCCGCGCTGCTGGAGGGGGGGTCGTGTGCCGCCCCTGGAGCATCCGAAAGTGCTGAATCCCCCATCGTGTCTCTCAGTAGACCCGCAGTCCTTTCTGCTCAGGAGGAGCTCAAGAAAGTTTGCCTCGTCGGCCAAGTGTTCGGCCCTAGGCCCCCGCTCGAAATCGTTCGACAATGGCTTCGAAAAGAGTGGTTCCCTCGCGGACTAATTGTCAGCAAATGCCAGTTTTTACCAGCAAACCATTTGCTGCTAATTTTCGAAAACGAAGAGATGGCGTTCCAAGCCCTTAGTGTTGGCACCTGGCAGCTCGGTCGGGCGACCCTGTGCCTATTCAGATGGTCCCCGGACTTTACCCCCGACAAATCGAAATCACTTCGATACCCCCTATGGGTTGAACTCCCTAACCTCCCATACTTTCTGTACAACTTTGTGTGGGACATTGTGTCTCCTATCGGCAAACCGTTGGCTTCACGCGAAGACATTGGCGGCCTCATCTATGAAGGTGCGCGACACTCGTTCAATGCTAGGTGGCACCCACAAATCTGCGTCGAGGCCGACCTCTCTTCGCCGCTTCCATCAATGATCAAAGTGGACATGGGCGAAGGAGATGTTTGGGAGCAGGATATCACCTACAAAAACCTCCCCAACGCATGCTTTCGTTGTGGTCAACAAGGTCACAGGATTAAAGACTGCCCCCTCAGGCAAAAAAACAAGCGCTCACAAGAAGCCTCCAAAACTGCTCAAGACAACAACGGCGACTTGACCCACTCGACCAAGGAAGGGGAAGGCAAGGGCCTTCTCAATCCACAAGCTGATGCTGATGGCTTTACTGAAGTTAGAAGAAGAAGGAAAAGAAGCCCGAGGGCCAACGGTGAGAGAAACAACCTGCCACTTACCCCCAACAGCAATTTGTATTGCAATCTAGGAAACGAGATCAACGAGCTTGACTATCCAGGCGGGAAGCCACTCGAGGTAGATACCTACGACAATGCCCTAGAGATCCCTGACAACAAAGAAACTCCCCAGGAAGGCTATACTACTAGCAAAGAAGATGGATTCACCACTAGTAACGAAGACAACATGGACAGTGAAAGCTCCATCATTGGATCGACGATCCCGGAAACGGTCCCGAGCACGGGACCCAATTCCCCCCAGCAAGGAGTATCCCGCAAAGGAAAACAGCATATAGAGCTACCCTGGAAAAGCCCCTACAAGAACCGATTTCTAAGTCGGGATCAGATACCAGCGAAAAAGAAAGATGAAGCCAAGAGAAGAAAGGACAAGGCTCCCTCCCGCAAAGAGGGATCAATACAAAAATGATTGTCATCTCGCTTAATGCTAGGGGGCTAACCGACCCCTCAAGAGCGGCCATCATTGGTCAATGGCTCCGCGACACTAGCTTAAAACCAGACATTATATGCATTCAAGAGATTAAAATTGACGGAGAAGACCTTCTGAAACGGCTCAGACAGGTTTCCTCGGCCCATGTGTGGATCCCAACAAAGCACCAGCGGGGGTCCGGTGGAACGGCCATCGGTGTTAAACAACCCTGGCTTGAAAAGCTCGAGAACTCCATTGAAGATGTAAATCACCGGTGGATCGCGGTTTCTTTTGGTGCTCCCCTCTGCGTTACTATGGTTTCCTTGTACGCCCCTAACGGGGATTCGGAGAGGCTGAACACGTGGACTTCCCTTGACTCGCTTCCCCACAACGTGCTTATATGTGGCGACTTCAACATGGTGGAGGACCCCATGGACAGATGGATGGGCAAGGGCAGGGTCATTGACAGTCGGGAGAAAGAAACATGGGACATGACCAAACTCCACTTGGATCTGGTCGAATTCAAAGACTCGAATGGCTTTTCCTGGTCGAATCTCCAAGCGGGCGAGGATCTGAGGAAAGCTAGACTTGACAGATGCTACATCTCCCAGAGTTTTACTCATCGGTGGGGCCACCCATCCATCACGCAACGTACTGACCTCACCATCTCTGATCACTACCCGATCGTTATCACTTTTCAACCTTCCTACGGGACCCACAAGGCTCCGTGGTTCCATGCCAACGCTGCCACCTTCTCTCTCCCCTCTGTCCATCAAGAGATCGCCGATGTGTGGAAGGTGGCGTTCGCCTCTGGCTTGGCCCCAGCTAAGTGCTGGAGAAGTGCGGTCGACAAGTCTCGCAAGATCATGATCAGAACTAAGAAGATGCTCGAGACTGTACGGCGGGCTCGTAGGGAAGCGCTGTACCGCAGACTCTGGCGACTCGAGGAGGAAGTGAACAAAGGAAAACACCAAGCCCAGAAAGGTCTCCGAAGAATCAGAGCTGCGTTGAGATACGAAGAAGAAATTCAAAGGAAAAACCTACAAATCTTCTTCAAGGAGTGGTGGGCTGGAAAAGCCGACAAACCCACCAAAGAGATGTGCAGTATACTGAAAAGGAAACACAACAGAGAGACGATTCCCCTACTGCTAGACCCACATGGCAATGTATGCAACTCGGAAGAAGATAACTTCGGCATTATCGAAGGGCACTTTACGAGACTCCTGGGAACCTCGAACCCCCTCTCCCACCATAGAAGGGACTGCATGGCTGCCATTTCTAGGGTTTCCCCCCGGAGAATACCACCCAACCTCCACTCCCTGCTCCATGCCCCGATCTCTGAAACAGAAATCATTGAGGTCATAGATGCCCTCCCTCTCGGTAAAAGTCCGGGACCCGACGGACTCACTAACGAGTTTTTTAAATCCTTCAAGCTGGTGGTTGCCACCCCTCTTCGGATGGTCTGGCAAGAAGCGCTAAATTTTGGGGCTCTTCCTTCTTGTATAAATAATGGAATTATCAAGCTAATTCACAAGAAGGGGGAAAAAAACAGAATCGAGAACTGGAGGCCAATTACGATGCTACAAACAGGATACAAGATCGTCGCCAAAGTCATTGCCAACAGACTGGCGTGCCACCTGAGATTTTGGCTTAGTGAGGACCAAAAAGGTTTCATCAAAGGCAGGTCCATCCTGGAAACCATTATGGATATTTGGGAAGGTATTCAATTTGCAAACGAGTCTAATCAAGATGTGGTCTTCCTCAAGATCGACTTTGACAAAGCCTACGATAGGCTGGAATGGGACTATATTCTGCAGTCGCTCCAAGACCTCGGACGTAGTCAAAAATTCACCAAGATGATCGCGACCCTTCTCGGCAACGCAACGACCCAGATTAACGTTAACGGCAAACTTTCGAAGGCGATCCATCTTAAAAGATCTATTAGACAAGGGTGCCCTCTTGCCCCCCTTCTCTTTGCCATCGCCACTGAGGGGCTGAGCAGACTCGTGGCTCATCATGTGGAGGCTGGCAATATCAAAGGCCTCCAGCTACCTCACGACCACAGTCAAATCATCATGAGACTTTTTGCTGACGATATGAACGCGTTCGTTCACAATGATAATACCAGCCTGGAGACTTTCTGGAGGTGTCTTGACACCTTCTGTGAGGCCTCTGGATCCAAAATCAACCACAACAAGACCGCCTTTAGGGCCATTGTGGGACAACAACCTGGCCTTCTCATTGATCATGGCTGTCAAATCATTCCGCAGGGCCAAATCTTTCGGCTGCTCGGAATCCCCTTGGGGTTTGGCATCTCTATGGAGCAGCGATGGAACTGGGTGCTGGCCAAACTTGAAAACAAGCTAAACTACTGGAGAGGCATGCAAATCAATCTCGCTGGACGGGCGATGGTTATCAACACGTTCCTCCTCTCGTCTACCATCTATTTCCTTTCTTGCTGGAGACCGAATGAACAAGGCCTGTCCAAACTGAATAGCATTTGCAGAAACTTTCTTTGGACGGGTGACCATAACAGAAGGGGGGTGCCTAAAATCAAATGGGCCATCTGCACCAGCCCTAGAGATAGCGGGGGGCTTGGCATCCTGGACATTGGGTGTATGGCTAACAAACTGGCAGCCAAATGGATGATTAAAGCTTGGTGCAATAGGGAGGCCTCGTGGGCCAAGCTAATCTTCAGAAACAAAAACGAGTTGGCCCTCACGGGGTCCCCGAACTGGAAGAACCTTGACATCATGACCCTGCTATTCTCCCCGATACCTGTCTTCCCGAAAGGCTCCAACCTCGTTTGCTCTCTTTGGAAGGGCTGGAATAAAGTCAAAAGCTTCACAAGAATTAGTGAGGACTGGAAGTGGGCGGCCGGAATCAGACAAAACGACTCTATCTGGTTTCCAATACATGGCATCCGGAGTGTGGAATCGTGGAACATGCAAAATGCCAAAAAGTTATGGAACAAAGGATTCAAAAAATGGAAACACCTCTGGAAACAAGACACCAACAGTTGGATCAACTTCGAGGATATCGACCCTCGCATAAACATCTCCTACGAAGAATGGAACACCTTGCAAAGCAGATGCCTCGCTTGGGATCGTCACAAAACTCGCCTTCTCATGGGACATGATGCTCCGAACGCGCGTGGTCTCAAATGGCACAATGGAAATAGCCTACTCAAAATCCCGAACATCAAAGAAACAAATGACCTCGAGATCAGCCTCAACAAGAAGTGGTGCCTGTCTTGGACGCGGCTTCGGTGGGACATGAAATTCATGGGTATCTGGCACCCACTTATAGAGATTAAGAAGTCTGTCCTCTTATGGCAAATTCTTCATCGCGGAATTTGGACTAACCATAAGGCAAACAAAATTTGTGGGATCCCTCCGTGGTGCAAACGCTGCCACCGTACAATCGAAGATGTTCCACACATCTTCCTTACTTGCCCCAACTCCTCCAGAATCTGGCAGATGGTTGGACTGAAAATCAGAGTTCAGAAACAGCTTAGTTGGAAACAAGTCCTCTTGGGAGAAGCGATTGGATGCTCTGCGGCTCTCTGGAACGCAATCAGAGGGGAAGTCCTGTGGAAAATCTGGCGAGAGCGGTGTGCTCTCAACTTCGGCGACCCCCCCAGGGAGTGGTCGATTGAAAAATCTCTATTCCTCCTTGGCAAAAGGATCGCCAACAGTAAGAAATCCCCCCCCTTCAGACACCATCAAGTCCTCATTTTGATCAACAACAAGCTCAAACCCAAGTGGGTCCCGCATGAGGGCGACGAGAGGGTGATCAACCTTCTTTGTAATGCAACCTAGGAATCATCCATGCTTCCCCTGCTTTGTGGGATTCGGGGGGTCCCGTGGGCACTAGACCCCTCTTCTTGTACCTTTGTTTCTTAATTTAATTCAAGTCCGGGAGAGTAGGCTATTGCCGAACTTCCTTTATATAAAAAAAAATATTGCATCATGTAAACATTCTTTGGCACACGTTGAGAAAAACATTCCTCAAGAGAAACATTGAGAGAAACACTTCTAAGGGAAACTTACGTAGAACCCTCTACAAGATCATGTTTCCAAATAATAATGCTACAAAAATACGAGTAGCACAAAGGGGATAATCTGGCTGCATCATCAGTGAAGTAGGATTTGGATTATGGAGAAATTGATGTCATTATCATGCATACATGTGCCACCAAATCCAACATTGTTGTATAATATCGAACAGGCTAGGATGGTTACCCTTGGCATAGTTTCTCGTGTGCAAGCATGAAAAGCATCATTATGAGGACATGCATACCACATGAAAACATGCACATTAATACCATATCGTGATCTAGATATTGCAACTAACTTGAATATTATTGCATTTATTGCAACTTTAATGCAATTACATAACAATCAAACAACTGATTTGAAACAACTTTATACTAGCTAATTAACGTTGTACACGACACATCTTTTTTTTCAACATTGCCATGCTTTGCCCATGCAATGTATAGTCAAAGAAAAAGAAAAATGAATGGACGAAACATTGTTATTTTTGCACGTACAGATATTTTAATTTATTCAATCCTGCAAAATTACTCAAAGATAAGTACTATATCTAAGTATTATATATATGTAGTATACCTTTGGCACAAAATCCATGCATTTACAAATATTCTATGCGACAATATAAATACCATATCGTTAAGACAAAATACTATGTTTATTTCTAATTCCAACAAAGATAACACTTCTTCAAATGGAAATAATTAGAAAAAGGTTAAGGTGTAACATTTCAAAAGAGTAACTGGTATGCTGACGTATTTAGAAAGGAAATACCTGGATCAAATATTTACAAGTTCTTGAGATTCAAAAACATAAAAGACCGTGGTGAAATTTTTCAATGAAATGTTAGAAATGAAGGTCCAACACTAAGTCCTTAGATCAATACTGAAAATCACACTTAATTATAATAATCAAAAGCAAATCACTTAATTGGTTTTGTTATGAATCGCGCAGCAGATTTCCGAGGTTTTTATAACAAACAGATCAGCTTTTAATATTGTGACATTTGATCCATTCAATTTATAATCTCTAGTCCTCTAAGTGTATAACCCAAGAGAATTAGAGTTCTTAACCAATACGTATTCTTCCTTTCCATTGAAATTTTAAAAGAGATAGCTTATTGTTCACAAAGATGGTGCGATATTTATAGCTTAGTCCTCTATGTGCATCCAGAATAGTCTCTTGAAAACTGAGGTTGATGTTCATCTTCTGACAAGCAGGCAAGAGGAAACTCCAAAACTATTGAGCATGCTTGCAGTTGAAGAACAGGTGGGGGATATCCTTCTTAGTGCCACAAAACATACAAACTTCATCTTTAATGCCAAACTTCTTCGTTTTGGCACCACACGAGATACCATTATGCAAAATCAGCCACATCAAAAAGGAATGCTTGATATTTGTCAGGTAGGTGCCAAAGACTCATGAACCTGTGAGACCACTGAGTAGCATTCTAGTTGGTCTTCCATCTCTGATTAAGATTTTCAAGAATGGAGCTGATGGAGCCTTTCTATTGCTTGTATATCCTCAGCATGTCCATGGAGACTTCTTCCAAACTGACAGGAGACCTTTCATTACAAATAACCAATCTTCTGATTAGCAATTCCTTGTGCAGCAACAACACTTGCAAGCAGCCAGAGGATAATTCAGAGTTTGCAAAAATTTGTTCATTAGATAATACTTGATTCCCTGAGGTGAGGTCTCTCCATGAAGAAAAACCAAGTTTGCAACATTTATGATAATTTTTTCCTAGAGAAGCATTGTCTATTAATCTAAAAATCTCCCCGTCTCTGATGATATCACAACCTAGAGTCGAGATAGAGGGGGGCACCAGATTGGTGGAGGCTTCAATGGTATTTTTCATATTATTAATGTGGGACTCACTAACTAAACAAAAGGTTTTCAAACACTCACAAACACAATCAGCAAATCTAGGTTCAGCTTTGACCTAAATGTTGGTGCCATCAGCAAATGCCTGAAGGCATAGCTGTTCATCAAAACTAGGGATAGAAATTCCTTCAATCTTCTTTTGGGACATAGCATCCTTGAGGAGCTAGCCAAGAGCATCACTAGCTATAGCAAATAGGAGGGGGTCAAGGGGACATCCTCGCCTCATAGATCTTTTGAGTCGCAAATGAGGAGAAAGGACACCATTTATGGAGATTCTAGAGTGAGCATTTCCAAAGAGGGTGCTGACAGCTCTAATGAAGTTTTTACCAACACCAAAATCATATAGGGACTAATGCACAAAATCCCACTCTATTCTATCATAAGCTTTGTCAAAGTCTATTTGAAAAAAGTAGAAGGGCTGGTTGGACTCTTGGGCATACTCAATGCCCTCCCACAAGGAGATGATAGCATCAACAATGAATCTACCTTTAATAAAACCTTTTTGCTCATGGAGGATAATGTTCTTCATAATAGGACTGAGTCTCCTAGCCAAGGAGGAAGCAATGATCTTGTAAATAGAGGTCAAACACGTTATAGGTCTCCAATTATTTAAGTCCTCTTTAGGAACGCTCTTATGGATGAGTCTAATGACCCTAGTATTGATCTCGATAGGTAGAGTGCCTTTTCTAACAAATTCTTTCCACACCAAGAGAATGAAGGGAATCATGAAATCAACAAGAGCCAAGAAAAATGCATTGGGAAGGCCATCAAGGTGAGGAGTTTCATAGGGTTTCAATTTACCAATGGTTTCTTTAATCTCACCGATAATGAGGGGCATGTCCAACATGGCAGCAAGGCTAGGAGGGATAGTTTTTCCCCTTTTTGTGGCAATGGAAGCTCTAGCTCTGAGGATATCCTCCCCCCACTTAGGAGAACTAGAGAAAACATCTGTAAAGAAGTGGGTAGCCTCTTGTAAATTCTCCTCAAAATTGATAGCAATACCATCAAACATTTTCAAGAGCATCGGGATGAAATCCTTATAATACTTCTTTCTTAGCAGAGGTATGGTTCGAGCCTATTTCTCTAGAAATCTTATGTCTCCTAGCAGCTTTAAGGGTTTTTCTTTTAGGTTCTTATAGTAGGTGAAGACCCACTCCACTTCATATATGGCGTTAGCCCAAGCAATGGAGGGGCTAGAAAACTTCTCAAAACAATGGAGGAAAATGTATTTAGTCTTCTCTATGACACATGGCATATGTAAAAGGGAAGGATCAAGGTGGGGCCACCAAGCCTTAAACTTGGGACAATTGCTTTTAAGAGAAATAGGAAGAGGGACATGATCCAAGAGACAAATACACTTGTCTCTGGAAACCTTAGCTTCCCAAAAAAGCTAAAAAAAGTGATATTAATATAGCATCTATCCAGCCTTGCAGCAAGAAAATTACAACCTTTTTTTATTATTCCATGTGACCCCCGTGGCCGAAGATCTCCAAAAGGTCGTGGGTGGTGATAAGCCTGAGGCATGAAGACCATTCTTGACCTTAAATGGTGCTACCCATCTTGTTGTGTCTATCAGATAGGGAGGTAACCATATTAAAGTGTCCTATAATGACAATGGGACTAGAAAGGGAACATAGCTCTTCCCAACATTTACTTCTTTGGGTTGCATAGTTAGCAGCATATAAACATATAATGGTACAATCGAAGGGCTTGTTAAGAGCAAACCCTACCTAGTGGTGGGAGGGACTAGCAAACATCTCACGAACTAGATGAGCAATGGAATGGGAGACAATGATCGATGCACCTCCCCTCCCATACGCGTGCTTCGTATAATACCACCTATGCTTATTGGAGACTATGTTGAAGTGAAGATCAAGCTTACCATCAGTGACTTTTAGCTCCTGCAAGAACAAAAATTTAGGCATTGCTGACAAGTCAAACAACCATTTGTAAACACATTTAGGTCTAACCGGATAAGAAATACCTTTCATATTATAAGAGATGATTTGCATGTTGTTCATCATGATCAAACAATACAAAAAGATAGAATGGCATAACATAAACAAGATAGACAAGGACTCAATCATTTCCTAATATTCTTGGGGACTTTACTCAAGGAGATCGAGTTCTTGAGGATGTCTTTCCTCTTGCTTTTAGTATTGTTATGCCTCCTAGCCTTTGTGAAATTTTGGCTAGGGGGAGTCTCATTTTCCTTTTGGTTCTCTATTAGGTCCTCTACATCTGTGCATTTTTGGCTTAGGTCACTAATGACAGAATCATCCTAGTTGGCTAATTCAATTGAAAATCTATTGATGTCTTCAGAAGTATGCAGAGCAAGGTTGCTCTAAGAGATGACACCTCGTACAGCACATTTCCAAGAGGAGCTTGAAACATTTTTCCTTCTATTCACCACAGTAGTCCAGCCCTCAAAGTCAATAGGGTGATTGATATTTACCTCCTACAAGGTGAGATTTTTGGAAACATGATTCAAGGCAAGGGGATTATTAACACTCTCTGTCACTTGAGTATCTTTGTCAGATTTAACATTTTGCAAATCCTGAAGAGGGTTAGTGACATCTTCCAAAAGAGCATCAAAAACATTGCCCCAATTTTTACCATTTTTTTTAGCTTTGACCTGAGGTTTTTGTTTGAATGTCTAGAGACACACCTGATTGAGGCTCCTCATTATTTATCTACATCGGAGTGATAGCAGGATCCACCTCCTTAAGCAAAGGACAGTCTCTTATCCAGTGTCCTTGTTTATAGCACTTTAAGCAAGCATTAGGAAGATTCTTATAAAAAAAATTTGATCATGAAGCACTTACCCTCAGAGTCCATGATTTGAAGTGATGCTTTTATCGGTTTGCTCACATCTAACTCGACAAAGACTTGAGGGTCCAACTTTAGATTTATATTCCCCCTTGATTTCTACCCTAAAACCTTACCAAGCAAGTTACAAAGATTATCCATCCAAGGGTAAAACTCCACCGGGAGGTCGGGGAGCTCTACCTAAATGGGGACCCTTGAGGGTTTGGGTCCCCTAGGGTTGAACCCTGGAAACCATCTAAAAAAGGAAATAAGCATAGCTTTAATTATACAATGGCCTTTGGTTATTATCTGAAACACAGCATTAGCATCATCAAAGTAAAAAAGCTAATAGCCATTCGGTAAGTATTGTACTTGCTTGACAAAAAGACCTCTAGACTCCCAGTCTGTACAATGTCTAAGCACGTCTTGAGGTGTTCGTGGACCATGGCACAAAGCTATGATAACACGGTTCCATAATTTGTTTTGCCATTGAGTGAACAAAACTTTATCTATGATTAGCATCTCATCAGCTTTAACAGTCATATCACCTTTGATAAAGCATTCAAACCTGTAAAATAGGGAAGATTTAGCTTTCCAATCCTCGTTATTGATAGGAGAGTACCCAGGGTTATCGAAGGATATTCCTCGATCATCATTAACAAGGGCATCTGCAAACGATTTATGAAGACCAACACAGGGAACGGAGTTGCCTTCTTAGTCAAGATGTTGCAAGAACCATCAGCCACATTATTCATCTTTTGAGCCCCGAGGCCGCTACTTCCTTCTCCTATAGCATCCAACGGGGCACACAAAATCTGGGAGGTTTGAAGCAGCAAGTCTTCACTCATCTCCATTTGAGATGGCGAGTCAAATACAACGTTCAAAGTCATTGCCCCCCCCCCCCCCCCCCCCGCAAGGGGATAGAAATGCAAAAGAACATGTTAGCCACACGAGGGCACACTAAGGACGATACAGACATGGAAGTGGAGCTTTGAAACCTCATGTACTATTCCATGCATTGACCACGGAGAACAAACCCTAGAACCCGCCACTCAAAACCTTGTGATGGTGTCTAAAACTGAAAGCTTGCACATGGGCAAAGCCCCTACTTTACACATTTATCTGACTCCAAGCTTCTATGACGATAAAAAAGATCCGTAACCGTACGGTACAAGAAAGCACTCGACTGAAGCCAAAGTCAACGCTACTACCGAGTCCTCTAACGGTCAGCAAACCTATTGATCTCTTAGAGACCCCTACGCATGTCGATTTCTGAAGTTACGCTTCTGATCCCCATCGTTGAGATCAATGGCTTCAAGAAGACATCCACTAAAAATCTACAGAAGTCTACTATGTATTGTTAATGGCAACGGATTCAGGAAGACATATAGCACAACCTTTGAGGAACTCGAATACGTTTTATGTCAAGCAGGCCCATGGCAGATACAGATGACCATTCCCGTCTAGTAATGAAGCTTGTTTTCAAGTTTGGAAACTGCTCGGGCCTCCCCTAGCCCATGGAAAGCCTGATGATCAATCAGATGCCCAATAAACTAAAGACTTGCCCTCTAGGTAGCTCCTAACAATCTTGCTTCCTCAGTAATTATGGGCTAGCCCTAACATCAACTTGAAAGTATTTCTTGAATGGTTGATTCTATACCTAGAGGCCTCACAAAAAACTCAAAGGAAATTGAAATGTAAGAGATTGAGCTAGTCTGAGTCTACAAGAAAAGAGTGGTGTCACCAATGAGAAGTTTTAGAATAGTGTGATCCTAACTTGTGGAAGGAAAAGACCATGAATATGGCCCAATTGTACTTGATTACCATCTAAGAAACTTAGCCCATCCATAGCAATGGCAAAGATTAATGGGGCAAGGGGGCATCCCTATCGGATAGAAAGCTTTACCCAAAATAGCTAAAGAGAGACGTTCATTAATGTTGATATGAGTAGAATTGATTCCATGCAACATAGAAAACATTTTGATGAGCCAAGTCCCCCATCCAAGGTCCTCCATGGACTGAAGGATAAAGTCCCATTCCAATTTTTCATACGTTTTGGAAAAGTTAGTATTGAGGAAGAGAATTTTTTTAGAAGAAGCCCTCACACAATCTAAGCCTTCCCAAATATCAATGATAGCTTTACGGATGGATCTATCTTTGATGAAACACTTTGGTCCTCGTTGATCCATTAGCAGAGATGGCCTGCAATGCAATTGCTTATGGACTTGGTGAATATTTTGTAGCCAATCTAAAGCTGGTGATAAGCTACCAATTTCTTATTCTATTTTTGTTGTCTTTCTTATGGATGACCTTTATTACACCTTCATTCAAGAATCTAGGCAAAGCACCAAAATGAAAAGCTTCTTGCCAAACCAAAAAGAAAAAATAGAGCACTAGAATATCATTGAAAATTAGGAAATATTATTCATGAGTAAGGCCATTGGAGCCGGGGAACTTACCTTTAGCGATGCTTTTGGTAGCATCCAAGTTCTGACATTTTTTATCATGGAAAATAAAGATGATGCAAATGTCTAGTGGAGAATGTTTTCTCTCTCACATTTGATATAAGAGCCATGCAATCATGCCTCCCAAGAGAAAGCGAGTTAGGAACTCCAAACACATTAATGAAGTGATTAGCATTCAAAGCATCGTTATCCTCAAAAGTATTATTATTAATAATTATGGGTAGGACGTCTCTATTTTGCTTCCTCATCAAGAGTCTACACATTTCTTTTGAAGTTTTGTCAACCTTGCTAGCCCATGTCTTTAAAGAACAACCAAATTCTCCTCCTTCTAGCTTCTTCTTCATATTTGAAAAGGCTTCTAATCTTGAAAAGGCCCTTTTTGTAAATGGTATTTACATTTCACATAACCTTTTATAATTTTTTTCACTTATTCTCTTTGTATTATTTGCATCTGCTTTTGAGTTTTTGTTTTAATGGAGGTTCAGCCGAAGCCTACTCCCCCGGACTTTAACTTTGAAATTGCAACTGTACAAGTGAATGGGCATAGCACCCGCTTTTGAGTTTTCTTGTGCAAAAATACGTAGGTCTGATTGATGGACATAATCAAACTCCTAGCAAGGGAGAAGTGAGCCTAAAAGTTGTACCCGAACAGAGAGTGACTTCCTATCTAACAAAGGGGAATGAGAACACTAATAGGTTGGCATGGAACCATGGAGCTTTGCTACCTGAAGAAAAGGGCGAAAATAAAAATGTCAAATAGTGATCCAAGTTTGCAATATCTATGCTCTCCAAGAGGGAGGGTAGACCTAGGTGATCAATGATGTTTTGGGGGATGTAGCATGTGTCAATTCTTGATTTTCAAAAATAAGTAGCAGACTCAAGTTCTGAGTAAGAACATTATTAGAATCCTTAACTGCAATTGGATCATTATGAAGCTTGAGAAGATGCCATTTGTCTTTTCCAAATTCTTCAATCGTGCGGCTTTTTTGCTCCCACCTATCTGGCACTACCACCATGTTAAAACTGCCACACAAGGTAATGTATGAGTGAAAATTTTCAAGATATTCATGTTTTGATTCTATCTAGTTTGTGGTTGGGGGCATACACGTAAGCGTTGATGAAAGGATGAGTCCTCCCAAAAGAGAAAACAATTCAATGATGAAAAGCATCAACAAAGGACCCCAAAAAATTTCATAGACCATTCAAAACAAAGACCTAAAGCAGCACCACTAGAACCTTGAGAGTGATCGATTGAGATTCAAGAATGTGGAGATGAAGTACAATAGAAAATTCTTGATGCTAATATCATTAATTTTTAACTTCTTACCGATATATAACATTTGGTTTTATATTATTTTTCCTCAACCATTGGGCAATAATGGCTGCTCTAGAGGGATCTAAAAGTCCTAGGATGTTGAACGAATCCATGGTCATTTTTAACTATGTTGGTCTTTCGAAAATAGGATTTTCCATATATGTTTCTTATTTTTCATCTCTTCTATCTTCTTATGAACAAAGCATTGTCACAAAGATGCCATGTGTGAATCAAGTCCAGTTACAAAGTGTTCCCAAATATGGCACTTGTTCGGCTCTTCAAACAAGTCCAAGTGACAAATTGAAGCTAGATATTCTATCAGAACAAGGGAAAAAACTCATAATATCTTCATGAGCATTGGAAAATCAATTCCTCAATCAAATTCTTCATATGATGAACATATCAAGGAATGAAAGATGTCTCAATGGCTTTGCATATACGAAGAAAGCCTAAGTTTCATTCATTGATGCATTTGGAGTGCATGTGAAATTATTTTAATGCTAGCACTTGGAACAGTCCTAAGAAAGGAATTTATAGGCAAGAAATGCTTCAATTACCAGGAATAAAGACATCAATGGCTTTCCAATATAAGTGTTAAAAAGAAAAATATAAAAAACCTTGATTTCAAGATATGAAGAGAACTTGAAAAGAATCCTTGAAAATGTACATTGAATAGAATTCAAATGCTTGAATTTTTTTATCATCAAGGAAATATTACTTTTAAATTTTCAATGTAATACATCCACGTTAAATTGAATAATTAATCAATGCCATAAAAATTCAAGTCAATAAATCTTTCAATTTAGTCTAGAACCATTTATACGTTCTTTCTTTGAACATAAATAAATACTCATCACTCATACACTTAAGAATCAACTGTTAATTTCAAGGAATAAAGAAAATTTTAAAAGTCTGAAGGTCACAGCAATAAACCTCTATAAACATGTACGCATTATATGATCCATCAATAATCACATAAAGATTTGGATTTATCTATTTCATGAGTCTTGTGTGATTTTTTGTTCATATATTTAGGTACTCATGTGTGAACACTCTAGGACCGTTGGGGCACTTTTTTCCCTATTCAGGAGGTTTTTTTCCCCCGGCTTGTATATACGCCTATTGCCCTAATGGGATACTTATCTTTGTACATTCTCTAGTAATACATTCAGTGTTGTGTGTTGTGCACCATGCTTCTTCTTCTTCCTTGTGTTGTTCACGTGCTTCCACAGCCGTCTAACTCCAACAATTGGTATGAGAGCAGGTTGTCGCTTCATCTAGGGCATCGTCTGCACCCCTCTGGTTGCAGTCTCAGAATCACATGAGCTTTGGTGTGCATACTCAGTGTGTTTCCGAGATCAAAACAGCTTTGTTGTGTGGTGCCGAAATCGTGATCTGAGCTCATTTCAGCCCCCGAACGCACTATCGTAGTGCTTGTGTAGGCTATTTTGTCTTTTTGTGCCAAAGGTATATACCTGTTTCGGTTCGCCAGTATAAGAATATCAAAGTCTACTATAGGTTTAGCAGAACTCGCTTGGGTAGTTCCATTCAAGTTTTTGAGATACAATCAATTTTCTGCATCAAGGTATTTTAGTCACCGGCCATGGCTGAAAGCAGTGATGTATTTCGTATGTTGTCTATTGAGGATAAGTTGGATGGTACCAACTAACCATTATGGGCTTATATTATGCGACATGTATTGGTTGCAAAAGGATTGTGGAACATTGTGCAAGGTGTTGCAAAACGTCCTATCACACCTGCAACTGTTACAATTGTAGGTACTGAAGTTGATGCAGAAGGTGTCGAAGATTATGATATTCTGCATATTCCTATTCGTGCTACGGTTTCTTCTGCACCTACTGCAGAGCAGATTCGTTGGGATGGTAGAGATGCTCACGCACATGCATTGATAGCTTTGTCAGTCATAGGTGCCATTATTCCTCACATTCGCTCTTGCAGAACAGCTAAGGATGTTTGGGATACACTTACCACATTGTACCAAGATAGAAATGAGGCTCGTGTTGCTTACCTCCGAAAAAAGTTGAAGAGTGAGCACATGAATGAAGTTGATTCTATGGACAGTTTCTAACAAAGACCAAAGACTTGAAGGAACAATTGATTTTTGTTGATGAAGTTATACCAGATAACTCACTTGTGTAGACTGTTCTGAATGGTCTTCTTGATTCATATCAAATTTTTGCTTCAACTCTTTGGTTGATGATGAAAGGCAATCCCAATGCCTTTTCATTTGAGGAGTTAGTCTATGCTTTGTTGCAGGAAGATCAGACCATGTAGAACAGGTCCATTATGCGTGTTGTAGATCAAGCTTTCCTAGCTAGTCAGAAGGGCAAAGGAAAATGGAGCTATTCAATTAGTAAGCAGAAATTTGATAATTTTGCACAATCAAAGAGGGAAGACAAAGATGAAAAGAAATTACAAAAGAAAAAATTGTTTTGCAAGTACTGTAAAGGAAATGATCATATCATAAAGAACTATCCAAAACTGGCTACTAAAGAGGCAAAGAAGAAAGACGCTCGAATGGTTGTTGCAAAAGCCTCTACACCAAAAACAAAGTCTACTAATCTTGTGCAGGAAGAAGATTAATGGGCATTTACTACTATTTGCAGTTTTGACCCATCTTCTCATGAGCAATGCATGTCTGCAGTAGACTCACATGTTTAGTACTTTGACAGTGGGGCGACCAAACGTATTACCTTGCAGCATAGTTTCTTCTCTTCACTCGAGCCTTCCCCTATAGGAAATACTATTACATGCACCAACAACTCCTCTTATCCTCTTATGGGAGTTGGTAAGATCATTTTGACAACTGGTGATGGTAGTTCTTTCACTTTTTCATATGCTTTATTTGTGCCAAGGATTAAGAAGAATATGTTATCAGTTTCTACATTAGCCAAGACTGGCATGGTTGTGAAATTCGTTGATGACATATGTAGAGTTCATGATCTGCTAAATGGCGATGTTATTATTGCTTCTGGCATTTTATGTCATGGGTTGTATAAGCTCATAGACTATGAAAGGTATTATTTTTCTCCAATCAAGGTATTTATTCACTGGCATGTATTTTTTATGTTGGCTATTGAGGATAAGTTGGATGCTACTAGTTACACGTTATGGGCATATATGATGCATCATGTATTGGTACCAAAATAGCTATGAAATATTGCATACGGTGTTGAAAAATGTCCTACTAGAACTACAATTATAGTTATTGAAGGTGATGCAAATGGCATTGAAGATGATGATCTTCAAATTCCTATTCATGCTATGGTTGTTACTACACCTACTGTACAACAACTTTGTTGGGATGGCAGAGATGATCTGATATATGCAATGCTATTTTTTTTTGAAATGTGCCATTATCCCTCACATTCACTTATGAAAAACAATAAAAGATGCTTGGGATATGCTTACAAGTTTGTACGTGGAAAGAAATGAGGCTCATGTTGCTTATCTCCCACAAAATTTGGAGGGTGAGTATATGAATGAAGGAGATTCTATTGAAAAAATTTTGACAAAGGTTAAAGATTTGAAGGAGCAATGGATTTTGGTTGATGGTCTTGCTAAATAGTTCAGTAGTGTAGACTATGCTTAACGATCTTCTAGATTCATATCAAAACTTTACTTCTACTCTTCAACTGATGATGATAGGCAATCCAAATGCCCTAAAATTTGAGGAGTTAGTCTCTATTTTGTTGCACAAAGATGAGTCTAGATAGAACATATCAAATATTCCTGTTGCAGATCAACACTTTTTTAGCTAGTTAGAAGGATGAGGAAAAATAGAGCTCATCTACTAGTAAGAGAAATTTTTGCTAATGCTTCACAATCAAGGAACGAAGACAAAGATGAGAAGAAAACAAAAAAGTAGAAATAATTTTGAAAATATTGTTAAGGAAAGTGATCTTGGCATAAAGAGTTGTCCTAAATTGGCTACAAAAGAGGTAAAGAAGAAAGAGGTTGGAATGGTTGTTGCAAAGGCCTCTACACCTAAAAAAAAAAAATCGCTAATCTTGTTCAAAAGGAAGAATGGGCATTTACTACTATTTGCAAGTCTGACCCATCTTCTCATGAGTAGTGTATGTCTACACTAAACGTAGATGTTTGGTACTCTGATAGTAGGGAAACCAAACATATTACCGTGTAGCACAGTTTCTTGAATTCATTTGAGCCTTCCACTATGGAGAATACTATCACATGTGCTAAAGATGCCTCTTATCCTTTAATGGGAGTTGATAAAATCATTTTGACTATTGCTGCTCATATTTCTTGCACATTGTCTAATGCTTTATATATGCTAGGGATCAAGAAAAAATTGTTTTCAATTTAAGGATTAGTCAAGATTGGGTTGGTTGCCAAATTTATTGACAAGAGATGTACAATTCATGATCTCTCAAATGGTGATGCTATTATTGCTTTTGGAATTTTATGTCATGGGCTATATAAGCTCATAGACTATGCAAAATTTTTGAAGGATTGAACATGTGTAGTTCAAGATTCTTAGGCTATATCACATCCAAATCTTTCGCATGCATGATTTGGTCATATGAATTTTTCTAGTTTTCTACATTTGCAAAAACATGAAATTGTGGATGTGGGATCGCTCGAGTTAGAGGAAAAGGATTAGGGTTAATGAAGGCGTCTGGGAGGGTGCTCTGCTTCGCGGGTTCGTGGGTCGGAGTCTTCTCCTCTCCTCCCCCACCCAGAGGGGGAGGAGCTTCCTTTGTCCTCTGCTAGGGTGCTCTCCTAAAGATGGCGTCTGTGAGGGTGATCTACAAGGGCTAACGAAGGCGACTGAGAGGGTGCTCAGCTTCGAGTGTTCGCGCGTCGGAGTCTTCTCCTCTCCTCCCCCACCCAGGGGGGGAGGAGCTTCCTCTGTGCTCGCATGCCTGGTTTTCTCTTTCTGCATGGCACCGTTTGAATCCCTAAGAAATGGGATGTCGTGTCCGGGTGAAGGACAAAAGGACTGCATGCTACAGCCCAGAACGATAGACTTAGAAGGGAGCTCTTCTGCGGATTTCGTTGCTGGTTCGAGTAACTTCCTTGTGTCTCTTCAGCAGAGCAGCGCAGAGATTCATTCTCTGAAGAAAACCTATGCGGACTTGGCCAAGGCAAGAGCCAAGCTTGATGAAGCCTTCTTCAACATGCAACAATTTACTTGTAACAACAATCCTGCTCCATCTCCCAATAAGGGAAAAGGTAAGCTCTTTGACAGTCCTCATGAAATTATTTGTGATAGCTTGCCCTCCGAAGAGGAAGAGGTTGCATTGGTCATTGATAAGTCTTCACTAGACAACTGGCATGAGCACCTCAGACAGAGTGGTCATAGGGTTGTGTCACAGTCCTAGGCCTGCCCAAGATTCTCTGAAAAATTGGATTAAGCATCACTGGGAAGCTAGAGGTCTAATGGTTAAACACATTCAATACTGCCCGAATAATTATTTCCTATTTTTTTTTGAAAATGCTAATAGTGCCCTACAAGTCATTAGTGAAGGCCAGTGGCTAATCAGAAATGTCCCAGTGTCTTTCTTTAAATGGTATATAGGGTTTGATCCTAAGGGCCCTAAGCCTACAAAAATCCCTGTTTGGGTAGAGTTCCCTGAACTACCCATAGATTTCTATCCTTGGGTGGAGAGCTTAGGGAAGATGGTTGGCAAGGTCCTCGGTCAAAAAAGTAAAAATAGCATAATCAATCCGAGATGGGACCCCCAAGTGTTAATAGAAGTGGACATAGCCTCTGAAATCAGGCCCTTCATTGTGATCAAAGACTCAAATGGGAAAAAACTTCACACCCAAAAGGTGTTGTACAAAAACATCCCAAATGCCTGCTATAACTGCTACAAGCAAGGTCATATCATAAAAGATTGTCCTTTACTACAGGTTCAGAAAATTTCGGTGAATGAAGACCCAAATAAGAATATTGGCAATTTTGTGACCAAGAATAGTGCTCCTCCTCCTAGGAAAACTCTAAATAAAGGAAAAAAAAAGTGACTAGTAATGATAATATGTTTGGAGTTCTTTTAGAAGAGGTGCATAACCCCTTTGAGGATAGCCCAGCCGACAACCTTCACCACTCAAGTCCCAAAGAGAACATCTTAAATGTTGAAGAATCAACCAAAGTTAATGCTAGTGATTCTAAGGACAATCAAGATAAGCTAGAAAACGGTTGGTCCCTGGTAGGAAAAAAAAACAAAGTAATCGACTTATATACCCAAAAAGACCTGGAAAGGAAGCTTTCGATTGATCCCACCCCTTTGCTGGAAAATCTAGAAAATCCTAATCTTTCTGTTGAGATTTTCAGACAGGAACTTGATGCTATGGATCATAACAAACTGGAAACTATGGAAAATGAAATGTTTAATGAGGAAGCTATGCCTCTTATGCAGGACACAAACATGTCAACCCAACTGGCATCTTCAAGTAAACCAAGAAAGAAAGACTCGATGAGATCTTCTACGGTAAAGTCTGCTAAGAATAGTAAGAAATGAATCTTTTAATTATTATGATGTTTAACCTTTCCATTCTTTCCATAAACGTGAAGGGGCTTATAGATCCTGTAAGACCAAAGATGATCAACAGTTGGATTATGTCTCTGCATAGAATTCCTGAAGTTATTTGCCTGTAGGAGGTTAAAACTGGTGGGAAATCCTTGGAAATCAAGCTCAATATTCTATCTAATAAATTCATCTGGTTTTCCACCAATCATCAGGATAATAAGGGTGGTGCAGTGATTGGCCTCAGAAAATCCCTGTCACCCTTCTTGGTTGATAAGTCTTCTACCTGCACCAATCAATGGTGCTGCTTTAGGCTGGGTAACCCCTATAACCTTTCTATCATTTCTGTTTATGCTGCCAATAAATGTATGATTAGAAAATTGTGTTGGGAAGAGATCTGTCTAATACAAGGTCCCTCCATCATGATTGGGGATTTTAACATGGTCACCTGTATCAAAGACAGATGGGAGTGTAAAGGTAATATTATTTTTGGTTCTGAAAAAAATGCTTGGATAAACCTATGTATCCTGCATGAATTTGTGGATGCTTCTAAAAATTCTGGTTTTACCTGGTCCAATAAACATTCTGGTGCTTCCTACACGGCTGCTAGATTAGACAGATGCTATGTCAACAATAACATTTTGCAAAAATGTTGGGAGTTTAGTGCTCATATTGATCATTCCCTCCTGATGGCTGACCATAAACCCCTTATTGTCAACATTAGAACTGGTAACCCCTCCTTTAAGTCTGGTTGGCCTCATCTTGATGTTAACCTTCTCAAGCTCCCCTGCATTAGAGCTGAGTCTAAAAGGATTTTTTCCCACCATTTTAAAAACACTAGTTCTCCTGGTAAGGCCTGGGAAAAAGCGGTTAAAGATGTGCAGGTGGTTTTTACCCACTTTAAGAAAAAAGCCAAAGAGTGTAGAGCTATAAGATATAGAGCTATTGTGGATAAGCTTAAAGCTTTAGATGTTACTTCTCAAGAGTTTCAAAGGTTACATTTGAGATTGTGCAAGGAAAGTTATCTTGAAGCTAGTTACTCCCTTGCCTCATCAAAAGAATTTTGGAGTGAGAAAATGGACAGGAACAACAACCATATGTTCTCTCTGTTAAAAAAAAATAAAGTCAGGGACTTCATTCCCAATTTGAAAAAGAAAGAAGGTCGTCACACTTTAAATATTGAAGAGACTCTACAGGAGGCTAAAAGCTTCTTTATGGATGTTTTCTCTGGTACTCCCAAGTGGGGGGAGGACATCCGGAGGGCCAGAGCTACTATTGCTCTAAAAAGGAAAAAAATGATTCCTGAAAGCTTGGTTCCCATCCTGGACCTGCCCCTCACTGCCGGTGAGATCAAAGAAACCATTTATAAATTGAAACCCTGTAGGTCTCCGGGATTTGATGGATTGCCAAATGAATTCTTCATACTTCTATGTGATTTTCTTACTCCTTACATTCTCTTGGTATGGGAAGAGGCTTCTAGCAAAGGATTTCTCCCTTGTCACATAAACACTGGTGTAATCAGACTCATTCACAAAAGGGGAAATAAAGATGACCTCAATAATTGGAGACCTATCACTTGCCTCAACACCATCTACAAGATTATAGCTTCCACCATAGCCAGAAGACTCAGTCCCATGATGAAACACCTTATCCTCCCAGAGAAAAAAGGATTCATCAAAGGTAGATACATCCTTGATGCTATCATTTCTCTTTGGGAAGGCATAGACAATGCTAAAGACCTGGGCCAAAATTTTTATTTCTTCAAGATTGACTTTGACAAGGCTTATGATAGAATTGAATGGGATTTTATTCTCCAATCTCTTCAAGACTTGGGAGCTGGCAGAAGACTCATCAGAAATATTAGCACTCTTTTTGGCAATGCTTGTTCTAGAGTTGCCATCAATGGCCACATATCTGATCCCTTTACTCTTAGGAGATCCATACGTCAAGGCTGTCCTCTTGCTCCCTTGCTCTTTGCTATTGCTAGTGATGCTTTAGGTTGGCTTGTTAAAGATGCTATGAACAATGGTACTATAAAAGGGATCAATGTGATTAACTCCCCTTCCCCTCTTGGGCTTCAAATGTTTGCTGATGATACTAATGTTATGCTAAATGCTGATGATCTTTCTGTGAACAAATTCCTGGAATGTCTAGAGATTTTTTGTCTTGCTAGTGGTTCCAAAGTTAACCATTCCAAAACTGGATTTAAAGCTTCTAATGATTATACTCCTGAATGTGTTTCTAGACTTGGATGCAGCATTATCAAAGATGGAGAGATTTTTAGATTGTTGGGGATTCCCATGGGTTTCCAGATTTCTTTTGCTCAAAGGTGGGATTGGGTGGTTGAAAGGTTTAAAAAACACTTGACATACTGGTATGATACTAATAGCTCCCTCCCTCATAGAACTTTTGTTCTAAATCATTACATTTTTCCAAAATTGGTCTATTTCCTGGCTTGTTGGTCTCCTTCTAATAAGCAACTTGGACAGGTTATCAGTCTAGCCAGGAACTTCCTATGGGGAAGCAAGTCTGATAAAAAAAAAGTCCCCAAAGTGGCCTGGAAAGTGTGCTGTCTCCCTAAACATCAAGGTGGCTTGGGCATTATTAATCCTGTGAAAATGGCAGACAACTTGGCTTCTAAATGGATTCTGAGATGTATTGACTATAATAATGTTTGGGCCTGTCTTCTGAAAAGAAATACTGCTAGATTCTGTCTTTCTGACTACAGGGCCTGGAAAAATCTCAACCTTTGGGACATTATAACTTCCCCTCATCCCATCACCCCTTTTGGTAGTCCCTTAGTTTGCAGAATGTGGAGGGCCTGGTTCAAAGCTAAAAACTCTTTTAAACTCACCAATGAACTTGACTGTTCTCTTCAATTTTATTTGCAGGAGTCTCCTTGGCTGGGTTGGCTTGCTTACTGTGAAAAAAATAGTCTGTCCATCAAGCAACACAAATGCCACAAAGCTGGAATTACTACTTGGAACAACTACATGTGTGGTGCTAGGGTAAGGACTGCACAAGAAATCCTTTCTACCACTAATCTGTCTATGTCTTGCTTGCAGGTAATTCAAAAGCACAGAATCTTGTTGATGGAAAAGAAGGACAGGTGGCATAGGAAAACAGTTGATCTGGTGGATGTTGCTAATGTCATCTTCAAGCAATTCAAACATGACAGAGGTTCTGCTGATCAAATCCTGAAGAAGCTCAACTCTAGATGGCAGGTGAATTGGTCTACACACCAGTGGTCTTACAGATTCAAAGCCCTGTGGGCCTTTCCAGATTGCAGCAAACATTCTTTTCTTCAATGGAGGATGCTACACCATGGCCTCTGGACTGGTAATAAAATCAGGAAAATTTATAATAGTGGTGGATCCTGTATATTTTGTGGCCTTGTGGAGGATGTTTCACACCTCTTCCTTGAATGTCAACATGCTAAAAACTTCTGGTCTGCTGTGGAGAAGTATCTGCTAGTGAATGGTCTCCCCAAACTTAGTAAAATGGAAGTTATTCTTGGCTGCTGTAATCACTTGGATATTTTGCTGTGGAATATTTGGAGGGGATACATTCTTTGGTACATTTGGCTCAGTAGGAATGAGGCTACATTTGGTAGCAAAAAAAGGAACTACCTTATCACTTTGCCTGTTATTCTGAAAAATGCTTCTTTGTCCTGTATTAGGAGAATCAGAGATGCCTCTTGTAATAACTATGATGTCTTCAAGATTTTGTCTGAAAATTCTCCCTCTAGATGGAAAAAACTGTTAGCCGAACAGTACTCTTGTAAAAGGCTAGACATGTACTACTATTTGTAAATTGTCCTCTGGGGCAGGTGTCTCCTGCCCAAGGCACTTTGTATATGGCCACCATTAATTTAAATTTTCCTTGTTTCTTCAAAAAAAAAAAAAAAACATGAAATTGTGTAATCTCTACCCAAACTTGAGGCACCTTGTTAACAAGTCTGTGAAGGATGTATTTTGGAAAAAATGCAATGTTCCTCCTTCCCAAAAGATAATTCCATTTCAGCTACTCATAAATTGGATCTTGTTGATAGTGATGTTTTTGGTCCTATGTAGACACTTCGTTTGGGAACTACCTTTACTTCATGAGTTTTATTGATGATTTCTTTAGGCATCCATGGGTTTATCCATTGCACGCAAAGTTAGAAGTGTTTATGTGCTTCAAAGAGTTTCTATTTTTGGATGAAAATTTATCAGCATGTAAATTGGCCACCCTCTATTTTGATCGATCTAGGAATACATGCCTTTTGATTTTAATGCATTTCTGGTTGAGTGTGGGATAAAACATCAGTATATTGTGCCATATATACCTCAATAAAATGGAGTTGTTGAAAGAAAGAATAGTTTTCTCATGGAGATGGCGAGGCATATGGTCAAATGTGTGGCTTTACCACATAGCTTCTTGCTTGAGGTTGTTATATGTGCAATATATGTACTTAACAAGCCTCCCAAAAAAGCACTGCAATCGATCACTCCACATGAGGCTTGAAATGGATACAAGCCTTCTTTTGCTCATCTAGGCATATTTGGTTGCGTGGAAAATGCATTAGTGTCTGAACAACAATGCAAGATATTGGATGATAAAGTAATGAAATGTATTTTTGTTCGTTATAGTTATGAAAGAAAATCCATATACATTTTGGTTAGCTATGATGTTTCTTTTGTGGAAGATGAAATTTAGCCATTAATTTCATGTAGAAATGAGATTTTAGTTAGCTCTAAAGATATGTATGGCACTTTGCTTCCTCTTTTTACAAGTGGAAAGTCTAGTGCTAGTCTAGATGAGCCGATTTCTCAGACGTTACACATTCCACATGATGATGTGGATCATTGCATTTGTGATGCAGTTTACATGATGCACTTGTTGATGAGAGGGCTCACATAGAAGAGGCTAAAACTATGCCTAATCATTGGTGTAGATTTTGATAGATAGCAAATCGATGCACCTTTTCCATATCATACTAATTCATGATCTCATAGTTCTTCCCTTGCATCAGATTTCTATTAAATGTTTGCCTCTAGTCTTTGTGATGAGAATTAGCACTACAACATATGAGGGACATACCAACGCTAGCTATATGGACGGTCACTCTCGGCATCGGTATAAATGTTGGAAAAGTCCATTTAAAGATACCGACGGTCAAATGACCGTTGGTATGACCGTTTAAAATGGATCGTCGGGATGTCTCACGACCGTCCGTATACCCATCGGTATAAGCATCGGTAAATCCGTCAGTATACGCGTCGGTATATCCGTCGGTAGGAGATCATAAGTGCTCGATAAGCCTAGTTGGCTTCATTTGGGTAATAACTAATTATATGCAATGGAGTTGTTCATTCACTATGCAGGTAAACATGTCAATACTTGGAGTTTTATGTTATTTTGACACTAGTCATATGCTCATTTTTGAGAGGATACTTTGGCAAAATTTTTCCAAATTTTTTACTTTATCAACTATGTAGTGGTCCATTTACTCCTTGATACAATTATTGGTTGGTTTTTTGACTCTTCTAGCTGCATTATCATTCTATTCAGTCCTCCATCATCATGGAATCAAAGGTCTCAGGCACATCTAGTGGATCACGGTCTAGTGCGAGTGCTCCAAGGAGGAGCTATAACTTGTAGGGTAGACACCATTTTGAGATCCAAAAACTTCATGGCAAAAACTTTGCTCTATTTGAAGACTTAGATTGAAGATGTGCTAATTCAAAGGAGGCAATAGAAGCATGTAAATGGAATTTCAAAGAATCTTACTAACATGGATGAAGATTATTGGGATGAGTTAGATGAAATGGCTAGGTCTACCATTCACTTACACCTAGCAAATAATGTTTGCTTTATAGTATTAGACTGTGAAAGTGCAGAGGAGATTTTGAAGTTATGCAATACATATGAAAAAGAGACGACATCAGATAAAGTGTATCTATTGAGAAAATGATATGACCTTTGCATGAAGGACAGAGATAGTGTTGTTGCTCATCTAAATGAGTTTCTTGCTATATTCTCCTAGTTACATCACAAAATGGATGTGGACAATGAAATGAAAGCAGTATTGCTACTATGAACCTTGCCATCTTCATGGTATACATTTTGCACAGCTATTAGCAATAGTGAAATTATTGGTAAACTTGTCTATGATGACATATGTGGAGAACTCTTGAGTGAGGAGATTTGTAGAAAATCTATGGTTGGAAATTACAGTGGAGATGCATATAATGTTTTTGATTCTTACGAAGGAAAGAATCAGCAACAGGGAAAAGAATGGTCAACAACATAAAAGTAGAAGTAAATCAAAGAAGAGGGATATGGAATGCCATTATTGTCATAAGAAAGGGCACATGAAGAAAGATTGTTATGCATTAAAGAATGCTAAAGGTAAAGGACAAAATGTTGATGGGCATGTTAAAACAGGTACTTGCACCATCTATTTCAACTATCAAGATTGAAGAAATCAATGCTATTTCTCACGATGCTAATATGTTGACACTTGATAGCACTATGCCAACTGAGGCTCTTATGGTTGATTCTCTTTTCCACACGTGGCTACTAGATTTTGGTGCTTCTTTCCATGTGACAATACACAAAGAATGGTTCTCTAATTATGTAGGAAAGTCTCTTAGTATGGTGAGACTTGGTGACTCTTACCAGTGTAACATTGTGGGGATTGAAGATGTGGTTGTGCAACTCATTGATCATTCAAAATTTACTATGCATAATTTATGCCATATACCTCAGTTATCACATAGTTTGATGTGAGTTGATCAACTTGATCACCTTGGTTACAAGGTGGTCTTCTAAGCTCAGTTATTTCGTATATCAAAGGGCAATATGGTTATTGCAAAAGGAAGCAAAGTTGGCTCACTTTATCCTTTGTTTGTATCATAGAAAGAACACTTGTTAGCTCTTTCTGAACAACCTATGGCTTGTATTTGGCATCACCGTTTGGGCCATACATCACATAGTACATTTGAAAATCTTTCTCCTTCTGGCTACTTACTTGTGATATCTTTCTCTAATTTTTCATTTTGTGAGCATTATCAATATGGAAAGCAAACTAGGAATGTGCACATTGACTCTTCAATTTAGCCTTTAGATTTCATTCATGTAGAGGAGTGTGGTCCTATGCCCCAACGTCATTAGGTGGTTTTCTTTATTTTGTCACATTCACAGATGATGCTACTAGGAAAATCTAGGTATATCCTATCAAAACAAAGGATGAAGTATTCCCTACTTTCTAAAAATGGCTTGCTTCAGTTGAGACTGAAAAGGAACTAACCTTAAGGATTCATGTTCAAATAATGGAGGTGAGTATAACTCACATGAATTCAGCCTTTTCTATTAGTCTGGAGGGATTTGTAGAGATTTTATCGCTCCTTATACCCCAGTAGAGAATGGTGTAGCTGAAAGGATGAATAGATCTACTCAAAATAGAGTACTTTCTATGTTGCATCATGCAAAGCTCTCACAAGGCTTTTGGGTAGTGGTATTCACTACAGTTCATGTGACTAACCTTTCACCTAGTACTGCCAAAGGTTTGAAAGTGGCACAAGAGTTATGGATAGGGAAGCCTCCATATTATGATCATCTTGAAGTTTTTGGGTGTGAATCATATGTCTATATACCCAAGAATCTTAGACAAAAGTTGGACCATAAGTCAAAGAAATGTATTTTCATGGATATGGTCGAGAAAGACAATTTGGATATCGCTTATGGGATCTTGAAACACGATCAGTGATCACAAGTACTGATGTCATTTTCAATGAGTCTAACATGCATAAAGAACCCATTAAGGAGGTAGAAGTGAGAAAAGTGGTGTTTGAGGATACTAGTCCTCCAGTTATCATGCATAAAAATGTTGCACATAGGGATGTTAAAGAGAATGTTCAATCAAATTAGTCTACAAATGGTCCCGTTCACCAATCATTGAGATGCTCTACACGTGTCTCACATCCACCTCATAGATATCTTCTAGGTTTCGATTTCGTTATGCTAACAAATTCTAGTGAGCCTTCTTCCTAAAAAGAGGCTATGCAGACAATACATCATGTCAAGTGGGAGCGTGCCACGAAGAATGAGTTGGATTCTATTCACAAGAATGGTACTTGGGATTTAGTACCTTTGCCAAAGGGCATGAAAGCTTTACCATGTAAATGGGTATATAAGCTGAAATTCACATGAGATAGTGCTTCTCCAAAGTATAAAGCATGACTTGTTGCAAAGGGTTTTAAGCAACAACATGGTGTTGATTTCAAGGAAATCTTCTCTCTAGTGGTTAAGATGACTACCTTGTGCATGTTGCTTGGATTCATTGCAATGGAGCACTTAGAACTAGTCCAAATGGATGTGAAAATTGCTTTCTTGCATAGAGATCTTGTAGATGAGATCTATATCGAACAACCAGAGGGTTATGTAGTTCCTGGCAAAGAAAGCCTAGTTTTTAAGCTCAAAAAGAGCTTATATGGGCTTAAAAGTCCCATAGAAAATGGTACTAAAACTTTGATGTTTTTATGAAGTCTCAAGGCTATTCTTGAACCAATGAGGATCATTGTGTCTACACAAAGAGATGCTCGGATGGCAGCTTAATATGCTTGGTACTTTATGTTGATGATATGTTGATTGCTGGGAAGCCCTCTTATGACTTGTCAATTCTCAAAAAGAAGTTGAGTCAGGCATTTGATATGAAGGAATTAGGGGATGCCAAACATATTCTTAGCATGCTCATTACTCATATACGAGTAAAAGATGCATATACTTCTCCCAAAGTGAGTACATATCCAAAGAACCTCACATGTTCAATATGCAAGGTGCAAAGGCATTGAGTACACCTTTACCTACATATGTGAAATTGAGCAAGGATGACTGCCCCAATTTGGATGAGGAAAAGGAATTCATGACCGAAATTCCTTATCATTCTACTGTTGGTAGTGTATGCGATGGTAGCTACGAGACCAAACAGTGCATTTGTAGTGGGACTTGTGAGTAGATATATGTCTAATCCTAGCAAGTAACATTGGGAAGAAGTTAAGATGATTTCAAGATATCTGAGTGGCACTAAGAACAAGTGTCTATGCTTAGGTAGAGGGAAAGCATCCATTATTGGTTACATAGATTCCCCATATGCTAGTTGTGTAGACAATTAAAAGTCTACATGAGGGTACATTTTTCATTTTGGTGGAGGTGCTATCTCTTGGAGATCTCATATACAAGAATGTACAGTTGTTTACACCACAGAAGCACAGTACGTTGCAGCATGTGAGGCATGTAAGGAAGCATTGTCCCTTTCTCATCTTGCTTATGATATGGGTTTACCTCAACATGTACCTTGTTTGATCAATGATAGTCAGAGTGCCATTTCTTTGGCTAAGAATCCAGTCTATCATGCAAAGACCAAGTATATTGAGGTGAGGTATCACTTCATTAGAGATTTCTTAGCCACCGAACACATTATTCTTGAGAAGGTTCACACTCGAGATAATGTTTCAGATGCTTTGGCTAAAGTTCTACCACAGGATAGCTTTCGACATTGTTGTCACTTGATGGGGGTTACTTGATTCATGATCTTACATAGTCACTTGTATACTATGTAACATGCCCATCAGGTGCGAGGTATAGTTTGTATACTTACACTCAAGTATTCTTTATCATTCTTCATTTTTCTCTCCCATAGCTCCTTTGGCGATTTTGGCCTTTAGAGGGAGATTGTTATCATTAGTGTCCATGTGAAAGGCCGAATGGCCACCGGACATTCTTGTATATGTTCTTTAATAAAACATATAGTGGACTGGTTAGCCAAAGACTATAAGTTTGACCGCATTTGTAACACCTAAGAAGTCTATGTTCGTGCTCCTTGTTTATTGTGTTTTTCTATGTATTCTGCAGCTTCTGTGTGGAGTACCATGTGCAGCCCTAGGATCTTAGTTTTCTACTCTGAGGATTTCGTGGAGCTCTAAAGAAGGAGGGGGCACTGTGGTGCATTGCCATCGAAGTACTTCAAATACATCTAGGAGACCAACAATTTGCTCTACACAACAATTTCATCCAAGTTGTTTCGTGCATAGATCCTTCTTGTTTGGTGATACCCTACTCTCATTCATCTAGAATGTGAAAATTATCTCTTTAACGTCTATGATAATACATGGGATTATTCTTGATTTATTGTCATGCTCAAGTAACTATTATCATTATTAACTATAATTAACTAGCATATTGTGTCGTATAGTACTGTCTTACTCACATTGAGCATCTTTGATAAAATTGAAATGTTTATTTGATATACAAAAAATTTTGTATCACCCTTTAGCATCATCATCAAACTAGATTATTTTAGTACCATGTCAGCAAGAAAATTCCCCACGGTCTATAATGTACGTTAGTGATTGCGTAGTTGTACTTGATACTTCGTCATTTGGTCTTTCATGTGCACCAAAATCTCTAATAGTCGAGTTCTATTGTATTCCTTTTACAACAAGCTTTTTCTAATATTCATTTAAATTCATTGTTAGTGTAACATATAGCTTTTCAACAATACTTTGACTCGAGTTATTTTTAGCATCTTTGGTAGAAGATATACTACTCATTGTAAAAAGATATTATGCATCTGTCATATCATGAATTTTTGACGCATCAACGTCAATGATTCTCTATAATTGGATGTTTTCTGAGTCGAGTAACTCTTGACTGCTAGCTTATTGGTCAATAAATTCTTTCATTCTCCATTCCCATCCTCCTAACTCTTGACTGCTAGCTTATTGGTCAATAAATTCTTTCATTCTCCATTCCCATCCTCCTGATCCAAATCGGCCAACATACTTTTCCTCCATTTTCACTCCTATAATCAGCAAAATATATAGATTAGTACAATATACCTCTAAACTAATAGACACAGAATAGTAGATAGTTTTTTTCCATGAATATTGTGTCCTATAAACATTCTTTACTGCACATTAAGAAAAATATTGCTCAAGAGAAACATTGCTCAAAGAAACTTACCTAGAGCGCTTTAAAAGATCATGTTTCCAAATAGTAATGCTACAAGAATAGGAGTATGGCAAAGGGGATGATGTGGCTGAGCCATCGGTGAAGTAGCATGTGGATTCTGGATAAATTGATGTCATTATCATGAACAGATGTGTGAAAAAATCCAACACTATCTTGTAGAATGGATCTCCTAACGATTGAACATTCCGGGATCGTTACCGTCGATAGAGTCTCTCATGTGCAAGCATGAAAAGAATGATTATGAGGACATGCATACCACATGAGCAAGAGCTAGCGAAAGGGGTAGAAATGTGAGAACATAAAATGCTTGCAAGAGGCAAAAATTTTGTTTGGGCGATAGGGGATACGTCAAACTAGAGAGAGAGGCTCGAGTTTGAGAAGCCTCAAACTACGAACTGGAAAGAAATAACCACTGGAATGAATGCATGTATCTGTGTGTCTATGTAAGTATGTATGGATAAACGTGGATACACACATGCGCGTATTTGTATCTATCTATTTATCCATATGTGTCTATGTAAATTCATTTATCTATTTATAATGCTTATAGATGTTTAACTATTATATTAAATTTCACACGTTCTAAGGTCCATTCCATTGGCTTGAGCCCTATGGTCAATATTCACTTCACGATCTTCCCGAACTTCCAATTTAAAAAGAACACACTCAATTGAAGCTGAAGTCAACGTCACAAACCTCCACGCATCTTACTCCCCGAAAACACGTTTCTGATGCCAATCGCTCAGGTCAACGGCTTCAAGAAGACAGATTGCAAGGTTTGACGAACTCGAGTAACTTTTATAAAAGGCCAATCGCTGAGGTCAACGGCTCAATGAGAAACTGTAATCTGTAATATACCTTTAAATCCATGATATTGATCTGATCTTGTACACATAAGTGCCACATTCAAAACATTGTGACGGTGTCTTATACTGAAATCTTGCACGTGGGCGAAGCCCCTGGTTTACACATTTATCTGAATCCAAGCTTCAACTACGCGTCTACGACAAAAAAGATCGGTACAAGAAAGCACTCGATTGAAGCCGAAACTACTGCGTCTTCTGACGGTCAGCAAAACTATTGATCTCTTACAAACCCCTACACATGTCAATTTCTGAACATACAAACCCCTACGCATGTCAAAACTATTGATCAATGGCTTCAAGAAGACATATCGACTAAAAATGTACAAAAGTCGACTATGTATTGTTAATGTCAACGGATTCAGAAAGACATACAGCACAACCTTTGAGAAACTCGAATAAGTTTAATGTCAAACAGGCCCATGGAAGATACAGATGACCATTCCCACTCATTAACGATGCACGGCGATCCCAATCTACGAACATGTAAATCAATATCTGTAAACATATATGTGAGCTTAATGCATGGTCGACACCTGTCAGAACTAGAAACTTATGTATCTGTATATACCTCTCCAATGCGCAGTTGAACTGTTTATATATGAACATTACGTCTCTCTGTCGCCATAGCCATCATCTGCTCTGCAACAGAAACTTATATAGTTGTATATACCTCTCGAATGAAATACAAGGCTCAATTGAACTGTGAATGTTTGCACATGGTGTATCTCCGTCACCAGAGCCATGATCTGCTGTGCTTCTTATTAACGCCTCTCTGTCGCCATAGCGATCATTTGCTCTGCAACAGAAACTTATATATTTGTATATACCTCTCCAGTGAAATAGAACGCGCAATTGAACTGCGGCTGTATTACTAATAGGTGGAAATCAAACCTGTTTTCAGCATTAAGGAGATTCAAAACTCAAGGTTGAAAAGGATTCAGATAGGCATATCGAAACCCTACCGCCAAATGGAGGGGGAGCGTAATTCGCTTCTGAGGTTAGTGAGTTCTCACTAGCGGAAGGAATGAATAGGCAAGTGACATGTAGTTATAGACCCAAAACAAACGCGATAGCAAAAATAAGGAACATGTATATAGTAGAGTTGGCTAGAAGGAGATTAAACAAGATGAATGTATCCTTATATTAATGTGGAGATAATGTTTTATTGTACTTTACATAAAAAATCGGTTTTTAACCTCTAGAGTACATGATATTAGGGACAAAATATATAACTCCAACTTTAAGATCTTCTTATGTGTTCGTTATGCACATATCCCACAAGAGCTTAGTTCAAAACTAGACGCTAGGGTAGAGAAATGCATCTTTCTTAGATAATCTCTTGATTGAAAGAAGTATGGAAGCTATAAAACTAATAGAAAATATCTAAAGGTATCTAAAGGCATATTATTTGATAAAATCAACCCATTTTATGGATCCCAAGTTACGGTTCAGGATGAAAACATGAAGGAGATTAAAAGAAGGTATGAAGAAAGGAAACAAGAAAGCTTGTATTTAAGTAGGCCGAACACATATCATCAAGTAAAAGAGGATCATAATGGCCCGGAAGTCATAGTACTGGAATCCGTTCCTCATAGAAAATAAGGAACTAGACCAAGAAGGGGAAGAACATCATCTAGTGGTGGATTCACAAGGATATGGGGAAGATGTCGAGGCAATAACTATTGCAAGAATGGAAGAGATTAGGGATAGACAGTTCATTTCACCCCAATGGAATTAAAGGAACTCTAGAAGGATAAGGTATCAAGTTTCTAAAATCACTTATGATCATTTAATTTATAGACATTATTCATAGGTTACTACTGTCATCTAGGGCAAAGAGCCCATTGCATATGAAGAAGCTAAAGATGTTGGAGAATGGAATGTAGCAATTTAGGAAAAATTAAAGTCTCTCAATAAAAACATACATCTAAACTAGTGTCCAAGCTATAAATAATGAAGATAATAGGAAGTAAGTGGGTATACAAGGTCAAAAGGAATGAGGATGCGACCATTGCTAGATACAAAGCTAGGTTTGGGGTGAAGAGACTTGATGAGGCCTATGGGATCGTCTATAAGGATAATTTTAGAGGATATACTAAAATGATAACTTTTTAGGGCTCTAATTCTAATAAGTACTTGAAAGAATATACGCACCTTTCCATTAGATGTACAAGATGTTTCTTTAGTGGCTATTTGTAATATATATTCTACATAACTTAAACTTTAAGGTTTGAAATTCTAGGACATGAAGGAAATATATTTAATTTAAAGAAATTTCATAGGCCGTGTAAGCAAAGCCTATCGAATATTTTTTGCAAGCTCTCCTTCACATTAAGTGAAGCAATGAGATGAGCTGCTAAACTTCTCTATCTATTTGAGGCTCTAATCATAGGTAGATATGATGATAATCAAAACATCAAAGGAAAACGTTACCTTCGTGCTATTCAGAATTACTTCTTCCGAATTGAATCTTTATACATGAAAGAAGAATTATTTTCTTATCTAGAGGAAATTTCTACATCATACCATATATGAGCTATGCAGGAGTGGATGTAAATCAATCAGATGTGACATAACTCAGAAACCTTGGAACTCAAAAGTACCTCTCTAGAATCGATTTTTTTAATATAAAGGAAGAATTATTCTTCATGTACAAGATGTATCTCGATTGTAGCTTACACAAAATCAAGATCTTCGAAGTCACAACTACTTCTTGTGCCTTGAATCTATTTACATGAAGGAAGAAATATTCTTGATTTAAAGGAAGTACCTATGTGATATGCTATAAACGTTTGGAATGATTGGATGTAAACCACTCACATAGTCCATGAGTTGAAGTTGCAAAAAGAATCAATTGAAGGTGTTACATATTATACGAGCATAATTGTAACTTTACATTATGCCACAATAAAGCCAAAATTGGCCTATAGTTTGGGTGTGTTAATTCCCTTCATGAATATACCTATAATTAATAATCTAAATGGAGCTAGGAAAGCTCTAAGATACATAAAAGGTACATTCAATAAAGGACCTTTTTAATGAACCTTACAATTATTTTCACATTAAAGGGTTCATCTATGTAGATTGTGCTAACTTCAAAGAGGATAGGAGAAGCACTATCAATTTTATGAAAGACCTCCAAAATATTGTACCACATGATCACATTTTTTAAGGACGTTGAATGTGTGAATATTACTTGTAATTATCATCTTCTTGTGTGTAACTTAAGATGAATTGCCAACATGAAGAAGAAACTTTAAATGCACTTTTTGGTATGGGATCCAATCAGCCACCTACATGGAATCATTGGGATTTAAAAAAATGATTTTGATGAGCTCATTGTTCACCTTCTGCTCAATTGAACACCCATTTTCTCAAGGAGATTCGCATAAATCTACCATCTTTCTCAAGCTAGCCCCATATTTTCTATCCTTTGTAGATAGGAAAAGTATGATGATTGTATCTTGTTTTAGTTGATAGATTTAGGTGGTATAGTTTTTTATTTGGGATTCAATTAGTCATGTTTATAAATAAAAAAACTTAAGGCACCGAGGGAATGTTAGCATCGAGGGAATGAAAAACTACATGAATGAGACCATCACTATTGAAATAGAAGCAGAATTGCGAATGAGAGACAAGGATTTTATAAGCTCTAAGTCTATTCCACAATGCTTTATGAATAATTAACGATTGTAAAAATGCTTCCTTCTTATTACTTTTGCAATAATAAATCCTTTGTAGTCTATATCTCCACTGTTTAATACTTCAATTCAGGTGACATACTCTATTGAGCTTGAAATATATGTAGTGATTAGTAAGAAACGTGGAGGCACACTTACACCATTCTTCAATACTAGAGTAATAAGGTGTTGCATCCAGTGAAAAGACCACTTCCTAAATCTATAACGACATAACAATCAAATTCAATGAGGATATTGTCTTGTTGCATAAGATATTTCCAAAATTCTAACCCTCTTTAAACATCTTGTCAACATTCTTGAATCTATCTAATGGGAGATGAGGATTGGTGCAGTCACGACAGATTAATTAGTTCTCTTTATCCATCCAATAAATGGTGAATGCATTCGTTATGACCTTGAAGATATTCCACTTCTTAGATAACTCTTGTGACAAGTGAGAGAAACTAACCTTGAAACTAGTGTTACCAAAGAATACAATATTGAAATCATTACCATCTGCTGGAAAATTTGCAAGCAAACTTTTGTCGGAAAAATTCTTGATAATGCAAGTCATGAAATCATTGGATTTGCTGGCTCTTAGGATCCCTTTGGTTGCAAGCATGAGACCAATGTGTTGAAAGTGGAGATGATTAGTTCCCATTTCGATTATATCTTAGACATTCTTTCCGCTAACTTTATGCATTTTCTTTTGACCTTAATTACTCCCTTGATTTGAAAAAAAATCTAAAATCATGTTTAAGTTCAATAAGCTAATATATGGGTGGGTCTAGCAATCCAAGTAATAAATAATGTAAGAGTATAGGTAGCTCTTGTAGAGGAACATTCTATGGGACAAGAAAGAGTTGTTGCTATTAATTGCATGATTGTATTGCTCATATTTTGCATAATTAAGGAGCATGGCTCTTTAGATCTCACATGGAAATCCATGGGAATCCTAATAAGTCTAAAGATAACATTATTAACGATGACACCATAGCGAATCTCTAAAAGAAAGTTGCTTTTTTACAAAAGCACTTTAAATTATCAACAATCAAACATACAAGAATGGTGAAGAGAGTTAGAAAGAAGGACTATAACCTTTTCATCCCCTTTACAAGTGACCAACTTATTATTTCCTATGATGAAAAAATTGTGGTGCTTAAAGGAATGGGGGGGTTTCTTATATTCAAAAGTCCTTGTACCCAAACAACCAATGGATTTTTCTATTCATCACTCTTTAGGAGGGTTTTCAAAGTTTCGTGCACATCTTTTTTTCTAGATTTTCCTAAGGGATTCACTCCTAATAGTGTTCCATAGGGAGGAAGAGCAACCAATTGCTTCACAAAGAAAATCTTGCCTCCATATTGACTTGATGAGCCAACAAAATGAGCTTATTTAGGTGCTATCATGTAACAATGCTCATTTGGATTGAAAATGAAAAGTTGACCTAAGTCTTCCCTATGACTATAGCATGTATTGCACCACATGGGAGAATTGCAAATTTTATGGGCTTTGACATTGGATTATATTACCCATTGGAGAATGTCTCACAGAAGGACTACTCTCTTTTTCTCACTAACCAAGCACCAGAGGTCCTTGAACTTGAAGTGCCATCTAATCTAGATCCAATTGAGACACCACTTTTTGTTTAAATAGTGATTGAGAGTTCAATTATTTTTGGCTTTGAGAATTTCCTACATTTTGTTTCCATTGATCGACTTTAGGTCGTTTCCGTGAGAAGGCTCTTGACCAAGCATGAGATGTGTCTTCAATTCATTTCGAACATTCATTTTATGTCTATATAAGCACCAATCTTCATAGTTAACTATGCATTCTGATGAATGTCTTCAAATCTGATCTAGTTTCTTCTATCATGGCTCCAAAGGTAGTTCCATATGCAAAACCACTTGTTCTAGTGTGTCTTGGATTTCTAGAGATGCTTTTTGTCCACTCTCGCAATATCAAAAATAGGAAACCAAATAGAATCATGTTGTATGATAGCAATGGTCAACCTCCAAACCTTACTGATGTAAGGAAAGGATTTCATCTTATTCCGACATTTCCATAAGGAGTGCATCACATCAAAGCCCTTTGAGACAATCGGGAAAGGCACAAATAAGAACATGTTAAGATCAATTTTGCCCATCTAAGTATCTCTATGAGATACGGCATTGTTATTTCTCAAGATGAGTTCGGCCCAAGAAGCATTGTCATTACATCAGGCTCTAATCATCCACTTGTCCATAAGCTTGTTAGCCAAGGTGACCATATCTAGGATACCCATACCGCACAAATCCTTGGCGCATGAGCAAGGTTCCCATTTGATCTTTGGAATCCCCTTCTAATTGGATCGCTCATCCAAAGGAAATTTTCTACAGAATCTTTCCATGTTTTGCAATTCTTTGTCACTTGTCACCAACAAACCAAGAAGTATACAATAGAAGAAATCTTTTCATCTATCTCCTCTTCCTGATGTCATGTAAGAGGGCTCCTTACTTTGATCTTGCTTGAACAAGAGATGGGTGTCAGTGGCACTCATGTTCTCCTTTACACTCGTAGGTGTATGTGGGTGGATCAAAACATCCTTGAGTACCTATCATGAGCTTACCTCTATCCTTTAGAAGCAGCTTGAGAGTGACTAAAAACTGAAACTCACGTGTTGACTATCCCTCATAAAAACGTCCATCAAATCTTTCCATTTAAGAAAAGCGAAGTGCCATTTTTCTTCCTAATACGAGAAGATTGGAAAGGGGAGAGCTCATGGAAGCACGTCTTTTCTGTCTTCTAGATTGGCCGCCCTACAAATTGCTATGCTTCTAAAAGAGAACACTCAAAAAGTACAAGTTCATGAAAGCTACAAAGCTAGGAGTTTGCTGCATTCCAACTCGTAGAATCCTGCATTCGTGGGCATTTCCCGATGGAAGCTCTATAAAGATAGGATCCTGAAGTTAAATGAGGAAGAAATTGCCCATCGTACACAACTCTTCCATGTTCACGCACTCGTGTATGCAGAGCCTTCTAGATCCATGAATTTAATGGGCGTTGGCATAGCTTCATATGAGCTAAGAATGCTCTGGTGGAGGGGGTTCTCATGTCTATTATAGAGATCAACTAAACGTGCAGTCTTTTATGCGGTCCGAAAGAGCTTCATGAACCAGACTTCATACCTGACTTCAGAGACAGATCTCTCTCATGTGAGGTCACAATAATCGTAATAATCTAAACCTTCTCTGATTACCAATGTTCTATGAGAGTTCAATAGCCTCCACACATAAGAAATTTACTAACTAGGAAAACCAAAAACCCGATGGGGAGAGAGATGAATTTCCACCCAACCAATCCCTCCAATATATATCTTTGAGGCCAAGGATGTAAGTCCCTTCCAACACGACATGTGTACCTTCCATCACAAGGGTTCCCAAGGAGATCTCTTGGTTTCCAAGCTTAGGAAATAACATGAAATCACATGACTTGTGAAAGAAGACCCTCAAGGGGGTAAGTCCCTTTCAAGGGGACATGTGTACCTTCCATCACATGGGTTCCCAAGGTGATCACATGATTTCCAAGCTTATGAAATCACATGAATTCTAAAAGAAGGCCCTCCAAGTTCTCACGTCCAAATCAAGTGACTAGCTAGAATCTTTTAATCAAGCCTAAGGTACTCAACCTTAGAGAATTAGTCGTAAGGCTCAAGACCCATCTAAAATGGGTAAGTAAACAACAAATCCCAAGGGTTTTAACTTTTAGACCCATTTAATTATACCATAGAGACATTGGGAGCACAGAATGCATTGATTGTCTATTGGCATATAGGATAGCATGATTGTGCACATACACGATGAAAAGTTTGGTCACATTGTATGAGCCCAATGCAAAGGCACAAAAATTCCAACTCAAGAGTAAATTGCATACACTAGAGAAAAATAGTGTTTCACTAAGTGACTACACCAAAATCAAAATCATATGTGATTTGCTTCCATCTATTGGTATCAATGTAGATGATGATGATAATGTGGTAGTGTGCCCTTGTAGTTTAGAAACTACATATAAGTAGTTAAGAACTACTATTAACACTAAAGAGATAATTCCAAATTTTTTTGAACTTGTTTCCATGATGATAATTGAAGAAAAGAATCTTGCTAAAGACTAAACTCCAAAGGAAATTGGTTTTTAACATGTATTCCACTCTAGTAGAGGAAGAGGCTGAGGAAGAGGCTTTGGAAGTGGAAGGGGAAGCAGTAATGAAGACCAAGTTCAACAAGAGAATAATGCAAGAGGTAGAGGATAGCTCGACACAAGAGAGCCAAAGAGGCTACTAAAATTTCCAAAGAAACGATTCAGGTAATGAAACTAAGGGATGATGGAATTTGTTGATATAATTAGGTATTTATTTCCAAAGAAACGATTCAGGTAATAAAACTAAGGGATGATGGAATTTGTTGATATAATTAGGTATTTATGTGTGTGAACACACTAGGACCATTGGGGCACTTTTTTCCCTCTTTAGGAGATTTTTTTCCCCAGCTTGTATATACACCTATTGCCCTAATGGGTCACTTATCTTTCTACATTCCAGTGGTAATTTGTGTGTTGTGCTCCAAGGTTCTTCTTCTTCCTTGTACTGTTCGCATGCTTTCATAGAACAAAAACTCCAACAATTGGTATCAGAGAAGGCCACAGCTTCATCAAGGGCGTCATTGACACCCCTCCAATGATAGTCTCAAAATTGAACAAAATCTGGTGAGCATACTCAGGGTGATTAGGAGATCAAAATAGCTTCACTATGCGGTGCCAAAATCATGATTTGAGCACTTTCGGCCTCTTAACGCACTATTGTAGTGCTTCTACATGCTATTTTGTCTTTTTATGCCAAAGATATATTGTTGTATTTTATGGAATCATGGAAGCTTAAATGGATTTTTAATGTTTTAAATGTCGAGAAGGTTTTAATGTGGTTGTGTTTGATCTAGCAAGTGAAGAAGCATCAGGGCATGGATACAAGTGGATGCGCGTAAATAAATAAATTCGAAGACTAAATCAAAGACTTCTAGAATAGTTATATTTAGGTTTATTTTTTTGTAAAAGTAGTGGTTCGCTTTAGAAACGGACGCCTTTTGTAAATAAAGTAGTTTTTCCTAAAAGACGCTTCTAAAAGTGACGGCCCTCATGTAACTTCTATTTTCAAGATGTAATAGAAATAAACCTATAAATATGTGTACTCTGAGAGACACGTCCATCAAAGTACACGGGGGAAGATTGCACCTAATATTGCATCGATTGTTTCTCTGTTTCTGATTCCTGTTTTGTCTTATTTCTGCCTCTGTGTGTGTGCACTGAAGGACCTGATAACAGTGGTATCAAAGCCTGGCACATATCACTCTCGAGGGGTTTGTTTGTGTTTATCTCCGCAATTGATTCCTGTTTGCGTTCTCTGTTCGCGACCCGAATCCGAATCCGAGTCGACGTCCGCATCCGCGTCTGCTTCCGCTTCCGTTTTTGCTTCTATCTCTATCTCTGTTCCAGTTCTAGAGCTAGAACCTACGTTTACACCTTCGCTTACACCAACACATCGACTAAGGCAAAGAACTTAGGCAATACATTGGCACCCAAGGCTCCCTTGGCAACCGTTGGCTATGCGCGAGGCAATTTTAATTTTGAGTGGCATAGAGAGTTCTAGATTCCCTAAGGTTGGAGGATTTGAACCCACAACGTCCTACTTACAAGGGAAGTACTTTAACCACTACTCCATCTCTTTGAGTTATCACTCTATCTCCCTTTTGTCATATTTACATCAACTTTCACCTCCTTCTTCCTTTTACAATTTCCAAGATGATCTCACACATGTGGAAGTGCCGATCGATTATCTAGAGGAGTGCATCAAAGAATAGGGCATAATTTACAATATATAACTCGGATTTTAGTAGATAATATATCGTTGGAAAGCTCTCGGAACGAGCTTTCTAATTAACCTATTACATTGAGGATCCAACATAGTTTGAAAGAGGGGTTTTGTTCTCTAGATATGGACCCTACAACAATGGAGGATTTTGGCAATTCGCCTTTACCTCGGGTCTCACTCGAGCAACAATTAGAGCTTATGTGAGAAGAACTTCAAGCAACTCAACATGTTGTATAAGAATGCAATGAGGATTTTGGGAATTCACCTTTACCTGGGGTCTCATTCGAGCAACAATTAGAGCTTATGCGAGAAGAACTTCAAGCAACTGAACAAGTTGTATAAGAACATGATGCTATGCTCCAACAAGTACAAAGTGATGATCGTAGCTTAATCAAAGTGGTGAAAGCAATTATCACTGCACAAGAAGAAGGTGCAAGTTCCAAGATAGGTGCTAAGAACTTCCAATTCACCAGATTCGATGGATGAAAAGATGGCCAATTTTTCTTGTCATGGCTCTCTCAATTCGACGATTTCTACTATGATGAGTCACATTCAGAAAGTGAGAAAGTCAAGTTTGCTACCAATTATTTGGTAGGAAGAGCTCAGCTATGGTGGAATGTGTTACGAATAGTACCAACCATCCTACCACATGGGATGCATTTCAAGAAAAAATTAAGGAGTCTTTCCTTCCTTCCCAGTTCCATCTACATGCATGTCCTACATGGATAACTTTTGGATGGAGAGAAGGAGATAATGTATCCATTTATACTGAACGTTTTTGGCAATGTCTTTTATTACTTCGTTCACTTGAGCAGGTTCCTAAAGCAAGTTTGCAGCGAGAATATGAAGATCGCGTGGAGATGGGAATCCAAGCAAAGCTCCATACCCTCCAACCTACAAACTTGTATGAAGCTATCTCTTTCATGCATGATGCTAAAAAGGAGTTCCAATCTATCACCAAAACACTTCGCTTACAACAAGTTCATCAACGTCAACCACCCGTCAAAGCCAATTTTCCTTTTAAGCATCCTTTTACTACGTTCGCTTCACCTACTTTCCAATGCCCTCCTTAATCCCATTTAGCCATCCAACAAATCAACCCTTGGCCAGCCTCACAAACCTACCACTCTTCAAAGTACGATGATGAATGCTCAAAAAAAATGACCATCTTTAACTATTTGGAATCGTGGAAAGATTTGTCATACCAAAGCTTCTTGTAGGATGATACCTACTAATAGGCAACCCATTGAAGCTCAAGTACACAACATGGAGGTTGTTCCTGCTGATACTAAACCTAACTGATCTGAAGAAGTATTAGAGCAAGAACTAAGTACCCTGGGTAACAGAATTTCTAACTATTCTCTACTCTGCATGCATGGCACCATTAATGGCATAGTAGTAAATGTTTTACACAACCATGGTAGCTCGCATGATTTTATTTCTCATAAGCTAGTTAAAAATCTTAACCTTACTACTCATCCTTCTATGTATAAGGTTAAGGTTGTGTCTATAGGGAATAGGTATAATGTTACGAATGAGGTGCATAATGTTCAAATTTGTATAGGCTCATATGTAGATGAACGTTCGTTTTTAATTGCTCCGTTGCAGTCATATGTTATATTTGGCATGCCGTTTTGACATAATTACAACCCCTGCATTGATTATGATACACACACGATTACTTTCAAATTGTGAAATAAAGATGTTTCATTATCTGTGATGCATGATTTTCAACCCTTCATGTTCATTAGTCATACGCAAGTCAAACGAGCTTTTAGGAAAGGTTATAACTCATGTATTGTCTTTGTGAATAATATAAATGATTATACACATACACTTCCAAGTGCACATAAGTCATTTATGGACTCGTATAAAGATCGTTTTATGGCTGATTTTCCTTCTACAATACCACCTTCTAGGGGATCTCTTGACCACAGGATTGATTTAATTCCTAGTAGCTCTCCTCCTCATAAAGCACCTTATATGCATGGACCTTTACACCAAAATGAAACCCCTAGACAAGTTAACGATTTACTCAACAAAGGACTAATATGATCTAGCTCTTCTCCTTTTGGAGCCCTTTTTCTTTTAGTTGAAAAGAAGAACAAGACGTATACAATGTGCATTGATTATAGAGCACTTAATAAAATTACCATTAAGAATAGGTATCCTATCCCTAGGATAGATGGCTTGCTAGATAAACTTCATGGAGCATGTGTCTTCATTAAAATCGACCTCAAATCAAGGTATCATCAGATAATAATGACATCGCATGACATTTATAAAACTGCTTTTAGAACTCAACACGGCTATTTTGAATTCATGGTAATGTTGTGTTGAGTCCTTGAATACCAAGACTTTGTTCTTGCCTTCTTTCATGATATACTTATTAATAGTAGGAATGACAGTGAACATGAAACTCATCAAGCAACAGTCTTTGATTTGTTATGTAAAAATAGACTTTATGCTAATTCTGAAAAGAGTTGTTTCTTCCAAAACGAGATAGAGTATCTTGGACATATTGTCTCTAGCCAAGGCGTTCATGTAGATCCCAAGAAGATTAAAGTAATTGAAGAATTCCTCCTTCCCAAAACATGGTTGAGTTTGAGCTACCCAAAAATTGTAGCTTGTTCATAGTGATGTCTGTGGTCGTATGAAGACACCCTCTTTTGGAAACTCTCTTTACTTTGTGACTTTCATCGATGATTTTTCTAGGCATGCATGGGTATATCCATTGAAAGAAAATTCTAAAGTGTTTATGTGCTTCAAACAATTTTTGGTTTTGGGTGAAAATCTATCAGCATGTAAAATGGGCACCGTCCGCTCTCATCAAGGGGGGAATATATGTCCTCTGACTTTATTGCATTTTTGGCTCAATGTGGGATAAAACATCAGTGTACAGTGTCATACACACCTCAACAAAATGGAGATGCTGCATGGAAGAATAGGTCACTCATGGAGATGGCGAGATGTATGGTCAAGAGTCAGGCTTTACCACATAATTTTTGGCTTGAGATTGTTATGTGTTCAGCATATGTACTTAATAGGTGTCCCCCTAAAGCACTACACTCTATCACTCCATATCAGGCTTGGCATGGTCGCAAGCCCTGTGTTGCTCATCTTTGTGTTTTTTTTTGTTTGGCATATGCATTGGTGCCTGGACAACAACACAAAAATTGGATGATAAAGTAGTGAAATGTATTTTTGTTGGGTACAGTTCTCAAAGCTAAGACTATCATCTGTATCATCTATAGCCTAAATGCATTTTGGTTAGCCTTGATGTCATTTTTGTGGAAGATGCTATTTAGCCATTACTTTCATGTACTAAGAAGACATCAACTAGCTCTAAAGATATATATGACACTTTGTTGCCTCTTTTTACAGGTGGACAGTCTAGTGCTGGCCTAATGAGGCAACTTCTTAGCCTTTACAGGTTTCATGTAATAATGCAAATCATTCTATATCTGATGCATATTTACATGATGCACTTGTTGATGAGAGAGAGTTGATATTGAGGAGACAAAAACTATGCCAAAATGGCTAGTGTAGACTTTTCGTGACAACAAATAAGATGCACCTCTATCATATCGTACTTGTTCAAGCTCTCATAGTGCTTCTTTTTCATCAAGTTGCTATGCTATGGCTGACTCTAGTATCTATCTTGAGAATGAGACTATTTTTTTTATGAAGCATAGAATTCTAAAAATTGAATGGTTGTTATGCAATCAGAATATGATGCTATCATGAAAAATGGTACCTGGTCTTTATGTGACTTTCCTCCTTACAAGAAGGCCGCTAGCACTAAGTGGGTATACAAGTTGAAGCATAAGTCAGATGGCACAATTGATAGGTATAAGGCTACGCTTTTTGCAAAGGGTTATGCATAGGAAAGAGGCATTGATTTTGATGAGACCTTTGCTCCTATATGGTGGAATGTAGATCATTTAGACATTAAAACTGCATTTTTGAATGGTGACTTGCATGAAGAAGTGTATGGTGAAGAAGTGGCTTTGTGCAGAAAGGGCATGAAAACAAAGTGTGTAGGTTGAAGAATGGATTATATGGTTTAAAGCAAGCACCATGTGCTTGGTGTGAAAAGATACATGCCTATCTAATTGCACATGGTTTTGAGAACAAGCCAACAGAGAGCACCTTATATTTTAAGCATGCTAATGATGTGATTCATATCATTGTTGTGTATGTCGATGACATGTTGCTCACTGGTTCTCATGAGAAGCATATTGCTGATCTTAAGGCTGATTTGTATGCATCATTTGAGATGTCTCATTTGGGGCATTTGAATCATTATTTGAGCATTAAGTTTATGCAAGTTGATGGTGGAATAGCTTTGTGTCAAATGAAATATATTGACACATTATTGCATCATTTTGGCCTTGAAGACTGCAAACCTATTACCACTCCTATGGAGAGAGGTTTACGATTGAGTCCTCATGATGTTGGAGATGCATTTAATGCTGTTCTCTATCAAGACATTTTTGGATGCTTGATTTACTTATGCATTATGGGGCCAGATATTCAGTTTGTTGTCTCAGAGATGAGCAAGTTTATGCATTCACCAAGTGTCAACCATTCACATGCAGCTAAGAGCATCTTTCGCTACTTGAGTGGTACTAGGCTACTTGGATTGTCTTATGCCAAGGGCGGATCACTACCACCAGATTTACATACTTTTTCTGACTCTGATTGGGTTGGTTGCTATGACACTCTTCTTTCCACTAGTGGCTTTTGCTTCATGCTTGGTAGCTCATGTATATCTTGGTTGAGCAAGAAGCAGCCTATTGTGGCCACTTCTACTTGTGAGGCTAAGTATAGGGAAGCTTTCACAGTGACAGTTTAGTGTGTGTGGCTCAAATGCGTTATGGTTGATTTGGGTGTTGGTTAGTCTTCTGCCACCACCATCTTCATTGATAGTCAAAGTGCATTGACAGTTGTGAGGAACCATGTGTTCCATGCTCATACTTAGCACATTAAGGTGCATTATCTTTATGTTAGGGAGAGGTTCTCTACTGAAGAGGTCAGCTTGGCATATGCGCCCACGTACGAGAAAAATGCAGACCTTTTCATGAAGGCTTTTCGTAGGGAGAAGTTTGAAGCTTTCTACAAAGCTTTGGGCTTACTTCCTTTTGTGGATTGATTCCACATAGCTTGGCACTTCCTTATACATGTGTGTGAGCTCCTTATTCATCGCATCACTCCTTGGGCGGATTTGTTGATATATTTAGGTAGTGATGTGTGTGAACACACTACGACCACCGGGGCACTTTCTCCCCTCTTTAGGATGTTTTTCCTCTGGCTTGTATATATGAATATTGTCGTAAGAAGTCACTTATCTTTGGACATTCTAGTGGTAATACATTCGGTATTGTGTGTTGTGCTCATAGCATCTTGTTCTTCCTTGTGATGTTCACATGCTTCTGCAGACCTAAAACGCCAACACAATTGTGGTAAATTTGGTCACTTTGAGCATGATTGGAGGTTGAAGAATCACATCATGCATGATAAATTTCTATAGATACTTTTGAAACAACTCAAACAGATCTCTAGAACACAATTTATTTCTCACATTGTCCTTTCTTTTGCCTAGCTTGCCTTCATCCAAAGTCTCTATATTTTGAAACATCTTCACAAGTATTAGGCATGAAATAGAAGATCTCTCTTTTGGGCATCACTTGAACTTGGATGGAGCACACTCAACACACAAACCCATAACACACTTGTATTTGTGAAATACAACATCTTGAGCATGAGGACAAAGGATTGCTTCTATGATAGTTCTCACTTTTCTATAGATATTTGATGACTTATTACACCATTAAGTCACACCTACATTGCATACAAAGCAACCACACTTGCAAAATGCATCATGAAGGGCACAACTATGATGACATAATTGGTTCAGAAAATCTCTGAGAAATTATATCTAGACATGCTAAATACAACAACAAGTTAAACTTTCCGTAAGGCCTCTTAGAAAACATGGCTTCAATCTTTCAAATGTATGTAGTTGAACTTGAACACTTAGATGAAAATGTTTGAACAGAATGAAGATTTCAACCTATCGATGAATGATAGAATGTAAGGCATTCTACACTTAGATATAAATTTTATCTAAGGTATTAATCAGTAACATAGTTAGTTCTTCATCATTAGTATATGTAACCTATTTATCAATCCTATATCATAGCTACTCAACAGTAACATATGTAATATAGTCATCACTTATATATGTAAGGTACAAATGTATAAGTGAAATTCATATCAGCACATACATAGTAAACATTGGTTGCAATAGTTAAAGAAGGTCATCAGTTAAACTAGCCTACTTAAGATACATTCAGCAAATGAACAATTTGCTCCTCATATTGGTTTCACCTAAGTCATTTCCAGCATAGATCCCTCATGTTTGGTGATACCATACTCTCATTCATCCAAAATGTGAAAATTATTTCTTTAACCTCTATGATAATTCAGTTGACTGGTCTTGATTTTATTGTCATCTTTAGGTAGGTATAACCCTAATGGATCACGTGTCTTTCTAAAGTCACTTGCTACTACATTCTATATTGTGTTGTGCTTCAAGATTCTTCTCCTTCCCTATGTTGTTCATGTGCTTCTGCGTTGGAGTTTAAGGTTTTCTAGAGCACACGAACTCTACAAGGAAGAAGAAGAAGAAGCTTGGAGAACAAGAGAATACAAAATGTACTACCAAGTGAATGTAGAAAGAAAATTCACGAATTAGGATTATAGGTGTATATACAATCCAAGGGGAAAAAACTCTTAAAGAGGGGAAAAAGTGCATTGGCTATCCTTAGTGTGTTCACTATAATCAAATCACCCATTGGAGTGATGCATTAAACAAGGAGTTGATACTCATGTTTGCATCATGAAGACCCAACCATTCACTTGTTTCCATAGGAGTAACAATAGCTTTGCAATCTTCAAGGCAAAAATGTTGCAATAATGTGTCAGTATATTTTGTTTGACACAAAGCTATTCGTCCATCAATTTTCATAAATTGAATGCCCAAATAATGATGCAATTTCCCCAAATCTAGGATCTCAAAAGAGGAATGAAAATCAGCTTTAAATTCAGCAATGTGTTTCTCATTAGGACCAGTCAGCAAGATGTCATCAACATATACAACAATGATCAAATGACCATCATTTGCATGCTTAATATTTAAGGTGCTCTTAGTTGGACTGCTCTTAGAACCATGTGCAATCAAGTAGGCATTTATCTTTTCATAACAAGTACGTGGTACTTGCTTCAAACCATATAATGCTTTTTTCAACCTACACACTTTGTTTTCATGCCCTTTATGCATAAAACCACATTTCTAAAATACATCCACTTCTTCATATAAGTCACCATTCAAAAGTGCAATTTTAATACCCAATTGATGTACATTCCAACCATGATGAGCTAGAAGTGCACAAATGTTATGAAAATTGGTCATTCAGCATGTGGGAGCACATGTCTCATCAAAATCAATGTATCGCTCTTGACCATAACATTTGACAACAAGCCTAGCCTTGTACTTGTCAACTCTTCCATCACGTCTATGTTTCAGCTTGTATACCCATTTAGTGCCAATGGCCTTTTTTCCTGGAGGCAAATTACATAATGACCAAGAACCATTCTTTGTAATAGCATCATATTCTAATTGCATAGCAGCCATCCAATTTTTCAAATTTTATGCTTCATCAAAAGAAATAGGCTCATTCTCATCACAAAGACTAGAGGCAAACATTGCATAGCAATCTGATGCAAAGCAAGCACTATTAGAGCATGAATGAGTAGAATATGACAAAGGTGCATCTAATTGCAAAAAAATCTAGTGAAGATGTTACATGTTATACAATCATAATTATAACCTTACATGATGCCACAATAAATCCATGATTGGCCTATAGTGTGGGTGTTTTAATTCCCTTCATGAATATACCTATCATTAATCATCTAAACGGAGCTAGAAAAGTTCTTAGATACATAAAAAGTGCATTCAATAAAGGAGCTTTTCTATGAACCTTACAGTTATTTACACATTAAAGGGTTCTTCTATGTAGATTGTGCTAGATTCAAAGAGGATAGGAGAAGCACATGAAGATATGTATACATGATTGGCACAAAGACCATATAATGGATCTCAAAGAAGCAAAAAAGAATTGCTTTATTTTCTATATAAATTTTGGACATGACCTTATCTCTTGTTAGATGTGAAACATCATAGCCATCCTAGAAGCAAGCACATATAATTGCATTATCACTTCATCAGAGGAAAGGTTCGTGCAAAGGAAATTTACATATAATATACGAACACTAAGGATAAATATTTAGATTTTGTGATCTAGTTCTTGAATATGAAAAGAATAATAAAATTTTAGAAGGCCATAAGCATGACGGATGTAGGTTGATGCACACACCTAGGAGATTGGGCTTGCGGAGGGCCATTAGAATTCCAAAAATTTTGAAGGATCAATCATATGAAAGACCTCCACAAAATTGTACCACATGATCACATTTTTTAAGGAACTTGAATATGTGAACATACATTTGGATGTCATCTTCTTGTTTGTAACTTAAGATGAATCTCTAACATGAAGAAGAAATTTCATATGCAATCTTTGGTATGGGACCCAATCAGCCACCTAAATGGAATCATTAAGATTAAAGAGATGATTTTGATGAGCTCATTGTTCACCTTCTACTCATTTAAACACCCATTTTCTCAACTACCCTCTTTCTCAAGATAGCCCCATATTTTCTTACCTTTGCATATACGAAAAGTATGTTGGTTGTATCTTGTTATCTAGGTGACAGATTTAGGTGGTAGGGTTTTTTATTTGGGATTCTAATAGTCTTGTTTATAGATTAAAAAACTTACCTCTTTTAATTTTGTAGGTTGTGATGTGTCTGACAAAATCATTTTCTCTCTAAATCTAAATTTGAGTACTCTACAATTGAAGAATAGCTATTTTTATGTGCACTTTTGTGTTCATTATATGGATAGTGAATAATCTATCCTCGAATGGATAGTTAAGAAAATCCAGAATTGAGTTTATGATAATTTTTGTTTTTGGGAAAAAACATGAAAGTATGTTTATAAATAGAACGAGAAGTACAATGTAGGTAATGGTCAAGTGTTTCCCATCAAAAGCTCATTAAGTACAGACACACGGATAAAGAGGCTAAAAATCTAGACATATCAAGAGGGAGACCAAGGTACAACATGTTCCTTATTTCTCAAGGTTCTTCACAAAGATAGAGTGGCATTGGCGTGGAATGTGGTGTGGTAGATAGGGGTTGCATTCTTGTTCTCTAATTGTTTAGAGGATGTGTCAAAACAAATACATTAGTATTTGCATCCTCTTTTAAGGGCTTCTTGATAAAGGAAATGTCTTGAGACCATGTTTCTTTGTAGGACCACCAGGTGGAGCCCCTTTGGGATTGAATTTTTATTCACTTCACTAACACTGGTAGTATTTGGTATTTGGATCACATGCCCAAAAGGGCTGTCAAGAGTTACTTGTTCACCATCTTCTTTTATTCTTCCAACAAGTCCTCTTCTAAGTATTCCTCTAGGAGTTGGTAGCAAGAAATCTTCCCTAAGACAGTGGAGCTTGATCCCTCAAAAGGATAGGAGTAGGTAACTTTTTCAAACTCCAAAGCACCTCTACCTTGAAAAAAAATATTATTTCACTCAATCCAAATGAGACAAACATTTCTAGATCTACTAGTGGCAATACAAGTAATTCCAATAATTTCTAGCATCGAGAGAATGAAAAAAGTACATGAAGTGCTAACTCTATTCCATAATGCTTTATGAATAATTAACCATTGTAAAAATGATTCGTTCTTATTACTATTGCAATAATAAATGCTTTGGAGTCTATATTGTTGGGAAAGATGGATGGATGCTCCAAGAGATTGAGTAGGTACTGCCAAAACTTGCTTTGTACCAGCCCTCTTTTGGTTCAGACTTGATAAGTGGACCTTCTTAGCTTTCCAATGACACCATAAGATGGCCTATGTACTTTGGAAATAATGTGTGCAATGATTGAACCAAAACAGAATACTTTGAAACTCACAATCTCAAGAAAACCTTCTATTTATGTCTTGATACCTGCTGGGTATTTTGCTCAGTATGACCAACACCGTAGGAATTGAAAAACTTCCTTTTAGGGGTAACTAATTAGCTTAGGAAGCTAACTATTCCAAGTGGAATGATGTAAAAAGATAAACTATGCTAAGAGAAATCAATTTAGCAAGTAAAGTTATACCCCCAATTTTTTAGGACTGTAGCAGACATTGACCAGTGATCACCTCGATGCCCATTTCTCTGAATTGGCTGAATAGAATCTCTTCAAGCTTTGCCAGTATGTAGAAAACTTTGACCTGAATCCAACAAGCTTTGAAGCAGTGACTTTGATCGAGAAATGACTGAGATATGCACTCCACAAGTTGACAGACTCTTGAGTAGTATGACAGAAATGAACAATGTGAATGTATGTATTAATGAACACTTGTATACAAATACATTGGCATGAAAATCATTGCCTAATGGTGTAGATAGGTGTGGGCTAGATTGTAGGCCTCACACACACTCAAAATCAGTAATGAGAAGCTTGGAAGTGATTAGTTCTACCCGCGACTTTTCCATGACCATTTTTATAGAGAGTCCTGTATGTATTTTTTCTGAGTAATGTATATTCCTGAGTTAGTATAGACTAACTCAAGCCCAAGAAAATACTTCAATAGACCAAGATCATTGATCTTGAACTCCTTCATCATCTAGCTCTTGATTTGTCTGATCCCATTGACATCATTACCTGTAATTATGATGTCATCAACATAAACACAAAGGTATATTACCTTTGAATTACTTCTCTTGATGAATAGAGAAGTATCTGCCTTGCTCATAACAAAAACTTAGTCTTGGAGATATGTAGTTAACCTCTAATTCCATGCCCTAGGTGCCTCCTTCAATCCATATAAAGCCTTTTTTAATTTGCAAACATATGTTACCTTCTTAGGATCCTCATAGCCAGGAGGTTGTGACATATATACCTCCTCTGAAATCCATCCATTCAAGAAAGCATTCTTGACATCCAATTGGTACATGTTCCAATTTTTTGATGCAGCCACACTTACCAACACTCTGATAGTTGGCATCTTGGCCATAGGAGAGAATGTCTCTTCATAGTCAATGCCTTGGGTTTGTGCAAAACCCTTGGCTACCAATCTGGCTTTGTACCTATTAATTGTGCCATCAAAATTTCTTTTAAGCTTATAGATCCATCTGGATCCTATTACCTTCATGGAGTCCTTCTTTGGTATTAACTCCCATGTATCACTCTCTTTGAGTGCTTCAATCTCCTCATCCATAGCTTCTTTCCATTCTCTCTTGGTTATGGCTTCTTCATATGATCCTGGTTCTTCAATTGACAAATCTTTGGCAAGATAAACAGAATGTTTAGTAACAAGAGATGTATCATACCCATATCTGATAGGTTTTTTGCTTTCTCTTTGTGATCTTTTGATTGATTGAGTTGAAGATTCACGTATGACTTCAAGCTTCTTCATCTTCATTTTGCCCTTGGACTTCCATGCCTTGAACTCTTCAAGGTTGATAGTATCTTCATCTTCTGAACTTGAGTCTTCACTCTGAGTAGGTTCCTCCTTTGGAAACTCCTCTTCCAACTCATAGGGTAATTTAACCTTCCTGCATTCATTCTCATACCAAGAATCATTTTCATCAAAGACAACATCTCTACTCACCATGAATCCCTTATTGAAAGGGTTATAAAACCTGTATCCTTTTTTATTCAAATCATATCCAATAAAGATGCACTTCTCAACTTTGGGGTCTAGCTTTCCTCTTATCTGAGAAGGAATGTGTACATATGCTACACATCCAAATATCCTGCAATGGTCAAGTGAGGGTCTCTTACCATGCCATGCTTCATAGGGTGTCATCCCATCAAGGGAAACTTAGATGGTAAGTTGTTTATGAGGTAAGTGGTAGTAGAAACACTCTCTGCCCATAGATAGTTAGGTAATTTTTTCATTCAACATAGACCTAGCTGTCTCAACAATCAACCTATTTCTCCTCTCAGCTACCCCATTCTGTTCAGGATAATACCTTGTAGTTATTTCTCTTTTGATGCCTCTGTCCTGCAAGAAGTTTTCAAACTCATTGGAGAAGTACTCACCTCCTCCATCTGACCTTAGCCTCTTCAAATTCTTTCCTGTCTGATTTTCAACAAGTGCAAGATACTTTTTAAAACAATTAAACACCTCATCCTTGTGCTTCATGAAGTACAATAAATTCCATCCGCTATAATCATCAATAAAAGATACATAGTACCCTGATCCTGAGACTGAGGGGTGTTTGCTTGGTCCCCATACATCTGTATGGACAAGCTCTAGGTAATCTTCATGCATGTAACCTTTCCTTGAGAAGGGTAACCTGTGAGACTTCCCAAATTGGCAAGCATCACACTTGTAAATCATATGTTGCTTGGATACATTAGGTATTCCAATCACACATTGATCCCTACATATTTGCTTCAAAGTTCTTTCTCCTACATGCCCTAATCTTTTGTGCCAAATCCCAAGCTCTAAAAGTGTTTGATCCTTATAATTGTATAGTGCAATATTCTTTGTGTCTTCTAACTCAAAAGTGAAAAGTCTACCTGATTTTTCTCCTTTAGCAATCCTCTTGAACCCATGCCTTGGATCCTCCACAAATGCTCCATATTGGTTGAATCTAACCTGCAAACCTTTCTCCACAATCTATCCAACACTCATCAGATTTTTGGTAATGGTTGGAACATAGAGTACCCTGCTCAACAAATTCTGATTTCCATCACAAGTTTTAACATTTCCAACTTTAACTACTGAGTGCTTGGTGTCATCACCTGTTTGGACTTGATGCTTACCTTTTGGTTCCTCAAGATCAGAGAGTAGTGCTACATTGCCAGCCACATGATTTGAGCATCCTGATTCAATGTAAAATAGGTGGTCATCATTTGTACCTAATTTTGAAGTCATGTTCATGATCAGAAGAGAGTCATCCTGCTCCTCAGTCCTTTCTGGATTCGAATCCTCCTTGGTAGTTGCCATTGTAATTATTGTTGTTATTGTTGTTGTTATTGTTGTTGTTATTGTTGTTGTAGCCTTGGTGATGATTAAATCTACCTCTTGACTGTGATTATCCACCTCTTTGGTATCCCCTTCCTCTTTGATTCTTGTAATTCCTGAAACACTCATCTGTAGTATGATTTGATAAACCACAAATGTTGCATGGTGAGGATTTATAGGATCTCCCCCTACCTTGCTTACCTCCTCTGCCCCTTCCTCTTGATGATCTACCTCTCCCTGCATAGTTGGCTTGGGAGGTAGAGCCTTCATCTTCCACCTTCTTGCTCTTGCCTTTATCTTTAGACTTCTTATCAGTGTATAGGGCAGAAGAGTTATTACCTTTGGATATATCTCCATTCTTGTTGAGCTTTGCTTCATGAGTAAACAATTGTCCCATGAGAGTTGTAAGATCTGGAATTTGCATGTCCATGTAAAGGTCCATGGCAGTGGTGAAGCTTTCCCATTTGTCATCAGCCTTGATCCCATTGATCACTTGCCTTACAATCTACTCTTCTTCAATCTCTTCTCCCATGCTTGCTAACTGATCTGCTACATCTTTAATCTTGGTCATAAATTCTGAAAACAGCTTGCTTGGGTTGCTTCCTTAATGTTGTGAATTCAATCCACAACTGATTTTTCCTAGCCCTTGTGTTGGAGGAAAAATAAGATGACAAGGTTTCCCAAGTCTCTTGGGATGTCTTACAATTTCTAATATGTAACAAAAGAAAATTAGAGATGGAGTTGAGTAAATAAGACCTTGCCAATGCATCCTTAGCACACCATGTGCTGAGCTTTTCATGTTCTTCCTTTGTTGGTAATCCTCTTGTTTTGAATGAGGGCAATTCCTCATCTCCTGAGATGTACCCATAAAGACTCCTTCCTTGTAAGTAGGTCTTCATCCTCAGAGACCATGCTTGATAGTTGTTCCTGTCCAATTTATCAATAAATGAAGGAAAACCATCTCCCATTTTACCTTAGTTTGCTCTGATACCACTGTTGGGAAAGATGGATGGATGCTCCAAGAGATTGAGTAGTTACTGCCAAAACTTGCTTTGTACTAGACCTCTTTTGCTTCAGACTTGATAAGTGGACCTTCTTAGCTTTCCAATGACACCATAAGATGGCCTATGTACTTTTGAAATAATTTGTGCAATGATTGAACCAAAACAGATAACTTTGAAACTCACAATCTCAAGAAAACCTTCTATTTATGTCTTGATACCTGCTGGGTATTTTGCTCAGTATGAACAACACAGTAGGAATTGAAAAACTTCCTTTTAGGGGTATCTAGTTAGCTTAGCAAGCTAACTATTCCAAGTGGAATGATGTAAAAAGATAAACTATGCTAAGAGAAATCAATTTAGCAAGTAAAGTTATACCCCCGCTTTTTTAGGACTATAGCAGACATTGACCAGTGATCACCTCGATGCCCATTTCTCTGAATTGGCTGAATAGAATCTCTTCAAACTTTGATAGTATGTAGAAAACTTTGAGCTGAATCAAACAAGCTTTGAATCACTGAATGTGATGGAGAAATGACTGAGATATGCACTCCACAAGTTGACAGACTCTTGAGTAGTATGACAGAAAACTCAGAAATGAACAATGTGAATGTATGTATTAATGAACACTTCTATACAAATCCATTGGCATGAAAATCATTTCCTAATGGTGTAGATAGGTGTGGGCTAGAGTGTAGGCCTCACACACACTCAAAATCAATAATGAGAAGCTCGGGAGTGATGAGTTCTACCCGCGACTTTTCCATGACCATTTTTATAGAAAATGAGCAAAAATTTGAATTCAAATTCAAACTTTTGGCTCCCTATGTTCAAGCTCCTATATCGTAGGAGATATTCCTTCAATCAAATAGATAAAGTTTTCCACGAATTCTTTTGGTAGGTGATTACAAAAGATTCCAAGTCAATTTGACTTTTACAAGGAGATAAAGCGGTAATTAACACTAGCACTAGTTCCTATGCTTCTTCACATATGTAGGGTCTTCAAGATATCTTCCAAGCCAAATGTGTAGGCTTGTGATTTACATGAACATATATCTCCACTGTTTAAGACTCCAATTCAAGTGCTATATTCTATTGATCTTGAAATATATGTTGTGATTTGTAAGCAACTTGGAGGCAGACTTCCATCATTTTTCAATATTCGAGTAAAACGGTATTGAATCCATTGAAAAAACTACTTCCTGCATCAATAAGGACATAACAATCAAAGGCAATGAGGATATTGTCTTGTTTCATAAGATCTTTCCCTAATTCTAACCCTCTTTTAAACTTCTTGTGTTTGACATGGAGAGAAGGAATCAACTCAACAAATAGTGCCAACAGAAAACATATAGACTATAGTAGCTAAGTTTAAAGAGTGAGAGACCCAATTGAAGGATTTCAGTAAGTTGGCATACCACAAGATCTAGAAAATGTAACAATAGGTACAACATCTTAAAGGAAAGTATTGAATGATAATGGAATTGTAGTCCAAATTTGAAGAGAAGGATATGGAATTGTTAAAAAGAAAGGGACTCAATCAAAAACTATATATCTACATGGTAGAAGAAGCATGAGCTAATTAACATTTCATTCATATGTTTTCCAAAGGCTACCCCTAGAAAAAGGTCACTAAATTTGCATGAAAGTCTTAGTCCACAGATGAATTCACTACTATAGTTGAACACTAAAAGATCTCAAGTACCACAAAATATCATGTATGCGTGAACACTAAAAGATCTCAAGTACCACAAGTACATAACATGGGTGCAATGAAAGATGATCTTGATGCCACTTGAGCTAGAGAAGAGCTTGAAAAGGATCTCAACACTATAGCCAATGAATTTTCAAACCATTACTTTATTTCTATGAAATGGAGTATTGATGATTCGATTGTTTCTATTTTGCATGACAATGGTAATTCGCATGATACATTGCAAGAAAATAGAGACAATAAGATTCTTCCCTAATTCTAACCCTCTTTTAAACATCTTTCCCTAATTCTTCAATCTCTCTAATGGGAAATGAGAATTGGTGCAGTCAAATGGTGAATGCATTCGTTATGACCTTCAAGATATTCCAACTCTTAGATAACCCTTGCAACAGGTGAGAGAAAGTAACCTTGAAACTAGTGTCACTGAAGAACACAATATTGAAATCATTACCATGATAGGCTGGAAAGTTTGCAAAGAAACAATTATTGGAAAACTTTTTGATAATGCAAGCCTTCAAATCATTGGATTTGTTGACTCTGAGGATCCATTTGGCTGCAAGCATGAGAGGGATGTCTTGAAAGTGGAGATTATTAATTCCCATTCCGATTATATCTTGGACATGCTTTCCATTAACTTTATGCATTTTGTTTATTTTTAACAAAGGGCTGTGAAATGGCTTCTAATTTGCATAAAAAGCCAAAGAACAAGCATGAAAATGGATAAAAGTTCATAAAACTTAAGCAAAAAAAATGGTACGAGAAGACTACATTGCAAGTTCCAGGTGATCCAAAAACCTTCAGTTGTGCTAATGATAGGCCTTGACCCTTGATATGATGAAAAATTGAAACTCTTTGCCCTCCATAATCTCCAATTGTACTGCACTTCCCTTGATCTATCTTCCTTTTGGGCACACTAACCATTTGACAGGGCCACCCTCAATCTTTCATTGGAATAATATCTCCGCCATAGTCCATCTTTTGTATCTCTATTTTAGCTACTATGGAACTTAATCTGAAAAATTTCATTTTTACTATTCCAGCTTCTTCAACCAATGTAATTATGTCCCAAGATTGTCTCCAAATGTGTGCAACCAATGAATCTTTGTTTTATCATGTAGTGACTTTAGGAAAACAACAAAATTTTGAATGGGGGGGCATACGTCCACTTTTATGTATTGTTTCCACTTCACATGCCTTCACTTTTGAAGTATTTTGATGGAAATGCACCACAGTGCGCTCTCCTTTATGAGGGCTCCACGACGATATCCTCAGAGTAGAAAATCGAGCTCCAAAGGTTGCACATAGTACTCCGCACAAAGGCTATAGAATACGCATAAAAACATAGTACACAAGGAGCACATAGAGAGACTTCTTAGGTCTTACAAATGCAGTCAAACTTAGAGTTTTTGACTGACCAGGCCACTATATGTTTTATTAAAGAACATATACAAAGAAGCGTCCGGTGGCCATTTGGCCTTTCACATGGACACTAACGGTAACAATCTCCCACTAAAGTCCAATATGGCCAAAGTAACTATGGGAGAAAAATTAAAGAATGATAAAGAATACCTGAGTGTAAGTATATAGTGTGTATACCTCCCACCTGATGGGCATGTTACACAGTATACAAGTTGTCACAAGGAAGGAGATAAGGAAGAGAGCTCACACACACACTCTCACTCTCAGGGAGAAGCGCACACATAGATTGAGGCAAGGAAGAATGATCTTCTTCTTCTTCTATTACATAAAAAGGAATGTACAAGAATGACCTAAAAACAAGAATACAACAAGTGCAATATATAAAGATCAATACATAAGGAAAAACCTAATGTCTGCGAATGAGTGAGCTGGCAAGGAACAAATGTGACATCACTCTCGGTAGATAAATCTAATAAAACTCAATGAAGTATCCCTTACATATACCGGTGTGACCACTATGCATGCCAAAGAAACGAAAAACTGGTACGTGTCATCCTGGATCATCACATGTTGAGCTTGATATCTCAACACTCCCCCTCAAGCTCAATGCCATATCCTGTAATCCAAGCATCTCCCAAAACTTCTTCAACTTCTAAGCTCCAAGTGCTTTGGTGAAAATATCAGCAACTTGCTCATCTGTTCTCCCATAAACAAGATCAATATCACCTACTAATACCTTCTCTCTAATGAAGTGACAATGTACCTCGATATGCTTTGTTCTAGCAGGGAAAACGGGATTTCGTGCTAATTGTATGCTCTTAAGATTATCACAATAAATAGTGATAGGCTTTCCCACTTCCACACCTAAATCTGCAAGTAGCATTTTTAGCCATGATGCCTCACATGCTTCCATTGCAGCACCTCTATACTCAGCCTCTGTACTCGACAAAGCAACAGTGGGTTGCTTCTTGCTGCTCCATGTGATAGCCGCACTCCCAAGTGAGAATAGAAAACCACTAGTAGATCTTCTATCTGGAATGCTACCAGCCGAATCTGCATCGGTGTATCCATAAACCTGCAAATCTACACCAGCCTCATAAAACAATGCATAATCCAAAGTAGCACTCACATAATGTAGAGTGCACCTCAGAGCATCCAAATGTGGCTTCTTGGGAACCTGCATAAACTGACTTTCAAGTCAAATAGTATAACTTAGATCAGGCCTTGTAATTGTGAGATATATAAGACTTCCCACAATTTTCTTGTACATAGTAGCATTTTCCAATGCTTCAATTGATGTAGTATCCAACTTCAAATTCTGATCTAATGGCATAGAAATTGTCTTAAAATCAGCCATACCATACTTTTGCAGCATATTCAAGGCATATTTCCTTTGCAACATCCATATACCTATTTCTCTATGTATAAACTCGATGCCCAAGAAATAGTGCAGCACACCAAGATCTTTCATGTCAAATTCCTGCATAAGAAGTTGCTTTACCACTTTGATGCTTCCTTCATTATCAGCACCTACAATCAGGTCATCAACATAAATAGCCACAATAGTGATGCCATCATCAGCCTTCATTGCATATAGTGAGTGATCTACATCACACATAGAAAACCCAATGCTGGTTAAGTAATTAGCAATCCTTGCATGCCATGCACTAGGGGCTTGCTTCAACCCATACAAAGCCTTTTGCAACCTGCAAACATATTTTGGATGCTTTGAATCTTCATATCCTTGTGGCTGGTCCATCTATACTTCTTCCTGTAACTCACCATGTAGGAAAGCATTCTTCACATCCACCTGATTCAAAGTCCATCCTTTTGTTGTAGCTAATGCAACAAGTGTCCTGACAGTAGACATTTTAGCTACAAGGCTGAATGTTTCCTCATAATCAATGCCATATTTCTGTGCATATCCTTTAGCTACCAATCGTGCTTTATACTTGCTTATGCTACCATCAGCATTATGCTTTACCTTGCAAACCCATTTACAGCCTATGGGTTTCTTTCCTTGCGGCAATGGAACCAGCCTTCATGTATCATTTCCATAAAGTGCAGCCATCTCCTCATCCATAGCTTTTTCCCAATCTACAATTCCAATTGCATCCTCAAAACAAGAAGGTTCAGCATCTTGTATTACCTTGGTCATGTAGGCACAATGATGAGCCATATAACTATCATACATCAATCATTGCACTGAATTTAGCATCCTCCCAAATCTTCTTGGTCCTGGGTCAGTTCTCCTTGTATCATCTGCATGTGCCCTTCTTACTCCTGGAGTCTTCACAGAGGTCAATCCAAGTTCCTCATCAAGACTCTTTTTTGAACCACTTGGATCTCCATCAACATCTTCAAAACTTGCACATGTTTTATGACCAGTAGAAAGCTTTTCTTTACCTTTCTTGGATGTATTTTATGAATTTGTTGGACTGAAATTTCCACGTAATTTTCCACTCCATGGATTTGAGTTGCTTGGTGATGCATCCGGTCCACTCAAAACCTGAGATTCTGCACTTGATTTTCAGCATTTTCTTTGTCATTTGGTCCAAGACTCAGTCCTTCTTTGGCATCTGCATAGAAGCTTGACATTTCATCAAATACCACATCTGTTCTCACCTTTACCTGTCATGTGAGTGGGTTGTAACATTTATATCTCTTTTACTCAAGGGAGTATCCAATGAAGACACACTTTTCTGCTTTTGGATCAAGCTTTGTCCTCAATTCATATGGGATATGTACATATGCAATACAGCCAAAAACTTTCAGATGTGATAAGTTTGGCTTTTTACCTATAAACTTCTCTTCAGGTGAAACTTGATGTATAGCAGCAGTCGGAGTTCTGTTCATGATGTATACAGTAGTATGCACAGCTTCTGCCCAATAACAATGAGGCATATTCTTCTCAGGCATCAAGGCTCTTGCTATTTCTACAATATGTCTATTTTTGGGTTCACCAATGCCGTTCTGTTGTGGTGTGTACTTGCATGAAAACTGATGCCGAATTCCATGATTTTTTAGAAAACTGCTGAACTCATTTGACATGTATTCACCTCCTCCATGAGATCTTAATGTACTTCCGTGTCTGCTTTTCCACCATAACTTTAAAATTCTGGAAGTGAGTGAACATCTCGCTCTTCTCTTTCATGAAATATACCCATACTTTGCATGTATGGTCATCAATGAAAGTAACATAAAACCTGCAACCACCCATAGATGTGGTCTTTGCTGGACCCCAAACATCTATATGCACTACTTCTAGTACATTCTCACTAACATGCTTGTCATGTGGAAATGATGCTCTTGATTGTTTACCAAATTGACATGCTACACATACCTTTTGCATTTCTGCAACTTTGAAATTCGGTAGTCCATGGACAATCTCCTTTGACTGCATCAATTTCAGCCTTTGCACATAACTCTTGCACCTTTTGCAAACATGGCTGCATTCATTTCAAGAATCTTCACATTTAAGGTGAACATCCTACCCACTTTGTTTCCTTTGGAAACCAATCGTCCATCCTACTTGTACTCTTCTACATATAATCCATCAGCATTGAACCTGACTTGTAATCCCTAGTCAACCATTTGTCCAACAAAAACCAGATTCTTTGTTATATTTGGAACATGCAGCACATCAGCGAGATGTTTTACCTTTCCATCGTCCATAGATAGTGCTATGTTTCCTGTATGCTCAATAGGATGTGATCTGTCATCACCTATTTCAACATATCCAGGAACTGGCAATTTGTGCAAAGTACTAAACCATTCTGCATGACTGGTCTCTTTTTCTCCAAGGTATGCAGCTCGTTCTTGAGTTGCAATTTCCGTGCCTTTGTATTGGTCTCATACAATGTGACCAAATTGTTCCAAGCCTCTTTCGGAGTCTTGGCATCTTGTATGTGCCCAATCATGCTATCCTGTATGATAATAGATAGCCAATACATTACCTTTCGTGCTCCTTGATTCCATTTCTCATATGTTCTTATCTGTTCTGCAATCTGATTCCTCTCTGGTAACTGTGGAGCATTTTCATTCTCTCCTTCGATGTACTTCTAGTAGCCTTTTCCCATCACGAAATTCGTCATTCTGAATCTCCAAGCATGGAAGTTGTTCTTGTCTAGCTTATCGATCATAAGCTGACTCATTCCATCTGCATTTGCCATTTCTACAGCAATACACAACACTGCAAACCACTACAAGTAGCACTTCTACTTGAACATTGTCGCACTATGACGTGACACTTCGATCTCAGAAAAACACATTTTTCATGTATCAACAGTACACTTGAAATTCTGGATCTGGAATATATGAGTGTTGGCAAACACAACGCAAGTTATAGTTTCTAGAACTACCCTGGTTTTTTTGTGGGCCCCACCTTGTGGGCTGGAAACTGAGGTTGAGATGGCTCCATGCCTTGCTGCATACTCTTCATCGTCACCTTCTCCACGAGCTCTCTACAGCCACGTTGGCTCTGATACCATGTCACGAGGAAGGAGATAAGGAAGAGAGCTCACACACACACTCTCACTCTCAAGGAGAAGCACACACAGATTGAGGCAAGGAAGAATGATCTTCTTCTTCTATTACATAAAAAGGAATGTACAAGAATGGCTTAAAAACAAGAATACAACAAGTGCAATATATAAAGATCAGTATATAAGGAAAAACCTAATGTCTGCGAATGAGTGAGCTGGCAAGGAACAAATGTGCCATCACTCTCAGTAGATAAATCTAATAAAGCTCAATGAAGTTATCCTGACATATACCGGCGTGACCACTATACATGCCAGAGAAACGAAAAACTGATACATGTCATCCTGGATCATCACATGTTGAGTTTGATATCTCAACACAAGTGACTATGTAAGATCATGAATCAAGTAATCCCCATCAAGTGACAACAATGTCGAGAGCTATCTTCTCGTAGAGCTTTAGTTAAAGCATATGTAGCATTATCTCGAGTGTGAATCTTCTCAAGAATAATGCGCTCATTGGATGAGCAATCTCTAATGAAGTGGTGCCTCACCTCAATGTGCTTAGTCTTTGCATGATAGACCAGATTCTTAGCCAAAGCAATGGCACTCTGACTGTCACTGAGCAAACGAGGTACATGGTGAGGTAAACCCATATCACAAGCAAGATGAGAAAGCCACAATGCTTCCTTACGTGCCTCACTTTCTACAACATGCTCTGCTTCTATGGTGGAAACAATTGTACATTCTTGAAGATGAGATCTCCAAGAGATAGCACCTCCAGCAAAATGAAAAATGTACCTTGATGTAGACTTATGATTGTCTACACTACCAGCATAGTCAGAATCTTTGTAACCAATAATGGATGTTTTCTCTCTACCTAAGCATAGACACTTGTCCTTAGTGCCACTTAGATATCTCAAAATCATATTGACCGCTTCCCAATGTTTCTTGCTAGGATTAGACATATATCTTTTTACAACTCCCACTGCAAATGCAATGTCTAGTCTCGTAGCGACCATAACATACATGAGACTACCTACAGCAGAGTGATAGGGAATTTTTGTCATGAATTCCTTTTCCACATCTGATTTGGGGCAATCATCCTTGCTCAATTTCACATATGTGGGTAAAGGTGTACTCAATGCCTTTCCACCCTCCATATTGAACCTATGAAGTACTTTAGATATGTACTCACTTTGAGACAAGTATATGCATCTTTTACTTCTATCACGAGTAATGTGCATGCCAAGAATATGTTTGGCATCCCCCAAATCCTTCATATCAAATGTCTGACTCAACTTCTTTTTGAGAATGGACAAGTCATAAGAGGACTTCCCCGCAATCAACATATCATCAACATAAAGTATCAGGCATATCAAGCTGCCATCTGAGCATCTCTTTGTGTAGAGACAATGATCCTCATTGCTTCGAGAATAGCCTTGGGACTTCATAAAGGCATCAAACTTCTAGTACCATTGTCTAGGGGACTCTTCAAGTCCATACAAGCTCTTCTTGAGCTTACAGACTAGACTTTCCTTGCCAGGAACTACATAACACTCTGGTTGTTCCATATAGATCTCATATGTACGATCTCCATGCAAGAGAGCAGTTTTCACATCCATTTGGACTATCTCTAAGTCCTCCATTGCAATGAATCCAAGCAACATGCATAGGGTAGTCATATTGACCATAGGAGAGAAGATTTCCTTCAAATCAACACCATGTTGTTGCTTAAAACCCTTTGCAACAAGTCATGCTTTATACTTTGGAGAAGCACTATCTAATGTGAATTTCAACTTATATACACATTTACATGGTAAAGCTTTCTTGCTCTTTGGCAAAGGTACTAAGTCCCATGTACCATTCTTGTGAATGGAATCCAACTCACTCTTCATGGCACACTCCCACTTGACATGATCCTTTGTCTACATAGCCTCTTTGTAGCAAGAAGGCTCACCGGCATGTATTAACATAACAAAATCTAAACTTGGAACATATCTATCAAGTGGATGTGAGACACATGTAGAGCATCTCAATGGTTGCTGAATAGGAAAATGTGCAAACTGATCTGATCGGACATTCTCTTGAACATCCCTATGTGCAGCATTTTTATGCATGCTAACTGGAGGACTAGTATCCTCAAACACCACTCTTCTCACTTCAACCTCCTTAATGGGTTGTTTATGCATCTTAGACTCATTGAAAATGACATCACTACTTCTAATCACTCACCGTGTTTTAGGATCCCATAAGCGATATCCGAATTGACCTTCTCGACCATATCCAAGAAAAATGCATTTCTTTGACTTATGGTCAAACTTTTGTCTAAGATTCTTGGGTATATCAACATATGCTTCACACCCAAAAACTCGAAGATGATCATAATATAGTGGCTTCCCTGTCCATAACTCTTGTGCCACTTTCAGAACTTTTGTAGTACTACGTGAAAGGTTAATCACATGAACTGCAGTCAATACTGTTTCTGCCCAAAAGCCTTCTGAGAGGTTTGCATGATGCAACATATAAACTACTCTATCTTGAATAGTTAAATTCATCCTTTCAGCTACAGCATTCCGTATTGGGGTATAAGGAGTTGTAAACTCTCTATGAATCCCTCTAGACTGACAGAAAAGGCTGAGCTCATGTGAGGTATACTCACCCCCATTATCTAAACGTAAAGCCTTAAGCTGAGTTTCTTTTTTAGTATCAACTAAAGCAAGACATTTTCTGAAAGTAGGGAATACCTCATCCTTGGATTTGATAGGATATACCCAAACTCTTCTAGTAGCACCATCTATGAAAGTGATAAAGTAAAGAGAACCACCTAAGGACCTAGTGGGCATAGGACCACACACATCTGTATGAATGAGATCTAAAAGCTGAATTGAAGAGTCAATGTGCGTTCTATGCACATTTCTAGGTTGCTTTCCATATTGACAGTGCTCATAAAATGAAAAATTGGAGAAAGACAACATAGGTAGCCAAAACGAGATAGATTTTTCGATTCCACTATGAGATATATGGCCCAAACTACGATGCCAAATACAAGCCATAGGATGTTCAGTAAGAGCTAACAAGTGTTCTTTCTATGATACAAATAAAGGATAAAGTGATCCAATTTTTCTTCCTTTTGCAATATTGCCCTTTAATATACAAAAGGATTGAGCATAGAAGAACACCTTGTAACCAAGGTCATCAAGTTGACCAACTGACATCAAACTACATGATAATTGAGGTACATGGCATAAATTATGCATAGTAAATTTTGAACCATCAATGAACTGCACAAACACATCTCCAATCCACACAACGTCACACTCGTAAGAGTCATCAAGTCTCATGGTACCAAGAGACTTTGTTGCATAATTAGAGAATTATTCTCTATGTGGTGTCACATGGAAAGAAACACCAGAATCTAGCAGTCATGTGTGGCAAAGAGAATCAACCATAAGAGCCTTAGTGGGCATGGTACTATCAAGTGTCAACACATCAGCATCATCAAAAATAGCACTAATTTCTTCAATCTTCACAATCAAAGTAGATGGTGCAGGTAACTCTTTAACATGCTCATCAATATTCTATCCTTTACCTCTAGCATTCTTTAATGCATAAAAGTCTTTCATCATGTGACCTTTCTTATGACAATAATGGCATTCGATATCCCTCTTCCTTGATTTACTTCTACTCTTATTCCGTTGACCATTCTTTTCCTTGTTCTTGCTCCTACCACATTGTTGATTCTTTCCTTGGTAAGAATCACGAACATTATATGCATCTCCACTCTGAGTGCCAACCATATATTTCCTACAAATCTTCTCACTCAAGAGTGCTCCACATATGTCATCATAAATGAGTTTAGCACTAGGTGCACTATTACTAATAGCAGTGCAAAATGTATCCCATGATGATGGCAAAGTGCATAACAGCAATACTGCTTTCAATTCATTATCCATATCCATTTTATAAGCATGTAACTGGGAGAATATAGCATCAAACTCATTTAGATGAGCAGCAACACTATTTGTGTCCTTCATACGAAGATCATATAATTTTCTCATCAGATACACTTTATTTGATGTCATCTCTTTTTCATATGTATTGCATAACTTCTTCCAAACCTCCTCTACACTTTCACAGTCTAATACTGTAAAGTAAACATTATGTGCTAGGTGCAAGCAAATGGTAGACCTGGCCATTTCATCTAGCTCATCCCAATCATCTTCATCCATGTCAAGAGGCTTCTTTGAAATTCCATTTATTGGCTTCCATTGCCTCTTTTGAATCAGCACATCTTTAATCTGATTCTTCCATAGAGCAAATTTTGTGCCATCAAATTTTCAAATCTCAAAATGGTCTTTGCCCTACAAGTTATAGCTCCTCCTCGGAACACTGGCACTAGACCCTAATCCACCAGATGCACCCGAGACCTCTAATGCCATGATGGTAGAGAACTGAGTCAAATGATAATGGAGCTAGAAGAGTCCAAACTCCAATGAATAAGTGTATCAAGGAGTAAGTCCATCACTGTATAGTTGACTCAACCAAAAATCTGGAAAGATTTTGCCATAGTATCCTCTGCAAAATGAGCATATGACCAGTGTCAAGATATCATAAAACTGCAAGTAGTGACATGTTTTCCTGCCTAGTGAATCACTCTCGGGAAGTACCAGAAACCTCTATCTTCCTTGATCATTGAGGTCCTCCCTTGCGTGCAGCCAACGGTGCCAATGATGACTTCGGTGACTCCGATGACAAGGCATGCCAAGGTCTATGCCTTGGTCGCTGCCTTGGTCGTAAGCCTTGGAGAAAGCTTTAATACCAGTGAAGTGTTTTGACGGCAATGCACCATAGTGCACTCTCCTTTTTGAGAGCTCCACGACAATATCCTCGGAGTAGAAAACCAAACTCCTAAGGCCGCACACAGTACTGTGCATAGAGGCTCCAAAATACGCATAGAAACATAGTACACAGGGAGCACATAGATAGACTTCTTAGGTCTTACAAATGCGGTCCAACTTACAGTCTGTGACTGACCAGGCCACTATATGTTTTATTAATTAAAATATACAAGGAAGTGTACGGTGGCCATTTGGCCTTTCACATGGACACTTAAGGTAACAACTTTTATCCTTCAATTCCCCAAATGTGTACCTAAGGGAGGGTTCACATGAACCTTCCAAACACTTTAAAAAACCCTTTGAACCTTAAGAGAAATTAGAGAAAGACAATCTACAACCTTCATCCAACTTTCTAGAAAAAAAAAACCATTGTGAACAAATTCATTGTGCACTACCTGTGGACCTTGACCAATTGAACTTTGAGCCCTTTGATTTTGACCATGTTGACTCTTAACAACTCACTTTGACTATTTTGACTTTGACTTTTGACTTTGACTATTTTGACTTTGACCATGTTGACTTTGACCAATATGATTTTGATGGGCTCAACACCCTAAAATGATGAACATACCAAAGAATGAAAGAAGTATCAATGGCTTTTCATATAAGAAGAAAGCTTAAGTTTCATTCTTTGATGCATTTGGAGTGCATGTGAAATTACTTTAATGCTAGCACTTGGAAACCGTCTTGTGAAAGCAATTTATAGGCAAGAGTTTCTTCATTCAGTAACAATAAAGAGATCAATGAATTTCCAATACAAGTATTAAAAAGAAAAATACAAACAACCTTGCTTTCAAGATATGAAGAGAACTTGAAAAGAATCCTTGAAAATGTACATTGAATAGAATTCACATGCTTGAATTTTTTTAATATTACTTTTAAATTTTTAATGTAATACATCCAACTTAAATTGAATAAATAATCAATGCCATAAAACTCAATTCAATCAACGTTCCAATTTAGTTTAGAACCATCTGTACGTTCTTTCTTTGAACATAAAATAATACTCATCACTCATACAATTGAGAATCGACACTTGATTTCAAGGAATAAAGAAAATTTTTAAAAGCCTCTAGGTGACAACAATAACTTTGTATCATGTGTCAATGCGTGAGATCTCTCCTTTTGATTGTTCAAAAACATAGTATTGATATTGATGGATTCCATGGTGTAATTCTCTCCCTGTAATTAAATTTGATCATCTCATTAAGGGAAAAAATGGGCCCTGCATGGGCCTGGTAAGGATTCCTAATTTTTAGGGATTAAAGAGCTTAATACATGAGGTTAAGTAAGCATACAATGTTGGTACAAGTCAAGCCTTCACATTTGGCTTGGACATCTACTTTAAAGATTATACATGAAGCGAAGACCATAGGAACTTATGCCTATGATTTCTTACCATTTTATCTCTTGTAAAAATATAAATGACTTGGCGCATTATGCAATCACGCCTAATTGATTGAAAGTCGTGAAAAGGCGGTTGATTGATCGAGAGAATATCTTAATCAATTTTTTAGGTGAAAGATTTTAGGAGATTGATTTGAATTCTAATTCAAGTCATCACTCAATTCCTATAAAAGCTACAAGGAAAAATGTCGCGGGCGGTTCTAAAAATCACCCCGAGGCGTTACTGTATCAATCATTGAGTGTGTGAGGTCTACTCTATAGCCTACACCTCTGAGTACCATTGAGCTATGTTTATCATGCCAATGGGAATGTACATTTACATGATCTAATACAAATACTTACATTCATCTACTCTGTGATTCTCTGAGTCATCATCTTCAAGTCTATCAACCTTGAAGAAGTATATCTCAGGATTTACTGAACCAAATCAAGTGATTCAAAGCTTGATAGATTCAGCTCAAAGTATACCACAGGCATACAAAGTTTGAAGTAACTTGGTTCAGTCAAGTTCAAGAAATCAAAAAATTACAGTCAAAGTGCTCACTGTTGCAGTTCTTACAGTAAACGAGTAATTTTCGGTAGAAGAACGAAGTAGATCTCGCAGAGTAATGCGAAGCTTTGTATGAGAGATAGCTCACTCTATAGCTAGACATCTCTACTTTTAGTTGATCAATCTTTCCGGTGAAAAAGATATATACACAAAGTACAAAGTCTGACCAAAAAGAGGCTGTCTGAACTAGAGGAGTTTTTTCTTAAACTTCAGAAAGAGTTCAGTAAGTTAAGAAAGCTCACGTGTCACTTCCTTACTTCATGTATGTTCACTTGAAGTAATTATAAACAAAATTGAAGTTCATTCCGGTACAATTCCGGTACGATTACGGTGTCAGTCCAGTGGCAGTCCGGTGAAATTTCAGTGAAATTTTTTCCAGTAAAGTTAGAGCACAGTCTTATATTTTCCGTAAGGCTCAGTCCTCATCGCGTTATCAAGGAGTAGAATCGGTGAAAAGGATCAAAGAGGGCTGGTGCAAAGCAGGATTAGCAGTACCAACTCAATCTTCTGAGTGCATCCAACCATCACTTCCAACAGTGGTATCAGAGCAAATAAAGTAATCATGGGTGATGGTTTTCCTTCATTCATTGACAAATTGGACAGAAACAATTATCAGGCTTGGTCTCTAAGGATGAAGACCTATCTACAAGGAAGGAGCTTATTTGGATACATATCAGGAGGTGAGGAATTGCCCTCATTCAAGACTAGAGGACTACCCACAAAGGATGAACATGAGAGACTCAACCAATGGTGTGCAAAAGATGCTTTGGCAAGGTCTTATCTTCTTAACTCTATATCTGACTTTCTTTTACCTCATGTAAGGAATTGTAAGACTTCCCAAGAGACTTGGGAAATCTTGTCAAACTATTTTTCTTCCAACACAAGGGCCAGGAAGAATCAACTATGGATTGAATTCACCACTCTTAGGAAGCAATCAAAGCAATCAGTTTCAGATTTTGTCACTAGGGTCAAAGACATTGCAGACCAACTCGCAAGTATTGGAGAGGAGATTGAAGAGGAACAAATAGTAAGGCAGGTAATCAATGGACTAAAGGCTGATGACAAATGGGAGAGCTTTACCACAGCAATGGACTTATACATGGACATCCAAGCACCTGATCTAACAACTTTGATTGGTCAACTCTTCACACATGAAGCAAAGCTTACAAAGAATGGAGAACAATCAAAAGGTAACAATTCCTCTGCTTTATACACTGATAAAAAGGTTAAAGATAAAGGTAAAAGTAAGAAGGTTGATGAAGAAGGCTCTACCTCCCAAGCAAACTATGCAGGGAGAGGTAGATTTTCAAGAGGTAGAGGCAGAGGAGGTAAGTCAGGTAGGGGGAGACCCTACAACTCATCATCATGCAACATTTGTGGATTGTCTAACCATACCACAGATGAGTGCTACAGAAATTATAAGAATCAGAGAGGAAGAGGCTATCAAAGAGGTGGATACTCTCAAGGCAGAGGTAGATTCAATCAATACCAAGGCTACAATGGATACAACAATCAGTACAACAACAATTACAACCACAACCACAATAGTAACTACCAAGGTGGATCCAGAAATAGAAGGGATTACAACAACTACACAGAGGAGCAAGATGACTCCCTATTGATCATGAATATGACCTCCAAGGAAGGTACAAATGATGATCATTTATTTTATATTGATTCAGGGTGTTCTAACCATGTAGCCGGTAATGTGGCACTACTCTCTGATTTGGAAGAACCCAAGGGCAAACATCAAGTACAGACAGGTGATGATACTAAGCATTCTGTTGTAAAGGTTGGTAATGTAAAGACTAGTGATGGTAATCATAATTTATTGAGCAGAGTATTGTATGTTCCAACAATCACCAAGAACCTAATGAGTGTAGGTCAGATTGTGGAAAAAGGTCTACAGGTTAGGTTCACTCAACATGGTGCATATGTGGAGGATCCAAGACATGGATTCAGAAGGATAGCTAAGGGAGAAAAATCAGGTAGATTGTTTACCTTTGAATTAGAAGACACAAAGAGCATTGCTTTGTATAATTACAAGGATCAAACACTATCGGAATTGGAAATTTGGCACAAGAGGTTAGGTCACATTGGTGAAAGGACCTTAAAGCAAATGTGCAGGGATCAATGTGTGCTTGGGATACCTAATGTATCCAAGCAACACATGATATACAAGTGTGGGGCTTGTCAATTTGGTAAGTCACACAGATTGCCTTATAACAAGAAAGGTTTTATGCATGAGGATTATCTGGAATTAGTGCATACAGATGTTTGGGGACCTAGTAAAGAACCATCCATATCTGGATCAAGGTACTATGTGTCCTTCATTGATGACTATAGCAGGTGGACTGTCTTATACTACATGAAACATAAAGATGAAGTATTTAATTGTTTCAAAAAGTATCTTGCACTGGTTGAAAACCAAACAGGAAGAAACTTGAAAAGGCTAAGGTCAGATGGTGGAGGAGAATACTTCTCCAATGAGTTTGAAGATTTCTTGCAGGAAAGAGGTATCAAAAGGGAGATTACTACAAGGTACTCACCTGAACAAAATGGAGTAGCTGAAAGGAGGAATAGACTTATAGTAGAAACAGCTAGGTCTATGCTTAATGAGAAAAAGCTGCCAAATTATCTTTGGGCAAAAGGTGTATCCACTGCCACCTATCTCATCAACAGGTTGCCATCCAAATCACTTGATGGCATGACACCATATGAAGCTTGGCATGGTAAGAGACCTTCTCTGGATCATTGCAAAATTTTTGGTTGTGTAGCATATGTGCATATTCCCTCACAGGTAAGGGGAAAGCTAGACCCCAAAGCTGAAAAATGTATCTTCATTGGTTATGACATGAACCAGAAAGGGTACAGATTCTACAACCCCTCAAACAAAGGCTTCAAGGTAAGCAGAGATGTAATCTTTGATGAGAATGACTCATGGTATGAGAATGAGTGCAGGAACGTTAGTCTACCCTATGATATGGAAGAAGATTTCCCAAAGCTCACCAAGGAGAAATCAATTCAGAAAGAAGACTCAAGCTCAGATGATGATGATACAATAGATCTTGAGGAGTTCAAAGCTTGGAAATCCAAAGGGAAGATGAAGATGAAGCAATTAGAAGATAATCCAGAATCCTCAACACAAGCAATGAGGAGATCTCAGAGAGAAAAGAAGAAGCCTATTAGGTATGGGTATGATACTTCCCTTGTAACCAAGCATTCTGTATATCTTGCAAAGGATCTATTGAATGAAGAACCAGGTTCATTTGAAGAAGCAATCACTAAACCAGAATGGAAGGAAGCAATGGATGAAGAAATGCAGGCTCCCAAAGAAAGTGACACTTGGGACTTAGTACCCAAGAAAGAATCTATGAAAGTGATAGGATCCAGATGGATCTACAAACTAAAGAAGAACTCAGATGGTACAATAAACAGGTATAAAGCTAGGTTGGTAGCCAAGGGTTTTGCACAAACCCAAGGCATTGATTATGAGGAGACATTTTCTCCTATGGCAAAGATGCCAACAATCAGAATATTGGTGAGTATAGCTGCATCCAAGAATTGGAACATGTATCAATTGGATGTGAAGAATGCATTCTTGAATGGATGGATATCTGAAGAAGTCTACATGTCACAACCACTTGGCTATGAAGAACCCAAGAAGGTAAATTATGTTTGTAAATTGAAGAAGGCTCTATATGGACTAAAGCAGGCACCTAGAGCATGGAATTACAGGTTGACAACCTATCTCCTAGACCAAGGATTTGTAATGAGTAAAGCAGACACTTCTCTGTTTATAAAGAGAAGTAGTACAGAGGTAATATATTTATGTGTCTATGTTGATGACATCATTATTACAGGAAATGATGTTCAGGGAATTAGACATATCAAAGGACAGATGATGAAGGAATTCAAGATAAATGATCTTGGATTATTAAAGTATTTCTTAGGTCTTGAATTGGTCTACACAAATTCAGGTATCTACATAACTCAAAAGAAGTATAATATACAGAATATGGTCAAGAAGTTTGGTTTGCAGGATGCTAAAGTATCTACTACTCCAATGGAAGTCAATCTAAAGCTAAGTGCTCATGAAGGAGAAGAAGTCGAAGACATCACAGGATATCAAAGCATGGTAGGAAGTTTGAACTATGCTACCTTGACTAGAATTGACATAGCATATGGTGTAAGTGTGCTTAGCCAATTCATGCACAAACCAAGGGTACCTCACCTAGAGGCAGCAAAGAAGATCTTGAAGTATCTAAAGGGAACTCAGAACCATGGTTTGTATTTTCCTTATACATCAGACATTGATATTAAAGTGTATTCAGATGCAGATTGGGCAGGATGCAAGGATGATAGGAGAAGCACATCCGGATACATATGTTTTGCAGGTGATAAACCTATTTCTTGGTCAGCCAAGAAACAACCTACAGTAGCTTTGTCATCTACTGAAGCAGAGTATAGAGGGCTAGCAAATGCCACTCAAGAAGCTATCTGGTTGAAGCTTTTGTATACAGAGTTAGGCCTATATACTAGACCTCCAATTATCTTTGGAGATAATACAAGTTCTCCTCACCTTGCAGCAAATCCAATATATCATGCTAGGACAAAACACATAGAGGTTCATTACCACTATGTGAGAGAGAAGTTGCTAAGCAAAGACATTCAGTTGACTTATGTGTCCACTAATATGCAATGTGCAGATTTACTCACTAAAGCTTTGGATGGAACTAAGTTATGCAGATTCAAATCCATGATTGGATTGCAGGATGTGATTGAAGAATGAAGCTTAAGACTTGAGCCAAAATGTTTGGCTTGAGGGGGAGCTGTTGGTACAAGTCAAGCCTTCACATTTGGCTTGGACATCTACTTTAAAGATTATACATGAAGCGAAGACCATAGGAACTTATGCCTATGATTTCTTACCATTTTATCTCTTGTAAAAATATAAATGACTTGGCGCATTATGCAATCACACCTAATTGATTGAAAGTCGTGAAAAGGCGGTTGATTGATCGAGAGAATATCTCAATCAATTTTTTAGGTGAAAGATTTTAGGAGATTGATTTGAATTCTAATTCAAGTCATCACTCAATTCCTATAAAAGCTACAAGGAAAAATGTCGCGGGCGGTTCTAAAAATCACCCCGAGGCATTACTGTATCAATCATTGAGTGTGTGAGGTCTACTCTATAGCCTACACCTCTGAGTACCATTGAGCTATGTTTATCATGCCAATGGGAATGTAAATTTACATGATCTAATACAAATACTTACATTCATCTACTCTGTGATTCTCTGAGTCATCATCTTCAAGTCTATCAACCTTGAAGAAGTATATCTCAGGCTTTACTGAACCAAATCAAGTGATTCAAAGCTTGATAGATTCAGCTCAAAGTATACCACAGGCATACAAAGTTTGAAGTAACTTGGTTCAGTCAAGTTCAAGAAATCAAAAAATTACAGTCAAAGTGCTCACTGTTGCAGTTCTTACAGTAAACGAGTAATTTCCGGTAGAAGAACGAAGTAGATCTCGCAGAGTAATGTGAAGCTTTGTATGAGAGATAGCTCACTCTATAGCTAGACATCTCTACTTTTAGTTTATCAATCTTTCCGGTGAAAAAGATATCTACACAAAGTACAAAGTCTGACCAAAAAGAGGCTGTCTGAACTAGAGGAGTTTTTTCTTAAACTTCAGAAAGAGTTCAGTAAGTTAAGAAAGCTCACGTGTCACTTCCTTACTTCATGTATGTTCACTTGAAGTAATTATAAACAAAATTGAAGTTCATTCCGGTACGATTATGGTGTCAGTCCAGTGGCAGTCCGGTGAAATTTCAGTGAAATTTTTTCCAGTAAAGTTAGAGCACAGTCTTATATTTTCCGCAAGGCTCAGTCCTCATCGCGTTATCAAGGAGTAGAATCGGTGAAAAGGATCAAAGAGGGCTGGTGCAAAGCAGGATTAGTAGTACCAACTCAATCTTCTGAGTGCATCCAACCATCACTTCCAACATACAAAACCACTAGTTGTTTTGTCAATAAAAAAATATTTGATGAGGCTTTCTATTTGAATTCTCATGCGTGAAAATTCAGAGGCCATCGGATTGTCCAGATCGACAGTCAAATTTGAATTCCGCTGAGATTTGAAGAGAGAATCGAATCTTTTTTGTGTGAGTGGGCCTAAGTGCTCAGACTCTCTGCATCCCTTTCCACCATTGGATCCTAAAAGATCGTACGATCACGCGTGAATGGGGTTGAGTAAGTTTTGGAATCGGATTTTGATCAAATCTCTGCAGAAATCTGGACGCTCTGATCATGGATGATCCGACGGTCTCCCACGAATGGGGCTGAGTAGCTAGGTGCAATCATTTAGAGCCATTGATGAAGGTTTTGATCGAACGGAGCAAATAAAAAGGCCCCATTCACTTGCTTGAATTGATCTCCACCATTTGATTCCACCCAAAATCCAACGGCTCTCTCCAAAAGGTGCCTATTGTAATGATTGCATGGATCTCAGCCATTCAATCTCAAGCTAATCCAAGGGTGGGAATTCATCCCTTTAATTGACTTTTTGAATTCAATCGTGGCTCTTAGATCTTCTATGAATCGAATAGCTCTAAATGAAATTCGAGGTTCTCAAAACCATCCTCTAAGAGAAACCACCAAATCTAGATGGTTTCTAGCTCTTTGACCACACAAAAACAAGGGAAGCCTATGCCTAGTCTATGTGATTAAGGGACTAGACTGTGGCAACCACCCTCTTCTCATTGGTCCATGGCTAATCACTCCTTAATCTAAAAGACCCATGTAGGGTTCATTTTTTCCCCTGATGTTTATTTCTCCTTCTATGTGTCTTTATTTTGCTCATAATAGGCTTTTGTTCATTTTATTTTGATTATAACATTGCCCCTAAAAATTCACATATCCTTCTTCCCTTCTTAAGGTAAAGTGTAAAAAACGCACAATCTTGCATGTCAACTCCGATTGAAGAATTAGAGGTACAAATCTTCATCAAATAGGTGTCTTGTACACTCTAAGATGCTATATCTTCATCATTTGGGCAACCCATTTGGTGCCCTACCCATGTTTATGGTACAGACATAGTGGCCTTTGTGAAAAGCTCTCAAACATTATGTTGCGTGGGCACATAAGGAAAATTGATCCCTCTACTCTCCCTCACATTATGATAGTGCATCTCAATATGCTTTGTGTGAGCATGGAGCACAGGGTTCCTCACAACAGCCAATGTGGTCTAGTTGTTAGTGAAGATGGTGCTGGCTGAAGATTGACCAACACCAAAATCAGCCAAAAGGCATCTAAGTCACAGACACTCAACAGTCACTCTTAAAGCTACCCTATACTCAACCTCAAAACTAAAATTTTCCATAGTAGGCTACTTCTTGCTCAACCAAGATATACATGAACTACCAAGCATAAAGCAAAAAATCACTAGTGGAGATGCAAGTGTCATAGTAACCAGCCCAATCTAAGTCAAGCATATAAATTTGGCAAGAATGTTTCTCCTTCTGATAAAACAATCCAAGTAGACCAGTACCACCCAAGTAGCGAAAGATGCACTTAACCACTTGCCAATGCTTGAAATTTGGGCAATGCATAAACTTGCTCATCTGAGAAACAACAAATCAAAAATCATGCCACACAATGCATGAGTAAATCAAGCATCCAATATCCTATTGATAGATAACAACATCAAATGCATCTCCAACATCATGGAGATTCAACCATAAGCATGTTTCCATGGGACTATCGATAGTTTTGTAGTCTTCAAGGCCAAAATGCTGCAATAATGTGTCAATATATTTTGTTTGCCACAATGCTATTCCTTCATAAAGTTTCATAAATTGAATGCCGGAATAATGATGCAACTACCCCAAATCTAAGATCTCAAAAGAGGCATGGTAATCACTTTTAAATTCAGCAATATGCTTCTCATTAGGGCCATTGAGAAAGATGTCATCAACATATACAACAATGATGACAAGACCATCAATTGCATGCTTAACATATAGGATGCTCTTAGTTGAACTGCTCTCAAAACCATGTGCAATCAAGTAGGCATGTATATTTTCATAGCAAGCATGTGGTGCTTGCTTCAAACCATATAATGGCTTTTTCAACCTACACACTTTGTTTTCATGCCCTTTATGCATAAAACCATAGGGCTGAAATACATACACTTCTTCATATAAGTCACCATTCAAAAAATGCAATTTTCATGTACAATTGATGTACAATCCAGCCATGATGAGGTGCAAGTGCACAAATGTTATGAACATTGGTCATTCGGCATGTGGGAGCATATGTCTCATCAAAATCAATCTCTCTCTCTTTAGCATAACCTTTGGCAACAAGCCTAGCCTTATACTTGTGAAGTGTTCCATCACGCTTATGTTTCAACTTGTATACCCATTAGCACCGATGGCCTTTTTTCCTAGAGGGAAACTGCATAAAGACCAAGTACCATTCTTCATAATAGCATCATATTCTGATTGCATAACAGCCATTCAATTTTTCAAATTTTATGATTCATCAAAAGAAGCAGGTTCATTCTCATCACAAAGACTAGAGGCAAACATTGAATAGAAATCTAATGCAAAGGAGGCACTATGAGAGCATGAAATGGTATGATATGGAAAAGGTGCATCTAATTTTCTATCTTTCAAAGTATACACCAAACATTAGGCATAGTTTTAGCCTCTTCTATGTGAGCCCTCTCATCGGCAAGTGCATACAATGATCTGCATCATCATGTGGAACATGTAAAGGCTGAGAAATCGGCTCATTTGAATGTGCTAGACTTTCCACCTGTAAAAAGAGGAATCAAAGTGGCATACATATCTTTAGAGCTAAATAAAATCTCCTTGCTACATGAAATTAATTGCCAAATTGCAATAAAAACACATTTCATTACTTTATCATCCAATTTCTTGCATTATCCTTTAACCACTAATGCATTTTCCACACAACCAAATACACCCAGATGAGCAAAAGATGGCTTGCATCCATGTAAAGCCTCATATGGAGTGATCGATTGTAGTGCTTTGGTGGGAGACCTGTTAAGTACATATATTGCACATATAACAACCTCAAGCAAGAGGCTATGTCATAATCCTGGCACTTGGCCATATGCCTCGCCATCCCCATGAGAAACCTATTCTTTCTTTCAACAACTCCATTTTATTGAGGTGTATGTGGCACTGTATATTGATGTTTTATCCCACACTCAACCACAAATGCATTAAAATGAAAAGACATGTATTCCTCGATTGATCAAAACACAGGTTGTCCAACTTACATGCTAACAAATTTTCATCCATATATAAAAACCTTTTGAAGCACGTAAACACTTCTAACTTTGCTTCCAATGGATAAACCCATGCATGCATAAAGAAAATCATTAATAAAACTCATGAAGTAAAGGTACTTCCGAAAAGAAGGTGTCTACATAGCTTCACAAACATCACTATGAACAAGATACAATTTATGAGTAGCTCAAACTGAATCATCTTTTTAGAAGGAGGAACATTGCATTTTTCCAATATACATCCTTCATAGACATGTTTACAAGGTGCCTCAAGTTTGGGTAGAGATTACATAATTTCATATTTCTGCAAGCATAGCAAACTAGCAAAATTCAGATGACCAAATCATGCATACCAAAACATGCATGCCAAAGCTTTGCATGTGATATAGCCTAAGAATATTGAACTACACATGTTGAATTGCTCAAAGATGTTGCATAGTCTATGAGCTTATATAGCCCATGATATAAAATTCCAAAAGCAATAATAACATCACCATTTGAGAGATCATGAATTGTATATCTCTCGTCAATACAGTTGACAACTAACCCAATCTTGACTAATGCTAAAATTTACAACAATTTTTTTTTATCCCTAGCATATATAAAGCATCAAACATTGTGAAAGAACTACCATCAGCAATAGTTAGAATGATCTTACCAACTCCCATTACAAGATAAGAGGTGTTTTTAGCACATGTGATAGTATTCTCTGTAGGGAAAGGCTCAAGTGAATTCAAGAAACTATGTTGCAAGGTAGTATGTTTGGTTTCCCTACGATCAAAGTACCAAAAAGCTTAGTTTAGTGCAGACATACACTACTCATGAGAAGATGGGTCACAGTTGCAAACAGTAGTAAATGCCAATTCTTCATTCTAAACAAGATAAGCAGACTTTGTTTTAGGTGTAGATGCATCTACAACAAACATTCCAACCTCTTTCTTATTTGCCTCTTTTGTAGCCAATTTAGGTCAACTCTTTATGACATGATCACTTTCCTTAACAATATTTTCAAAATTATTTCTACTTTTTGTTTTCTTCTCATCTTTGTCTTCCTTCCTTAATTGTGCAGCATTAGATAAAATTTTTCTTACTAGTAGATGAGCTTTGTTTTTCTTTGCCCTTCTAGCTAGCTAAGAAAGGTTGATCTATAGCAAGAATATTTGACATGTTCTATTTGGACTCATCTTCTTGCAACAAAACAGAGATGAACTCCTCAAATGTTAGGCCATTTGGATTGCCCCTCATCATCAATTGAAGAGTAGAAGTAAAATTTTGCTATGAATCTAGAAGACCATTAATAATAGTCTACACAAGTAAGACTTCATCAGCCAAAATCCATTGCTCCTTCAAATCTTTGACCTTTGTCAAAAATTTGTTCATAAAATCTCCCTCATTCATATACCCACTCTCCAAATGTTTTCTGAGATATGCACAATTTCTTGTATCTAGAACCCTAAAGTTAGCCTAGATTCAAATTTTTTAAGCATACATTCAGTTTTGTATCATCTACACAATTTAATTTTACATTCATATGAGATGGTGTAGATAAACATTCAACTTTCCATTACACTTTGAAAATTGTGTATTCTCTCTCTATTTATTATTTATCTAATTTAGAGCCTTAAGGTATGTATGCTAAGGTTCATCTGTTAGAAGATCCTCTAAACCTATGAATAGTATTATTAGGAGCCATCTCACTTCCAACAAAATAGGTGATAATAGTTAACTAAAATCTATGTTAAATAGTTACTTACAGAGCTATTCCTTAGCTACTTTGTATTAGCTAAACACATTTTGCTGTAGCTAATACTTAGCCATTTCTCAACTAATAGTACTTCACTAACTAGTGATAACAATTAGCTAATACTTAGGTGTTTTCTTAGTTAATAGCACTTACCTAATAGGTTATAGAAATTAGCTATAAACTTTGAATATTAGTAATTGATACCTTTAGCTATTTCCTAGCTACCTAGCTATTTCTCAGCTAATAGTACTTAGTTAATAGGTGACAATAGTTATCTTAATCTATGTAAAGTTATTACTTACACAGCTATTTCTTAGCTACTTTATAATAGCTAAACACATTATAATTTAGCTAATACTTAGCTATTTATGAGCTAATAGGACTTAGTTAACAACTACCTAATACTTAGGTACTTTACTTATCTATTTCTCAGTTAATAGCACTTAGGTAATAGGTGAAAATAGTTTGTTTAAATCTATGTAAATAATTACTTAAACAAATATTTCTTAGTTGTTGAAGCAGTAAGCTTTCACTATGCTTGAAGAAAAATTTCCCACTTCAAATATCATATGGATAGTTTTGTACATGTACCTTGAGAATAGCACTTATGTGCAGATTCCTTCTTTATTTGTATGATGACTTATGATCATATATCTTATAAGGTTCAAGGTATTTACCTTTGTAATTGGGAAGATGTAAAGGTAAAATATCCATGAGTTGGAAGTGGGTGAGATTGATTCTCAATCAATCAATCTAAAGGTTGGCATTACTTCAACATTCACTTTTCCTATAATGTAGGAAAAGACTCCAACTGTCCTCAACCACATACCCTATGAGATTTTGAATATAAATTCATGAAGTTTGAGTCATGGAAGCTACTCAAGAGTATATTCAAAGACTCACAACATTGTACTCTATGATTTGATGAAGTTTGAAGCAATACATATACATTGATTATCATTTTCATTTCTCTTCACTCTTCTCTACTCCTTGTTCATCAAACTAAGTCATCTTGTAGAGCTTGGCTATCTCTTTACAGAGTTCCTAATTGATTGAATGAGCACTCATTAGAAATTCAATACCTTCTAGTTTATGTGTATACATTTTTAAGCCATTAGGTTTATTAGATTCAGTGAAATTTCAAGTTGAAGCTCTTGGGGCCATTTTCTACATAGCCTTGAAAAGTCAGGGGTACTTCCAATCAGTGTTCAGCACAATTTTCTTTCATTGGTTGATACAAATTAGGGTTTTTATGCATTATAGTAAGCTAGCCCTATTTATAGCATTCCCATAAGAGGCAGTTTCACAATTGTAAATGTGCCCGATGCTCTGAGTGTTTGAAGTCAAAGCATCCATCCCAAAATATAAGGTTTTGTGAGCTAGTCAATGTCCAACTCTATTTGTTTTGTATCAATCAATTCTTTTTTATGCTCCAAAGTATGTGTTGCATTTTATTGCACTAATCACAAGCCTATAATGTCTATTTGACATATCCAAAGATCTAAGGCAAGTGTTATGCTAGTTTTTTGTACCAACTTCATCACTTGGTAACTCAAGTTTCCACTTTCTCTAGGCTTCTCCAACTTCTTTGAGTGGTATCACAGAAACTTCAAGATGGGAGATGGATTTCCATCAATGATTGAGAAGCTTGATAGACACAATTATGCAGCTTGGAAAATCAGAATGGAGGCCTATCTCCAAGGAAGGAATCTATATGGGATTGTATCAGGTGATGAAGCAATGCCTATTGTAAGATACAAGGGATGACCTAATCAAGAGGAAATGGATAAGCTCACACTTTGGTGTGCAAGGGATGCTCAAGCAAGGTCATCCATACTTTGATTTTCTATCACCACATATTAGAGGATGTAAGACATCTCAAGAAAATTGGGATGCCCTAGAGACTTTCTTTTCTGCTAGTACAAAAGCAAGGAAGAATCATCTCTTGAATGAGTTCAACTAGATGAAGAAGACTCCAAAACAAACCACCGCAACGTTAATTACAAAGTTCAAGGAGATTGTAGATCAATTGGCAATCTTTTGCCACAGCCTATGACCTCATCATGGATGTGCAAACTCCATATTTCAACATCTTTCTTGGACAACTCTTCAATCAAGTATTCAATAATAGCATAAAGGAAGAAAACTCCTGTCATGGTTATTCAACTAGTGCTTTATATGTAGATAAGAAGGACAAGAAACGGAAAGGCCAGAATAAGGAAGAGGATGAATAAGAGACTTCTCAAGCCAACTTTATAAAGAAGAGAAAGTGGAAAGGGAAGAAGAGAGGAACAAAGCATGATAAAACTAAAAGCCAAAATGTTCAAGCTTCTACCATATGTGATAAGACCAATCACACCACTCAAAGTTTCTAGTTCAATGAAAAGACCTAGAAAGCAAGTGGAAGAGGTGGATATGGTAACAACAGAGGTAGAAGTGGACACAACTTCAATAGAAACAATAACAAAAAGGATCACAACAATTATTCTAAAGATCAACAACAAGAAAGCTCATCGTTTCTAATGAATCTAAGCCACAAGGAAGGTAAAGAAGATGATCATTTATTCTACATAGATTCAAGATGTTCAAATCATGTTGTGGGCATTATAACTCTCTTATCTGACTTGGAAATTCTATGCATGATGTACAAACAGGGGATGACACAAATCATAATGTAGAGAAGATTTGAAATGCCAAGGCTTTCAATGGCAGGAAAAACATTTTGAGCAACATACTCTATGTTCCCACTATTACAAAAAACCTAAAGAGTGTAGGCCAAATAATTGAGAAAGGCTTGCAAGTTAGGTTCACTCAACATGGAGATTTTGTGGAAGATCCATGTCAAGGCTTCAAGAAGATAGCTAGAGGTGAGAAGCATGGTAAGCTCTTTACTTTTGAAGTAGGAGAAACCAAAAACATAGCTCTATTCAACTTTGGGTCTCAAACCCTAAGTGAGATTGAACTGTCGCATAAGAGGCTAGCTCATGTGAATGAAAAAACCTTGAAGAAGCTTTGTAGGGATCAAAGTGTTCTTGGGCTGCCAAACCTATCAAAGCAACACCTGGTCAATAGGTGTAATGCTTGTCAGATTGGGAAGGCATAAAGACAACCATTCAACCACAAAGGCTACATCCGCAACAATGTATTGGACTTCATACATACAGATGTATGGGGGCCAAGCCAAGAACCTTCATTGGTAGGGTCAAGGTATTATGTCTCATTTATTAATGACCATAGTAGATTGATTATTTTGTATTTTATCAATAATCAGAATGAAGTGTTTAATTGCTTTAAATTTTATCTAGCATATGGATAACCATACAGATAGATCGCTCAAGAAACTTAGATATGATGGAGGTGGAAAATGAAATAGCAGAGAGAAGAAACAAGACATTGGTTGGATCAACGAGAAGAATGCTTGAAGAGAAAAGGTTATCACATTATCTATTGGAAAAGGTTGTTTCAACTGCTATGTACATTTTCAATAGAACATCATCCAAATCAACTCAAGGTATGACTCCTTATGAAGCCTGGCATGGAAGAAAACCTAGTCTAGGACATTGCAAGGTGTTCGGTTGCTTAGCTTATGTTCATATACCTTCACAAATAAGAGGTAATTTAGATGAAAGGGCAACAAAGGTAGTATTTATTGGATATTATTCAACTTAGATGGATTAAAGGTTCTATAATCCTTCAACCAAGAAATATAGTACAAGTAGGGATGTGTTGAAGAACACACGCCTTGGTATGATGAAGAAAAACAAAAGGTAACTCTACCATATGATCTTGATTCTCATTTCCATCAACTAGGAAGAAATCATGATACACAGGTCCAAGATCCAAGAAGTGATACATATGATGACCAAGATGAAAGGGAAAAAGATTACAATCTATGGAAGTCAAGAAACAAAGCAAGAATGTAAGACTGTGGAGAGTCCTCCAAAGAAACATCTAGATGTTCAACAAGGGATAAGAAACAACCAAAAAGGTATGGATATGAATCCAGATTTGTTACAAAGCATTAAGCTTACTTGGAAAAGGACTCAATTTCAAAAGAACTCATGAACTTTGAAGAGATAAATGGAAACCATAATTGGGAAAAGGCTATGAAAGAAGAAATAGATGCCTTTAAGGAGATGGATAATTAGGAATTGCTTCCAATGACATCCAATTAGAAGGTAATTGGTTGCATATGGGTATATAAACTTAAAAGAAACTCATACGGATCAATTTGCAGGTACAAGGCCACATTAGTTGCCAAAGGATGCTCACAAAATCATGATATAGACTATGAGGAAACATTCTCACTAGTTGCAAAGATGAATAGACTTAGAGAATTGATAAGTGTAGCTGCTGCAAGAAATCAGAGACTCCTCCAACTACATGTGAAAAATGCATTTCTAAATGGTTGGATAAGTGAAGAGTTATACATGTCACAACTTCTAGGTTTTGAAAACCCTAATTAGACATCTTATGTTTGTAGACTTAAGAAAGCATTGTATGGATTGAAACAAGCTCCTAAAGCTTTGAATTACATGTTGGTTACATACCTTCAAGATCAAGCATTTAGACCTAGAAACTCAGATCCTTCATTTTTCATCAAAACAAATCACAATGAGGTTATCTATCTATGTGTATATGTAGATGATATAATTGTAAGAGGTGATGACTTGAATCGAATCCAAAGGATCAAATGATATATGAAAGACAACTTCAAAATCAGTGACTTAGGCGAGCTTACATATTTCCTAGGTATGCAAGTGATTTATATAGATGAAGGAATGTATCTAACTTAGAGAAGATACATTCAAAACTTACTTCTCAAGTACAAAATCGAGAATACCAAGCTTGTAGGCACACCTTCGGAAATAAATCACAAACTAAGTGTGTATTAAGGTGAGTAAATTGATGATTCTAAAGAGTATCAAAGTCTAATTGGTAGCATAATATATGATACCCATACAAGACCAGATAGTTCCTATAGTGTGGGAGTGCTTAGTCAATTCATGCACTCATCTAGAAGAGCACACATAGATGTTGCAAAGAGAATACTCAAGTACCTCCAAGGAAAGGTATCTTCTATCGTTACTCTTTAGATTTGGATATCAAAATCTATTCAGATGTAGATTGGGCAGGAGCAAAGGATGATAGAAGGAGCACATCTGGATACTTAGCATTTGCAAGTTCAAAATTGGTTTCTTGGAGCTCTAAGAAGCAACCAAAAGTTTCTTTATCTTCAACTAAAGCAGATTATAGAGATCAAACTATTGCAAATCAAGAAGCTATATGGCTCAAGGAGTTGTACTCAGATTTGGGATTTGTAAGTTCCAAGCCTCACATACTTGGATATAATGTACATTCCATGCATCTAACTACAAATCCAATTTTCCATGCAAGGACAAAGCACATAGAGGTCCATTATCCATTTGTAAGAGAGAAGCTTATGGCAAAGGAAATTGACATTCCATTTGTTCTTACTTAGAAGCAAATAGCTGAAATGATGACAAAGGCACTTGATGGGATAAAACTTTGGAGATTCAAATCTATGGTAGGTATTCAACTTATTAGGGAATGAAGACTCAAGCAAACTTTATCTTGAGGGGGATTTGTTGGAGCACCAAGCTTTCACTATGCTTGAAGAAAAATTTCCCACTTCAACTATCATTTGGATAGTGTTATACATGTACCTTGAGAGTAGCACTTATTTGAACATTCTTTCTTTATTTGTATGATCATGTATTTTCTTAGTGTTGACAACATGATTGCTCCTACATCATTCACATTTGTATCCACATGAGTGCATCTCCATTTTGTATCTAGAAGGCACTCCATTTCTAGTTTATTTCCATTTTATATTATATCCTTTGTATTTGGGTACCTTGCCATTTGCTTCTACCATTGTATTCATTATCCTTTGAGGAGAATTATCCCACATGAGATGTACTTTGGAGAGCCCCTCCCAAATCTATATAAGGAGGGCCTCTCCCCCCATTTGTGCTTGGTTAGAAGCTTAAGGAGCCTACTCCATGCTCTTGATAAGCTCATTTCTAATCCATGTGAGTTTACCCATTTCTTGGTCTACTTACTTTGAGTCTATCACACTCTTTCTTTTGTGATTACACTTTTCTTTTAATTTCGCTTCCATGCATGTAATCTCTACATGGTATTAGAGAACTAGGTGGAGGTCTTGGTGGTTCATTTGCTCGTCATTTTGGTAGTGGCGGTGCTTGAGTTTGATGATGTTGCTCTCCACTCATTTGTAGAATCATTTTGTCATCATTTTACTCTTTGGCATTTCATTTTTCCCATTTGTCCATCCTCCCACCCATTTCCTTCATCATTTTGTACCCTCTTGTCATTCCATTTTCCCACTAATCCACCCTCTTTGTGACAACCTTTAGTGGTTCCTTCATTAGTGTCATATTTCTATGGAGTTATTGTGCACTTCAAATCTTTGAATGTGTTTATATAGTCTCGTAATGTTTTGCTGCCAATTGTGAAACATTTTGAACCTTTAAAGTGCAGCTCATTTGTAGAACATGCAACACCTCTCATTAGTATTGTTGCAACTATATTGTTGATTGGTAACTCATTATGCATTGCATCATGCCAATCTTTTCATATGTACAGACAATGAGCACAAACTCTATCGGAAGGACATGTAAACACTGCTACAATTAGATATAATACTATCCAAGCTAGATTACACAATGCCTATTTTCGTTTCCACTAGTATATTAGGATATGTAGCAAGAACTATAGTCTCTTCTTCATTTAATCATTGGTTCTTATCATCTCAAGTGATGCTAGGCTACCCATCTATCATTCCTCCTTTGAGTTCCACCAAAAGCTATAAACAAACAACAAGAGATGTACTCTCTATAACCACACACCCAGCACAACTTCAAGTAGGTGACGTAGACACAGTAGCTCATCCACACACCTCAAGCATCTCTATAGGTGATGCATTCTCTCATAGGCATCTCACAGTGTTGTGTGCAAGAGGAAGCTGAGGGAGTATCTCTCCTTTGTGCAAGAGGAAGTAGAGAAAGTTTCTCTCATTGATCTAGAGGAGTAGCTCTCTGCAACATTTATATTTCCCCTTTGACAAAAAGAGCAATGTTGAGGATGCATTAGCAACACATATCTTTCACTCTTGTGTGTTTAGCCATCTGTTGCAAAAGGCAAACTTGATAGCAAAAGCTAGTCAACAGCACAATGACACACAGCAGATACAGAGAGAGAGAGAGAGAGAGAATGAGAGAGAGGTTCTCTGTCCATCATTTTTAATCATCATTGCCACAGTGGTGCATGCCAAATGTCATCAAGTTTCATATCTATAATCCATAGCCGATTCCATCGCACACACGATTGTGTCAATTAGGCGAGCACAGTAAGTCTGTGCTATCACTTACAAGCAACCAAATTCCAATGTTGTGATGGGAATAGAGAAGCAACAAGCTCCTGCATGGAGCAAGTGCTAGGGACTGACTACCTCCGCGAGGGAGCCGAGAGAGCACTGCTCTCGAAAAGCTTCTCTACTACAAGCTACTACCTAAAAACACTACAGAAATGAGAACATCTCTACAGCATCACGAAAGAATTGTCTCCATACTAAAGCTTGTAGGTGCATCCTAGAGCCTTCAAATAAGCTCCATTGTTGTGACATTCCTTCTTTGTAGCGTGCACCATGTCCGAAGACTGTTTCTCCTCCACCGCCAGAGAAAGCAGGCCTATGAAGTTTGGTGACCTCTCTGTTTTAGCGCTCTTTCCACGTGTCACTATAGGCATTGTCGCACCTATCATACTTTAATGATCACATAACTACAAAGCTAAGTGATGTGACTCATATTACATAGATTTGGGTTTCACCCTTCATTTTTTAATATCCACTAGAGTTGTACACATGCAAACTACTTGCATCCACCTTGCACTAAAAGACATCAAAGGCACACAAGTATCTCAAGTATCTCGTTGCTTTTAGCTCCCCATTCGGAAAAATCTAAGATTTTTATTATAGTTCCAAAAGGTCTTAACATTATCACTCTTGATACACCATTTTGGCACTAAGTGCCCTCCATGTTGTAACATCAAGCAATATAAGAAGAAAGTTTCTGTGATGTGGAAGGCTATTCTAAGCCCTCAAAGTGTTTCTCAATGCATTTGGGCTACTCTAAACCCCTCTCGTTGTGTTGCATTGACTTGTCTCTCTTGCATTATCCACTGCAGGGCTATTCTAAGCCCCCTCTACAAGGTATCTACTTCAATTTTTGTGCAAGTGTAGGGCTACTCTAAGCCCCCACCCCTATCCCAGCTCAATTTTGTGAACCAATTTTAATCGCAAGTGTGGTAAATTTATTTCAACGGCAAAAATATCAACGATTTCAAATGCCACATCATCAAGTCAATTATATTTACCCTCTTTTATGCCGATATTCATGCCAAAAGATGAAAGGTTAAATGGCACAAATTACAACCTATGGAAGGATACAGCTAGGGCCTATCTCTATACAAATCTATTGTACGAGGTAGTGGAAGGAATAGAATGTGAACCTGATAAGGATAGCGATCTAAAAGCTTGGAATATATGGAATGTAAAGGACAAATGAGCATTAGCCAACTTCTGCTTGCATGTGAGGAACTGACAAAGGGTCACATCACTATATGTGAGACTTCAAAAGAATCTTGGGATACTTTAGCAAATCTTTATGAAGATAAAACACCTGCCAAGATCTATGCCTTAGAAGACGAATTTCACAATCTCACTATACCTCTACAAGACACCATCACAAATTTGAAGATTATCAATGCAAGTTAGCACTTTGTGGATGACAAATTTCAAGTGAAGATATGGCTACACGATTGCTCAACAAGCTTCCTAGGTCATATGAAGCATTTGTAACCACTGTATAAAAGAGGTCAAGTTCTTACTTGGGACGAGGTTCGTCGACTTTTGCTCCTTCATGCCTCATGAGCAAAGTCAGCTTCCTCATAAGAGAGTTCCATGAAGACTAAAGGACCCTTCCACAAGGGCAAACATACAAGTTATCATACTAGCAATGCACCCAAGCAAGGTTCCAACACCTCGTGAAAGAAATTTACTCGTAATTTCTATGGAAAAATAGGGCACTTGGAAAACTTTTCTTACAAGAAGAAGCATGCATCAAAGTCTTCCAATTCCAGGAACCCATCAAAAGCATCACAGCATAGGTCTCACTGTTCTAGTGAGGACCTGATTATTTCCACAAAGTTCAATGCCCTAGTAACTTCCAGTTCTTCTGAGGAATGGATCTTTGATAGTGGAGCAACATCGCACATATAAGGATCGGGATTCTTTTCACAAGATTGAGGACCATATAGGCAAAGTTTACCTCGGCAACAACCATTAGGAAAAAAGGTGAACCCTGCATGGGCCCTGTAAGGATTCCTAATTTTTAGGGATTAAGCCTAATTCTATTGTTGTCTAAGGGGACAAAGTGCATTTAATAGGGCACTTTTTAGTAGGCTGGAGTAGGCTCTTTTTAAGGCTTACTAAGCTCCTCTCTCTCTTCTATTAGAGAGAGAGAAAGGGAATCTACTTTCCACATCATCAAACTCGAGCATGTATGGGAATAAAAAAATGGTTCTTTTTTTAAGTCTCAATTTCAGTGTTTATTTACTTGAAAGGGCTCATTTTTTAATATATATGTCAGAAGTGACTTTTTTTTAGTTTAGTTTTTAATTTTCCTTCTGAAAAAGTAATATTTTTAAAATCCCTCCAAAAGTAGAGTGCCACATCATCAAATCCGTAACTACTCTTCACCCAAAAAATGACATTTTCAAATTTTCAACATTTTTGGCTATTCTCAGTGGAAAAACACACTGTGACCCATCCACATCCAAGAAAACAAACTTTTCCTGAGAAAATCATGCTCTAGCATCTCTTCCAAACAAATTTTTGGTCTCTTTCTCAGTATTGTTTAATTGTTGGAAAAGATGGTGTTGACACCTATTACAAACCTCACATTAGGACGTTCTCATGCCCCAGCATCAACAAGTATCCATGTTCGTGTGCCCAGAGAGTTTGCTCCAAATACACAGTGCAACAATGATGTGAACTCTCAAAATGAGCGTCGTGAAGCTCGAGAAAAGAATATTGATCTTTGGACTCATGGTTCATTATACCCTCCTGATCCAATGTCTTCTTACCATCCAACATTCCATAACCTCTCAACTTTACTTCAGTTCATCGGTGCCGGTAAAGCTGGGCTCTTAGGTTATTGTCAACGATTATCTACACATTCAGCTATCATTACTAAGTATTGGACTCAACAATATCAACTAAATCATACAAGGTTGGTCACTTTTGAAAGCACAATCATATCTTTACAAGAAAAGCTTGCAGAGCTTGAAAAGCATATGGAAGAAAAGGACAGAACAATTGAGAAATTAAAAAACACTGTCCAACACTTGAGAGAGACTCCACTTGGGATGCGACGTAGGAGACGATCCTTTGACTCTCTTTCAATTGGTGGTGGAGCACGCAAACAACGAGTTTTTGCGATAAGGTTTGGCTTGTATTTGTTTCTCTTTTTGGAAGACTTATATATATATATATATATATATATATATATATATATATATATATATATATATATATATATATATATATATATATATATATATATATATATATATATATATATATATATATATATATATATATATATATATATATTTTTTTTTTTTTTTTTTTTTTTTTTTTTTTTTTTTTAATTTTCTTTTTTAATTTTTTTTTTCTTGTTATGTAGGTCATTCGTTGAAGATGTTAGTGCGTCATCAACAATAGAGGATCAATTCAAGTTATTAAATTCTTGTTTGACCAACAAGTAGATGGTTAGTATTTTGGAGTCACGGATAGGAAACCTTATCAAGAAGCAAGTGATTAAAGATTTCACAAAAAAGTTACAAGATATTATCACTCCTAGGGACGTGCAGATGGTATGTGATGAAGCAGGAATTAGTACTAAAGGATACAGTGCATTGTACAACCTTTTGAAGCATTCATTAGAAAGAGAAGGTATTTTGCAGAATATGTTTCCATCTCCTTACAAGGTATCGCTAAAGAAGTCAATGTCCAATGAAGATATAACTAGTATTCTTGGAAACTACTTATATATAGAGGATATTATGCCTATGTCTATTTATCATTTATCTACATCCAAAAAAGAGTTGAAAAGCGCAGTTGGAAATGGATTTCCTTACACAAAGTACAACAACATATTCGCGGATTTGGAGAGGCTTCAACAGGCAATGGTTCGATTTTACAAATCTACTATACTAGGTATGTGCACTATTGTTACCTTGATATACATTGTATTTTGATGTTATAAAAATTTTGCTAATTTATGCAGATTGTAATACCAAATTAAAGTTTATATTGAAGTTAGATGAATGCCTGATCATAAAGGGACGACGAATGGAGAGATTGAGTTTGACACTCATGAATGAAGCTATGAGAAATGCCATATCTGATGAAAGTAGTAACTCTAGCTCTAAGTCTACATATAGTGTTCAATCCAAGAAAGAAATATGGTGGTTAGGTGCTATTGAAGTACCTAAAGAATCCAATGATGTTCTTTCATGGATTTTTAGTAGGACCCCATGGATCACTAAAGTAATAGTTTCTCAAATTCATGGTGCAAAGCTCCACATAGAAAACTTTGGTGATTTTGAAATAGATTAGCACTTGGGTGGGGATTTAAAAACTATCAAATGCATGTTAGGTTGCAAGCAAGGTGCATCTGCTTGTTATCCATGTCCATTTTGTACTCGAGGCTACAAAGTAACAAAGGGACAACAAAAAGTACTATCTAGCTTAGATGAATACATAGATGCACCTACTTCCACGGAATGGGATAGACCTTTGTTAAGGTGTCCAATGTTAGAAATACCTAACCATGACACATTAGATAAAGATTGGAATCCCATTATTCCATTTCCATTAGTTAATGTTCACTTTTGCACATTGCATGCTTTCATGAGAATATTTGATAGATTATTGAAGCTCCACATAGAATATGCATTTTCCATGAAGCCAATTGATAAATCTGTACAAGCAATCAAAAAATTGGAAGAGTTGCTTAATTCGATTGGTTGTCATGGTGGTAATGTAACTCTAGTTGTCAAAAAACCTGGTGAATCACAAAATAGTTTGCAACAAGTGTCAATGACAGGGAAGAAGGCAAGATAATTTTTCAGAAGAGGTGTAAGCCCTAAGAAAAATGAATGCAGGGAGCTATGGAAAGAATTGTGCATGATCGCCACTGATAATGATTCTCAAATTGACCTTAGTAATAGGCGAAAGAAGTTTTGGTCATGCTTAGATAAGTTGGTAGGCTTAATGAGTCTTAATAGCTCCAACAAAAATGACCGTCAGTTGTTTCAAGATACATTAATGGAGTTTGCAAAGTGTTTCATCCTATCTTGGGGAGAGAGCAATATTACACATTACATTGTAAGTTTTCTTATTTTTTTGATTTTCTTGTTGATAAGATTGTGTTATATGTACTTATATCATTTCAGCATATTTTATTTGCACATGGAGCATTTTTTATGCATCGATATGGTTAATTGGAGATTTTTAGTACACAAGGAATGGAGAAGTCACATTACAAGGCTAGAGGTGTTTACTTCAAGAACACACGACATGGTGGTGGTGCAATGCAATCAAACTATATGGAAGAGATGTTTAATTGGTTTTATCGTACTGCATTTTCAAGGACATATGCAATGGAATGAGCCAAGGAGTCGAAAGTTGCAACACTTTTTCTCCAACAAGTTAGAGGTACTATCCAAAGGACACTATGACAAAGTACAAAACAAACTTAGGCATTCATCTAGCCATAGCCCAAATGCCTTCTCTACATCATGTAAAAACAAATATTATTGTCCCTCGACAAGAACCACTGAAAAAGTTTCAATCTCCACCTCTAGAATAGTTGCTTCTGGCTCCGAAGAGGTGGATGGCTTAGGCACTTCTTTCAACTTATCATCCACACCAAGAGGATAAGTTTTCTCAATAGCTTCTCTCTCTAATAGGAGATTCAAGGATCCTTGAGGTGGTTCCTTTTTATCCTTGACAAAACCACCTGTAAGAAGATGAGGGATCTGATGAGGAATTGGTTCTGGTTCCTCATTCACAAAGAAAATTGTGGCAGCAATGAATGAAAGATATTTTGCACCCATCTTGCGTTTCCTATTCAATTTCCTTATAAGTGGCACAGTTTCATCAAGAAGGTGCCCTGCTTCCTCTGCAATTACCTGGAACCGTTTCAATCGTTTTGCAAATGCCTCATCACCTTTGTGAATGTAGGTGAGAAGGTCACATGGAACCCAAGTTCCATCATATGGTGGTATTTTGATGGAGAAACGCAATATATGAACTTGCATATATTGAAGTAGCTCCTCCAAAGCATCGGCATTCATTTGCACGGTTCCATGGAGGTCAGGAACCTTGGAGAGAAGATCATATAGGTCATGTTGACCTTTATAATCTGAATCCTCCAAAAATTCTAGAAACTTGTGGTGTGCACTCTTAGTAGGTACAGAGGTGGAAGCCATAGCTTGCAAATGCAGACTTCTCTAACACTCAATGTAGTTGCAAAAGTGAGAAATGACGAGAGAGGACTCCTATTTATAACTTTTCTATAATTTTTAAGTGATGGGTCCCACTTTTTCATAGAAGTGACTTTTCTTTAAATTTAAACATAAGAGTCTTGGAAAGGAAAACTTTGACATTTGAGATCACATCAAAGAAAATAAACAACAAGAATGCTCTTTCAAGAAAAACCTTGAGAATGTACAGATACAAGTAGAATGTGGCCAAAATATCCTTGAAGCAAATGTGAAAAATTTTTCATTGCAAAAATAGGTTTGTTTACAGGTTTCACAGTATCTTTATAAAAAAGAGTTATGACAATGAAATTCCAGTTCCATCCATGCTCCAATCTGCAAGAACCTTGATTTTGTCTTCCAATCTCTTTCCAATCTGTGGACAATTCATAAAAGAGTAAAACATTTTCAAATCATGAACAATAGTGATAGAATAAGATATATATATATATATATATATATATATATATATATCTATATGTATATATGGAATACAACTCTTACCTTGTTCCCTCGTATTCGAAATTTGAAATCATGAAGATCATCATATCCCATGATAAGTAAGTGCTCTCTCAAGTTGGCCAAGTTCCAATGTTGATTAACTAAAACCACCTCCATATCATTGTTTGGTAACTTCACATTAATTTCAAATGAAGCTAAAGATCCCTCCGAGCTTTGCAAAGGTATCCACTCTCCTAGTTTACACATCCAACGATCATAATAAAATCTGATGTACAATGAGGTGCGATGTTTTAAATAGTGAAACCCTATACCTGTGTCACCAATTCTACAACGATATCTATCCCCTTTCAACAATCCTTCTACATAACCCCAGTTTTCCCCTAACAATCCTTCTACTACTTCGTATGTAATATCTTTACATAGGAACATTGTAGGAGTTTCTACAAAAGGAATGCCTTGAAATATGAAAAAAAAGCAATGGATTGGTAGAGTCCAATGAAGACCTATTGATCTAGACACTCGTGTGAATTTCAAAGAGTTATGTATGTCCATCACCATCTTACGCTTGAAAGATGATATGGACCAAAAATCAGGTTTTGGCCACTCTGAACTAAGAAGAGAGTCAACTTTGATAATCTCCAACCTTCCATATTCACCATCTGTGGAAGGAACAATGTACTTGTGAGTGTAAAAGAAGATCCTTTCACAAATAAGTTTAGCAAGAGGTACGTCTGGAAACACTAATGCCCCAATGTTTGCATGTAATGCTTTGAAAGTTCCTGTAAGACTATGAAGTGGTTGCTCTTCCACTAAACTAGAAGGAAATATGACTGTAGCAATGAAAAACATATGAGATGAGTAATTAAGACATTTAACACCATGAAGCATTGAAAAAATAGAAATACTCACAATGGATTGGATATCTAATTCTATTGGAGTTTTCTAACTTCATGGTTGAAACTGTGAAGACATGTTGTACAATAGCAACCATCCCACCATGTGTTTGCTGCTTGAAGCCTAAGAGCTTACCTTTCCAATGAAGATCCAAATTTCCATGATCTCAAACACGATGAGGACCAAGTCCAGATGGCTGCATGTACACCCATGCACCTTTGCAAAACTCTTGTGGTAGCCAACTTCCTTCCATTGTTTTGATGTTCTGGCACGTCATTGTGTGAACTTCGTCTTTTGGTCTCCTACGAGCTCTGGAGCTTTCCATGGGAGTAAGAGTTGTTGTCATTGCTGCAGAAGTTGGGAGAATGGTAGGAGGAGAAACAATGCTTCTGTTGTATGGTATGGAGGGAATAGAGGTGAAAAATATGACTTTTTGGGTTTTGGGTATGAAAATGGGAGTTTGAAGAGGGAAAATAGAGTTTTTTGAGTTATTTTGAAAAAAGTCACTTTTTTAGTTCACAAACATGCACGGATTTTGAATTAGAAGTCAAAAATAGCACTTTTGACCCTGAAAAGTGATATGGAGGTCATTTAATGGTATTATGATGAGTTTTACAACTTTTAAAAAATTTTGAATTTTTGGGCCCAGCCTGATTATGAGATTTCTTCTCTCTCTAGAAGACAACCCTGAACATAGAGGAATCTTGTCCCCTCTTCCCCCTTCAGCCTAGTATTTTATAGGGTATAGACTGTGGCCACCACCCTCTTCTGATTGGTCCATCACTAATCACTCCTTAAGCTAAAAGGCCCATCGAGGGTTCACCTTTTTTCCTAATGCAAGAGCCTACCCATCGAAGGGAATGGCAAAGTACACATAATAAATGGCCAAGGGGAGTCCAAACCATTATCCAATGTCTTATTTGTTCCTAACTTGTGCATGAATTTACTATCAATCAAGGCCATCACCGATCACGATAAACAAGTGTTATTTGATAACAATTCTATTAAGGTGATTGACCCTAAAACACAAGACATCATCGCACAAAGCATAGAAGAAAAAGGACTCTACAAAATCTCTTGCTTTCTATCTAAGGAGTTAATTTCCAGTCTATGGCATCAACAATATGGCCACACTTCCTATTTACCAAGGATTTCCTCCTCTTAGATAGTTAAAGGATTGACCAAGATCGGCCAAGTCAATGATGTCTCCCAAGCTTGCATCCAAGGCAAGCAACACAAGGCTCCCATTCCCAAGGAGGCTTCCATAAGAGCTAGGAACCCTTTAGCCATCATCCACATGGAGCTTTGTGGACCTATGAATACCCCTTCTCTTAGTGGTTCACTCTACTTCTTTCTTTTAGTAGATGACCACTCCCAATACATTTGGGTATATTTTTTGAAGTCAAAGGCAGACACTTTCTCTAAGGTTTGAGAATGGATCAACCAAGTTGAGAATGCAGCATCAAAAACAATCATGACTATTCGATCTGATGGCGGTGGTGAATTTATCTATCACAAATTTGATAATTTCTTAAAACAAAAGGGGATAAAAAGACAAGTTACTCAACCACATACTCCATCCCAAAATGGAGTAGTAGAGCGAAAGATATGAAGTGTGATGGAAATGGCAAGAACCATGCTTCACAACAAAGATTTACCCTACAAGTTTTGGGCAGAAGCAGTGCATACTTCCATGCACATACTCAATCAAGGCTTCACTAGTGCATTGCAAAACAATACACCCTTTGAAACTTACTATGGAATAAATCCAAATTTCAGTTACTTTCAAGTCTTTGAAAGTGAAGAATTTGTCTATGTACCAAAAGAGGATCATAACAAGTTACAGTCCAAGTCTAAGAAGCATATATTCAGCTACAGTGAACAATCAAAACCATATAGACTGTACGATCTTGAGAACTACTCCATCACAATTTCAAAAGATGTAATATTTATGAAGCTTCAAGATACTCAACCAAAGATCCAAATACAAGAATCAATCTGCCCATCTACACTTCAGAGGGGGACACAGTCTTTTCAAGGCCCACGTCAGAAGCAAGCACTTCCAACCCAAAAGATCACAATGGCTCATTGAAAAGCAACTATGAGAACAAAGTCATTATGTAAATTGTGCATTGATTCATCATATCCAAAAAATTCCAGAGCCTTCCAACTACAAAAAAACTCAAGGCCAACTTGAATGGGAAAAAGCTATGCAAGTGGAAATGGATGCAATTGAGACGAACAAGACTTGGACCCTCATTCTTAAGCCCAAAAATCATCAAGTCATAGGAGTTAAGTTGCTCTATAAAGTTAAGTACAAATCACATGGCACATTAGACAAGCACAAAGCAAGACTTGTAGCCAAAGGATATAAGCAATAGCATGGCATTGACTATGAAGAAACATTTGCTCCTACTGCAAGATTTACCACCATAAGGATCATTCTGGCACTAAGTGCACATTTCAAGTGGTCCATCTACCAACCAGACGTCAAAAGTGCTTTCCTCAATGGAGATCTTCAAGAAGAAGTATGTGTTGACCAACTTGAAGGTTTCAAGATCAAAGGAAAGGAATATCAAGTCCATAAGCTTCACAAGGCACTTTATGGATGTTAAGGAAACACTCACGAATTTGACACAACAAACAAGAAAGAAACGGAATCTTCAGAAAATCGGTGCACAGGTGTACAGTATGCGAAGTTAGTGCGCGGTGACCGCACAACAGAGCAATTAACTGCGGCGGGCGCGTAAGGCGCGCATAACGCAAATTGAAGAATGACAGGGCAAAGGAGCGCCAAAGAAATTGTATATATATACAGTAAGATTTGAAGAGTAAAGAGAGCAGGAGTGTGCGCAGGTGTGTGTGCGTGTATGCGAGTAACGCCGATACACAGAGGAGAACGAGAGACTGAGAGAAGACGCCATAGATCGCGTACGAGTGAAGAGATTTAGAAGTTCTCAGAAGACGCCATAGATCGCGTATGTACAGATGAATAACACAAGCCTGAAGTGTCGGGTCTTTCATCTGAAGAGAGATGGTAATAAGAAACTACTCACTGTAGGAGAGTTTCTGTAACTTGAGCAAGAAGAGGCCAAGCTTACTTGTACACATCTTCTCTAATCGAAAACACATGTTCATGTGGATGTCTGCGCGCAATCTTTACTTGTGAAGAATCTGAAGTTATTTCGTGTTACGGTAGGAAGTTTAGTTTATCATTAACTATCACGACTTGTTACTAAACGTGCTTCAGTACTTTCTCTGTAAACGCATGTTTCGGTGAATAACAGTTTACGCAGTAAACCTGTTTCAGTAATTTTCTGGTCAGTTACAGTTTCTCAGAAAATAAGTTTTTTCGGTAGAACAACGAAGTATAACTCGTAGCAGAGTTCGAAGTTTTGTATGAGAGATAGCTCATCTTGTAGCTAGACGTCTCTACTTTAAGCTGGTCACAGTTTCCGGTGGAATGAAGATGTACACACAGTACAAAAGTTAACCGGAAAGTAGCAGTTCAGAACTGTGAAGCTTCCAGAAGAAAGTTCATTCGGTGAAGGAAGCTCACACACTACTTCCTTACTTCACATAAGTTCATCAGAAGCAATTACGAACAGAACTAAGTCTATTTCGGTGAAGTTCCGGTACGTCTACGGTGTCAGTCCAGTAACAGTCTGGTGAAGTTCCGGTGGAACCTGAGTCGCAGAGTAACGCAGTTAAAGCGACGCAAATTAGGCTGAGCTACTGTTGATTACAGAGGTGTTCTGAATCACTCTAGTTTAGCATTCTATTGCGGTGGCGCGGCAATTTCCGCAGGCCTGACAGAGTTCACGCCTTGTCGCGAAATCCACCTTCAGGGCGAAAGTATTTCCGCAACAGTAGGCGTTAGAGCCGAAGTTTTTTCGCCAACAAATACCAACATTTGGTATCAGAGCCAGTTTCTCTACCAACAACTGGTATTACAGCTAGTTAATCTCCCAATATTTGTTATCAGAGCCTAGAGTATTCTCTATCATGGCAGATCATGTCCAAATTGATAAACTGGACAGAGATAATTATCCTGCATGGGTAATGCGCATGGAAGCCTTACTTATGAGTAAGGACTTAATGACGTACGTGACCGGAGAAGAAAAGAAACCGACCTTCGAAGATGACAGTCAACCGGAAAAAGAAGAACTAGACGCCCTAAAGCAGTGGCAAAAGAAAGATGCAACGGCAAGAGCCTACATCTACAACACTGTGTCAGATCATCTGCTACCGCACATCAGAGGTCTGGAGAAAGCAGAGGACATATGGAGCGCATTGGAAGATCACTTCCAAAATACTACGAAAGCTAGGAAAGCCAGCCTATGGTCCGAGTTCACAACGTTCAAAAAGAAGCCGAGTCAAAGCATCAGTGACTACGTCACTAAAATGAAGGATCTAGCAGATAGTCTTGGATCCATAAATGAAGAAGTCGAAGATCATAGATTAATAGCGCAAGTGCTCACAGGGTTAAGAGGAGATGAAAGGTGGAAACCTTTCGTACTATCAACTGAACTCTCCCTAAATCATTTTGTACCAGAGTTAAATCAGTTGCTTGGTTTGATGCTCACATATGAGCAAGACCTGAAAGGAGACGCAGACAAAGGACATAGCTCAGCAATGTATATGAAGAACAAGAAGAAAGAAAAGGGTAAGCCAAAAGACGAAGAAGAGTCGAGTTCTCAGGCCTATTACGCAAGAGGTAAAGGCACTGGCAGAGGAAGAGCAAAAGGAAGAAACCGCCAGAATACCACCAAGAAAGCTTGCTGGATTTGCGGACTAAGTAACCATCTGGCGCATGACTGCTGGCACAACCAACAGGGATCAAATCAAAATCAAAACAACAATAGCAGAGGCAGTAGCGGGAGAAATCAAAGTAACTTCCAAAGAGGAAGACAAAGCCAAAGAGGAGGCTACGGTAGAGGTGGAGTAAGAAGTTGGGGACAGAGCCAATCCTACAACACCACCTACAACAACTACGCAAATGACACACAGAATGAAAGTCATACATCATTGATGATGAACTCAATCAGCACATCAGAAAATGAAGACCTAAAGGTATTTTACATTGATTCTGGATGCTCTAATCACTTGTCAGGAAATATAGAACTAATGTCAGAACTAGAGAAAGGTAGTTCTAGTCACACTGTTCAAACAGGTGACAATACAAGACACAAAGTACAATCAATCGGAAAAGTGAAATGCAAGAGTGGAGCAGATTTGCTAACCAATGTTTTGTATGTTCCAACAATACCGAAAAATCTGATCAGTGTGGGACAGATAGTCGAAAAAGGTTTTCAGGTCAGATTTACAAACAAAGGAGTATTTGTAGAAGATCCCAAGAACGGATATTATCAGATCGTTTCTGGTAAGAAAGAAGGCAGACTCTTTACCTTAAGAGTACAAGGGAACATTGGCCAAGCGCTGCTCACACATGATGAAAAGGTAATTACAGAACTTGATCTCTGGCACAAGAGATTAGGTCATTTTCACGAAAAAGGAATCAAAGCTATGATAGCGAATCAGTCTGTACTGGGATTACCGAACGTACAGAACCAACATATGATTCACAAATGCGAAGCCTGTCAAATGGGAAAAGCCCACAGGTTACCTTTCCAGAAGAAAGGATTCAAACATGATGGCGTGTTAGAACTCATACATACAGATGTATGGGGACCAACGAAAGAAGGATCAATCAGCGGATCAAGGTACTATGTTTTATTCATTGATGATGCAACAAGGTGGATAACTCTTTATGTTTTGAAAGAGAAATCAGAAGTGTTCGGAGCTTTCAGACATTTTCATGCATATGCTGAAAGACTCACCGGACGGAAACTTAAAAGACTGAGGTCTGATGGAGGGGGAGAATACTTCTCCCGAGAATTCAATGACTATCTTTGGAATGCAGGTATTAAGAGAGAAATAACCTGCAGGTATACACCACAACAGAATGGTGTAGCAGAAAGGAGAAACCGAACTCTAGTAGAGTTTGCACGGGCTATGCTAAAAGAAAAGAATTGCCCGGATTATCTTTGGGCTGAAGCCGTAAATACAGCTACATACTTGGTAAACAGGTTACCATGTACAGCGTTAGAAGGAATGACCCCTTATGAAGCCTGGTGGGGAAAGAAGCCAACACTCGATCACTGCAAAGTGTTTGGATCAGTAGCGTATGCTTATGTACCGTCTCAACTCAGACATAAGCTTGAACCGAAAGCAGAGAAATATGTATTCGTCGGATATGATGAGAAACAGATGGGTTACAGGTTATGGAGTCCTCTAACCAAACATTTTACTGTTTCCAGGGATGTAACATTTGATGAACAGAAAAGCTGGTATGCAGATCAGAGTCATACAGCTGAAGAATTTGAAGAAGAGATAAAAAGAAGAGAGAAAGGAAAATCAATTGTTCAGGTAAACAAAGATGAAGAGGCAAGTACGTCCAGGACCGGAACAGGTATAAGGAACGAAGATGAAGACGGGTACTCAGACACACACGAAGAATATGAGCTAAGAAGGTCAAACAGAGTAAGAAGACAACCGGAAAGATACTCGTATGATACATCGTATATAACCCAACAAGATTATGCATACATGGTTAAAGAAGAGGAAGAGCCTCAGAGCTATGACGAAGCCAAAGGCAAGAAGCAATGGCAAGAAGCAATGGAAGAAGAGTTCACCGCATTGGAAGAAAACAAGACATGGGAGCTTGTTCCTAAACCGAACGGAAAAAGGGTAATTGGAAATAAATGGGTGTTCAAAGTTAAGAAACTTGCAGATGGAAGGATAGCCAGACATAAAGCGAGACTGGTTATCAAGGGCTATGCTCAGACGCATGGCATAGACTATGACGAGACATTCAGTCCGGTGGCAAAGATGTCAACCATAAGAACAGTGATTGCTATAGCAGCATCAAAAGGATGGAAGCTAAGTCAGCTAGATATAAAGAATGCATTCCTGAATGGATATATATCAGATGAAGTATATATGGAACAACCGGAAGGGTTTATAAGCTCCAGATACCCAAATTTTGTTTGCAGGTTAAGAAAAGCTCTTTATGGACTGAAGCAAGCTCCAAGAGCTTGGAACTATAGACTCGTGAAGTATCTGAACGAACTTGGATACCAAAGTTCGAAAGCAGATGCAAGTCTACTCATCAAAAGAACAGAAGAAGGAATGATCTACATTTGTATCTATGTAGATGACATAATAATTACAGGAACCTCAGATGCAGGAATTACAGAGGTAAAGAAACTACTAGAAAAGGAATTCAAAATCAGTGACCTAGGAAAGTTATCATACTTTCTAGGTATGGAAATCACATATACAGATCATGGTGTATATGTCACACAAGAAAGGTATCTCCTGAACTTACTGAAGAAGTTCAACATGGAAAATTGCAGAGAAGCTTCAACACCGCTTGAAGTAAACCATAAACTCAGTAAATACAGTGGTACAGAGTTCAAAGATATGAAGAAGTATCAATCGTTAGTAGGAAGCTTAATATATGCTACGCTAACAAGACCGGATCTTAGTTTTCCGGTGGGAGTTCTCTCACAGTTTATGCATTGTCCGACAGATCAACATTGGGTTGCAGGACAAAGAGTTCTCAGATATATTAAAAGAACTATAAAGGAAGGATTATATTATCCTTTTACGTCAGACATAAAGCTCAGAGCATATAGTGACTCAGATTGGGCAGGAAGTCAAGATGACCGAAGATCAACGCACGGGTATATGATATACCTAGGAGATAAGCTGGTAAGCTGGTGTTCGAAGAAACAACACACAGTAGCTTTATCATCAACAGAAGCAGAATACAAAGGACTGGTAGAAGCAGCAAAGGAAGTAATATGGATGCAGACCTTACTTAAAAGCATGGGTATAGATCAAAGTATACCGATCATACATGGAGATAATATGAGCTCGCTGTATCTTGCAGCGAATCCTGTGTTTCACGCAAGAACAAAACACATAGAGATTCAGTATCATTTCCTAAGGGAAAAAGTAATGGAGAAAGAGATAGAAATAGTCTACACTCCAACGAAAGATCAGATTGCAGATATTCTGACAAAGAGCTTGGATGGAACAAAGACAAACAGATTCAAAGAGATGGCAGGTATAAAAGAAAGAAAGATATATGAAAGACCGGAAGAAGTCAAATTAGTGATTGAGGGGGAGCTGTTAAGGAAACACTCACGAATTTGACACAACAAACAAGAAAGAAACGGAATCTTCAGAAAATCGGTGCACAGGTGTACAGTATGCGAAGTTAGTGCGCGGTGACCGCACAACAGAGCAATTAACTGCGGCGGGCGCGTAAGGCGCGCATAACGCAAATTGAAGAATGACAGGGCAAAGGAGCGCCAAAGAAATTGTATATATATACAGTAAGATTTGAAGAGTAAAGAGAGCAGGAGTGTGCGCAGGTGTGTGTGCGTGTATGCGAGTAACGCCGATACACAGAGGAGAACGAGAGACTGAGAGAAGACGCCATAGATCGCGTACGAGTGAAGAGATTTAGAAGTTCTCAGAAGACGCCATAGATCACGTATGTACAAATGAATAACACAAGCCTGAAGTGTCGGGTCTTTCATCTGAAGAGAGATGGTAATAAGAAACTACTCACTGTAGGAGAGTTTCTGTAACTTGAGCAAGAAGAGGCCAAGCTTACTTGTACACATCTTCTCTAATCGAAAACACATGTTCATGTGGATGTCTGCGCGCAATCTTTACTTGTGAAGAATCTGAAGTTATTTCGTGTTACGGTAGGAAGTTTAGTTTATCATTAACTATCACGACTTGTTACTAAACGTGCTTCAGTACTTTCTCTGTAAACGCATGTTTCGGTGAATAACAGTTTACGCAGTAAACCTGTTTCAGTAATTTTCTGGTCAGTTACAGTTTCTCAGAAAATAAGTTTTTTCGGTAGAACAACGAAGTATAACTCGTAGCAGAGTTCGAAGTTTTGTATGAGAGATAGCTCATCTTGTAGCTAGACGTCTCTACTTTAAGCTGGTCACAGTTTCCGGTGGAATGAAGATGTACACACAGTACAAAAGTTAACCGGAAAGTAGCAGTTCAGAACTGTGAAGCTTCCAGAAGAAAGTTCATTCGGTGAAGGAAGCTCACACACTACTTCCTTACTTCACATAAGTTCATCAGAAGCAATTACGAACAGAACTAAGTCTATTTCGGTGAAGTTCCGGTACGTCTACGGTGTCAGTCCAGTAACAGTCTGGTGAAGTTCCGGTGGAACCTGAGTCGCAGAGTAACGCAGTTAAAGCGACGCAAATTAGGCTGAGCTACTGTTGATTACAGAGGTGTTCTGAATCACTCTAGTTTAGCATTCTATTGCGGTGGCGCGGCAATTTCCGCAGGCCTGACAGAGTTCACGCCTTGTCGCGAAATCCACCTTCAGGGCGAAAGTATTTCCGCAACAGTAGGCGTTAGAGCCGAAGTTTTTTCGCCAACAAATACCAACAATGGACTTAAGCAAGCTCACAGGGCTTGGTATGAAAAGATCCACAAATTCTTTGAAGATAAAGGATTTCAAAGAAGTAGTGTTGATGCAAACTTGTACATCTATCAGAACAAGTCCTTAGTGACCATCATCATCCTCTATCTAGATGACTTGATCTTGATAGGTTCAGATAATGAATGCATCCAATTCATAATCACACAGCTTCACCTTGAGCACTCTATGATAGATCTTGGACTACTTCACTACTTCTTGGGTATGGAAGTTTGGCAAACAAAAGAAGGCATATTCTTATAACAGAAGAAATACTGATATGATCTTCTTTCTAGATATAACATGGACCAGTGTCACTCAGTATCTACACCACTTGATCCAAACATCAAGGTCTAGAGGATTCATCATCACTTGTGGATGTGCATAGTTATCGATAGCTTGTTGGATCATTACTCTGCCTTGCCAACACTAGACTAGATATTGCTTATGCAATTGGTATACTAAGTCAATTTGCACATCAGCCTCGTCAGAATCATTAGGATGTTGCTCAAATACTACTTTGATACCTTGCCCTCACCCAAGACCATGGTCTTTGGTATACAAGGGTATCAAACTCGCCGGATATTTAGATTTAGATTGGGCTGGTGATCTTGATTCTCAACGGTCCACTTTTGGGTACATATTTTTGCTTGGCTGACAACTTATCTCTTGGGAAAGTAAGAACCAGCCTACAGTTTCTCTATCATCCATCGAGGTCGACTACCAAGCATCTAGCTTTGCAGCATGTGAGGCCATATGGCTTCCATGTTTATTATCTGAGATTGGTGTTTTGTAGGTTACTTCGACATGCATCCACATGGACAGCCATTCAACCTTGGCCATCGCCAAGAATCCAGTGTTCCATGCTCAAAGGAAGCACATTGAGATCCAATAACATTTCATCTATGAAAAGCTCATGTCTAAAGAGATTACTCTGGAGCAGTGTACCTCTCACAAGAACCTAGCTGACATGTTCACGAAGGCTCTACCTCTAGTTCCACTCCAGTGCTTGGTGGACCTCTGTGGTATTCAGCCGCTCCAAAATGGAGTTACAGAGTGGTTGATTGCTCATACATCATCTACGTTTGAAGTGCATCTCCATTTTGTATCTAGGAGGCACTCCATTTCTAGTTTATTTCCATTTTATATTATATCCTTTGTATTTGGGTACCTTGCCATTTGCTTCTACCATTGTATTCACTCTCCTTTGAGGAGAATTATCCCACATGAGATGTATTTAGGAGACCCAAATCTATATAAGGAGGGCCTCTCCCCCCATATGTACTTCATTAGAAGCTTGAGGAGCCTACTCCATGCTCTTGGCAAGCTCATTTCTAATCCATGTGAGTTTACCCATGTGTGTAATCTCTACACTAAGGTTCAAGGTATTTACCTTTGTAATTCAGAAGAGTAAAAGGTACAAGATCCCCGAGTTTGAAATGGTTGAGATTTATTCTCAATCAATCAATCTTAAGGTTGGCATTACCTTAACATTCATTTTTCCGATGATGTAGGAAAAGAATCCAACTATCCCTAACTACATAACCTACGAGATTTTGAATCCAAATTCATGAACTTTGAGTCATGGGAAGCTACTCAAGAGTATATCTAAAGACTCACAACATTCTACACTATGAGTTGATGACATTTGAAGCAATGCATATACATTGATAATCATTTTGGTTTCTCTTCACTATTCTCTGCTCCTTCCTCACACTCAGTCATCATGCAAGGCTTTCTTCTCTCTCTACAAAAGTCCACGTTACGCGAACGATCACTCATTAGAAAGGTAATCTTTCTAGTTTATGTATATAACTTTTCAAGCCATTTGGTTTGTTAGATTCAAAGAAATCTCAATTTGAAGGTTTGAGGGTCATTTTCTACATAGCCTTGAAAAGTCGGACTTACACCCAATCAATGTTAAGCACAATTCTCTTTCATTGGTTGATACAAATCACGAATTTTATGCATTATAGTAAGTTGACTATATGTATAACATTCCCATAAGAGGAAATTTTCCAATTCTAAATGTGTTGGATGCTCTGAGTGTTTGAAGTGGAAGCATCCATCCCAAAATAGAAGATTTTGTGAGCTACTCTATGTCCAACTATATATGTTTTGTATCAATTGATTCTCATTGATGGTTCAAAGTAGCTATTGAGTTTTATTGCACTAATCACAACCTTATAAGGTCTATTTTACTTATCCAAAGATCTAGGGCAAGTTTGCTTGTTTGTTGGACCAACTTCATCACTTGGTATCTCAAGTTTCCACCTTCTTCAAGCTTCTCCAACTTCTTTCATTAGTTACTTTAAAGTAGCTAAACACATTTTACTTTAGAAAATGCTTAGCTATTTATTAGCTAATAACACTTAGCTAACTAGTGATAATAATTAGCTAATACTTAATTATTTTCTCAATTAATAATACTTAGCTAATAGTTTACAACAATAAGCTATCAACTTTGAATAGTAGTAATTGATATCTTCAGCAATTTCTTAGCTACCTAGTTATTTGTTAGCAATTAGTACCTAGCTAATAGGTGACAAAAAATCTATGTAAAGTAGTTACTTAGCTATTGTTTAGCTACTTTGTAGTACCTAAGCACATTTTACTTTAGCTAATACTTAGCTATTTCTCAGTTAATAGTACTTAGCTAACTGGTTATAGCAATTAGCTAACACTTAGGTATGGTCTCAATTAAGATTACTCAGCTTATAGGTTATGATAGTTAGCTATTAACTTTGAATAGTAATAATTGATACGTTAGCTACGTTAAGTAGCTATCATCTTTGAATACTATTTTTTATTAACGAACATTTTTATCTAAGTACTAACCTTTCATGTTTATGTTCTAGGTGGAATCCGGATGTTGAATCCATCAGACATGGGGAACGACAATCAAACAAACACTATTGTTCATGATCGTACACCAGTTGTAGAAAGTAACACAAATGGCCACTCATCTCCATCAAAATTGCTTAAAAGTGTGACATCTATTGTCCCTTGCTCTTCTGCAATGGATTTCACAAAACATTTGGTATCAAACATATGCACGTTGATTCTACTCACATTGATTTTTATAGTGCTTGTGAACAAATGATAGATGATCTCTTGATTTGATTAAAACCCTCATAAAGATCAAGTGCACCGTGCAATTGACACCATATTTCTTGAATTCAAAAATAATTTTATAGTAGTTAGTGGATAATACATACTTCCAATATTTTTTTAGTGTATGAAGATTTTATCTTGCAATGTCGAGATTGTCTTCACAAGAGAGACATACGTATCTTTCTAGTACTCTTTCTTGTGAACTTCAAACCTAGTTATCAGTTGTTGTCTTGTCATGGACGAAACAACTACGATGACATAATTGATTCACAGCATCTTTAAGAAATGATATTTGAACATGGTAAATACAACAACAAGTGAATCTTGTGTTTAAGGCTTTTTACAAAAAAATGGCTCCAATATTTTTCTTAAGTATGTGTTGAACTTAGATAGTCTGATGACAATGCTTAAACTCAATGAAAATTTCAACCTTGAGCTGAATGATAGAATTCTAAGGTATTCAACACTGATATATAAATCCTATCTAAGCTATCAATCACAAAGGTACTTCGTTTTTCATCGTTCATATATGTAATCTATTCATTAATAATATATATTAGCTATTCAGTACTAACATATGTAATCTACTCATCACTAATATATGTAAGCTAATGGGCACTAACATATGCAATCTTGTTATCAATAACATATGTTAGCTATTTAGCACTAATATATGTTATCTACTCAACACTAATATATGTAATCTAGTCATCACTAATACATGTTAGCCGCTAAACATAAATATATGTTAGCTATTCAACACTAATATACTTAGTTCATCATTATGTAAGCTATTCAACACTAAAAAATATAATCTAAAATTCACTACTATATGTTAAGTAATCAGTAGTAACATATGTTATCTATTCATCACGAACATATGTTAGCTATTTAGCACTAATATATGTTAGCTATTCAACACTAACATATGTAATCTGTTATCACTAATATATGTGAGCTACTAAGAACAAATATATGTTATCCATTCAGCACTAGTATACTTAGTTCTTTTCCATTAATATATGTAAGATATTCAGCACTAACATATGTAATCTACAATTCACTAATATATATTAGTTATTTGGCACTAACATATGTTATCTAGTCATCACTAACATATGTTGGCTTTTCAGCAATAATATATGTTAGCTATTCAACACTAATATATGTAATCTAGTCATCACTAATATATGTTAACTATACAGCACAAATATATGTTAGCTATTCAGAACTAATATACTTAGTTCTTCATCATTAATATATGTAAACTATTCAACACTAACATATCTAATTTAGAATTCACTAATATATGTTAGTTACTGAGCACTAAGGTATGTCGTATAGTCATCATCAATAGTGTTGGCTATTCAAGACTTATGTACGTTAGCTATTCTATACTAACGTATGTAATCTAAGCATAACTAATATATGTTAGTTATTCAACACAAATAGCTGGTTGCTATTCAGCACTCACATCTAAGGCAACTTAAAGAAGCTTGTAGGAGGTAGAAATTTGAGGTTCAAAGTGATGAAGATAGATCAACCCTTGCACTCTTGAAGTGTCAAATACACCTTATAGGCTTGTGATTAATGCAATATAATCCACTGTGTACTTTGGAACATCAATGAGAAAGTGTTGATACAATACAAATAAGTTTTCACATTGACTAGTTCAAAAATCTTGTTATCTTGTGATGAAACACTCAACTTCAAATGCTTAGAGCAGCCAACATGATTACAATTGGAAAAATTCCTTTTTAGAAATGTTATGTTAGATATGCTCAATACTCCACCCTCATGTGACCACAAATGATCCATGGTGCTCTAAGTTGTAAGGCCCCCATTATGAGGAGAAGCCATTATGAGAGCCCGGACATTTGTGGAACCCTAACTTCCAAGTTAGATGAGGTCTATGTGTGACCATTGAATGTTGTAGATGATCTTTGTGAGCCTAGCCGTTAGGTTAGGTAGGGCATAAACTTCCGGGCCATTGAGTTGCCATTTAAGGTGAAAATAAAGGCCCTGTGGCATCGCGCGGTTTCCCCATAGAACCTTAATGGGGGGAGTGCAGAGGGGGGCTTGCCCCCTTCTGGGGGGTCGGGGGGGCCTATCCCCTCGGCCCGTAGGGCCGAGACAGTAGGACTTCTGGTCGTGGAGATATTGTCGGATTATATATTTTACCGACTATTTTGTATCTCTCGACTACGTTTATCTATACGGAACCGCCTTGTAAAAGCTATATAAGCACGACCCAGGTTGAGCTTTACATAGCATTGCACACTAGTAAGCCCTTCATCTAGAGTCTGTCTAGATCGCCATCTAAGCTCCATAGTGGGAGCGCACTGGTGGACAGCACCATCATTGTAACTGCATTATGCTCGAAAATCTGAGAATTTGAGTTCTCTATCTCTCAGACTGCGTCTATCTTTGTCTGCATTTTTCTTTGAACTCTGTCTGTTGTGCTATTATTTTCTTACATGGTATCAGAGCTCAAGAGGCTCTGAGTGGTGCAGAAGCAGAAACGCAAAGGTTGCAGAGGTCTGAACAACAAAAGAGAGAAGATGTCAAGTGGTGCATCATCATCTACAATTGGAGGCCAAGGTGGTTCATCAACGGGAGTAGGTGGCGCACAAGCAGGAGAAGCAATGATGCCGGTCATCCCAACGTTGCGGATACGGCCACCAGCCTTCACAGAAGGTAAACTTGATGGTACGAGCTACACCCTGTGGAAGTTCAAAATCACTTCTATTCTTGATTCGTATGAGCTTTTGGAGACTGTTCTTGGGACTGATCATGAGCCCCAAGAAAGACCTGACCCAAATAATCTTGGTCCAATGATTCCTCTTGATGCAGATCTTCTATGTGCTTGGAAACATAGAAATGCAGATGCACTTTGTATTCTAGTTACAAGTACTTTTGATAGTGTTCTGACTCTCATTCAGCATACTACGAAGGCATGTGAAGCATGGAACATATTGAGAAATCAATATGAAACTCGTAATCAGACATGGATTCAGAACTTGGAGAATCAGCTTGAAGCAGAATGGTTTGCTGATGGGGAGACTGCAGAGATGTTTATCACTCGCATAAAGAATCTACGAGATCAAATGGCGGGAGCAGGTGTTCAAAAGTCAAGTGAGGAACTAGCTCATTGTTGGCTTCGAATTTGTCCGCCTAAGTTTGTTGGTTTGGTAACTGCTCTTAACACTCAAATCAGACCTCAACCAGTAACTTTTGAAGAATTTAGTGCCTTACTCATGGAGGAGGAGCTGCGGCTCAAGGCAAGGAGTGGGGGTAGCAAAGGAGATGTTGCATTCATAGCAAATGCCAAAGGAGGCAAAGCAGAATCTTCAAAAGATGGAGACAAAAAGAAGTTCAAGGGAGAGTGTTTCCACTGCAAGAAGAAAGGACACAGAATCCAAGACTGTCGCATCAAGAAGGCAGAAGAGAAGAGTGGCTCTTCAAAAGGTGGCAAGGGCAAGGAGTCTGCCAACACAGCAGAAACAGAGCTTGAGTTATTTGTTACAATAGAGGAGGTGTGCTCCTCGACTGAAGATTCAGGAACAGATTACTCATGGGTGTTGGACAGTGGTGCATCTCGTCACATGACAAGTAGAAAAGACCTTTACAGTTCCTTACAGCCTCTAAAGGAACCCATCATAGTAAAGGTAGGGAACAATGTAAGATGTCTTGCAGAGGTCGAAGGTACGGTTTCTTTCATTAACTCAAATGGTGATATCAGAAAGCTTTCAAATGTGCTATATGTTCCACAAATAAAACCAAATCTACTTTCAGTAGCTTCTATAACTGATCAAGGTCATCAAGTATCTTTCAGTAAGACAAGAGCTAAGATTATGGACGGTAACAACAACATTGTTCGGACTGGCATAAGGAGGAACAACCTGTATGAGTTGTCTGCTCTTACAACCACTACAAACATGGGCACAAGTAAGCTATGGCATGAGAGATTTGGCCACATTGGATACCATGTACTAAAGGAGATGCATCGCAGAGGTATGGTTGCACACCTACCATCGATTGCAGAAATGAAGGAACCATGTGAAGCTTGCATGATGGGCAAGCAACAAAGGAAGGCGTTTCCACAAGAAAGCAAGAACAGAGCAAGCTATCCTCTAGAGTTGGTGCATGCTGACTTGTGCAGAAAAATGCCTACATAGGCCTTGGGCGGATCTTCCTACTTCATGTTACTTGTCGATGACTACAGTAGGAAGATGTGGGTGTACTTCCTTCGCGATAAGGCTCAAGCTTTTGGTAAGTTTAAAGAATGGCTTCAGCTTGTTGAAACTGAAACAGGGAAGAAGATGAAGAAGTTCAGGACAGACGGTGGTGGTGAGTTCACATCAACAGAGTTTGAAGATTTCTGCAAGAGTAAGGGAATCAAGCATCAACTCACAATGGCACATAGTCCTCAATAGAATGGTGTTGCAGAACATTGGAATCGAACCATCGTGGAGATGGAAAGGTGCATGTTGAAAGGAAAGGGTTTGCCTAATCAATTTTGGGTAGAGGATGTCAACACTGTTGTCTACATCTTGAATCAAAGCTTCACCAAGGCACTTGATGGAAAGACTCCACAAGAAGCTTGTACTGGTAAAAAGCCTTCTGTTTCCCATTTCAAAGTATTTGGAAGTGAATGTTATGTACATGTTCCAGATAGGGAGAGAAACAAGCTTCAACCAAAAAGCATCAAATGTATCTTCCTAGGGTATAGTGAAGATAAGAAGGCTTATAAGCTTTATGACCCTGAGGCTAAGAAGATCATGGCGAGTCGTGATGTGGTGTTTAAGGAGGAGCAGCCACATGCAGTGGAGGAGGAAAAGAGAGCTTCCACTTTATCATCAGGCGAAGGGGCAATCCACTATGAACCTCGCCCAAGAGCTATCCCTTCTACACAAGAGAAGGAAGCATCATCTTCAGATGATGAGTCTAAAAGTCACCAACCTGCCGACACCCAAATGGAAAAGCCATTGCCACGTTGGGTGAGGTAGCTCTATGATTCTGCAAACCCCATCCCACAATCACTAGAACAGGTTACAGATGGATCGAGGCGATCACAGAGAATAGAGGAACAGAGATGGGCAAGCGCCCATATTGTAAACACAGCCTTGATGGCTGATCTCATTCAAGAAGAAGTGAAGGAACCAACCAATGTGGAAGAGGCACTCCATGATCCGAACTGGAGGGCTGCCATGCAAACAGAATACAACAATATCATGAAGAATGGAACTTGGGAGCTAGTGGATTGACCCCCTAAGCGTAAATTCATTGGCACCAAGTGGGTTTGGAAGCTAAAGTACAAGGCTGATGGTACTCTAGAAAAATATAAAGCAAGACTTTATGCTTGTACTCTATGTAGATGACCTTGTGATTACAGGAAATGATGATGCTCTTCTTCAACAAACAAAAGATGCCCTGAGTTCAGAATTTGAAATGACAGACTTGGGCTTAATGCATTATTGCTTAGGTCTTGAAGTTTGGCAAGAACCAGGGAAGATTTTCATCTCTCAACAAAAGTATGCAAGGCAGATATTGAAGGCATTCGACATGGAGGATTTGCAAGGAAATTTCTACACCTATGGATTTCAATACAAAATTATCTATTGAAGATACTTCACCTCCAGTGGATATTGGAAGATACAGGAAATTAGTTGGAAGTCTCATCTACTTGTGCAATAGCAGACCAGACATATCTTATGTTGTTGGAGTACTAAGCAGGTTCTCTAATAAGCCTTGCCAAGCTCATTGGAAGGCAAGCATGCAGATACTCAAGTATGTGAAAGGAACTACTGATTATGGTATTCTTTATGAAGAAGGATCATCTCTGGTTTGATACTATGACTCAGATTGGGCAAAAGATTGATACCAGAAAATCAGTTTCTGGATATTGCTTTTCTTTAGGATCAAGGATTTTCTCTTGGATTAGTAAGAAGCAATCGACTGTAGCATTATCTTCTACTGAAGCTGAGTACAAAGCTGCATGTGTTGCAGCATGTGAAGCAGTATGGTTGAGGAGGATCCTATGGCACATAGGAATACAAGGACAGGAGGCTACAGAGTTGAAGTGTGACAACCAAACTTGCATGGCCATCGCCAAAAATTCTGTTTTACATGCACGTACCAAGCACATAGAAATCCAGTATCACTATGTGTGGGCGTTGATTGAGGACGGGGTCGAGGAGATAAGCTATTGTCCTAGTGAAGAAAATGGAGCAGACATCTTCACCAAGGCTCTTGGGAGAGAGCAACTTCTTCGACACTTTCCAAAGCTTGCGATTGGACGAAGGAGGTAGTTCACCATAGGGTGGACATTGAGGGGGGGTGTTAGATATGCTCAATACTCCACCCTCATGTGACCACAAATGATCTATGGTGCTATAAGTTGTAAGGCCCCCATTATGAGGAGAAGCCATTATGAGCACCCGGACATTTGTGGAACCCTAACTTCCAAGTTAGATGAGGTCTATGTGTGACCATTGATGGTTGTAGATGATCTTTGTGAGCCTAGCCAGTAGGTTAGGTAGGGCATAAACTTCCAGGCCATTGAGTTGCCATTTAAGGTAAAAATAAAGGCCCTATGGCATCGCGCAGTTTCCCCATAGAACCTTAATGGGGGGACTGCAGAGGGGGGCTTGCCCCCTTCTACGGGGTCCAGGGGGCCTATCCCCCCGGCCCGTAGGGCTGAGACGATAGGACTTCTGGTCATGGAGATATTGTCGGATCATATATTTTATCGACTATTTTGTATCTCCCGACTATGTTTATCTATACGGAACCGCCTTGTAAAAGCTACATAAGCACGGCCCAGGTTGAGCTTTACATAGCATTGCGCACTAGTAAGCCCTTCATCTAGAGTCTATCTAGATCGCCATCTAAGCTCCATAGTGGGAGCGCACGAGTGGACAGCACCATCATTGTAACTGCATTATGCTCGGCAATCTGAGAATTCGAGTTCTCTATCTCTCAGTCTGTGTCTATCTTTGTCTGCGTTTTTCTCTCAACTGTGTCTACAGGTCTATTCCGTTGTGCTGTTATTTTCTTACATGTTATACATAGGGTTTAGTAGCCAAAATGCATAAGAGAATGAATTAGCATCAACTAATGTGTTTGCAATAATCTTAACACTGATTAGTGGTACCCTTGATTTTTCAGGGTTGTGGAGAAATAGACCATGAGACCTTAAAATGAAGATTTCTCATAGTCCACTAAACCAAATCCCACGAACCTTTGTACACATGAATTATACATTACCAAACTTCCAGTGCATGATCAGCCATCAAATTTCCAACACTCTAGAAGGAGCAACAACCTGTGCAAGTTTGTTGGAGTTGAAGATGATGGTGCAAACAAATGAAGAATAAGCAAAATGATGACCAAATGTGTAAGTATATTGCATCAATCTATTGTACAGGTAATTGCAATTCTTTGTATATAATTTTGAACCCTTGTACAACTCTTTACGAGTGGTTTTTAAATTTGAATCCAAGTGGGCTTGGTAGTTGTGATCAAGAAATCATCTTCCTATGAACTAGGAAAAGTGAAGTCAAATCTAACAACTTGATTTTAGGTGATTGATTGATTACCAATCTCATCAGTCTCAAACTCATGGAAATTGAGTCTTTTGTTTATCCTTTTATAATTTTTAAAACTCTAGGCTTTACATGAATAAGTGATCCATAAAAAATCCTTATGAAATACTATAAATGAACATTGATGAAGATTCTTCAATGGATATCTTGACTCATTCTAAATGATGGTTATTTTGATGTAGATAAAATCTACCTCAAGAATAATGTAAGCTTGATGATCTAAGAGCTCCCTCTCAAGATAAAGTATGCTTGGCTCTTCAGTCTATGATAAGATGAATACCTACTATTGATTTGAACCTATAAAGTTTGATTTCATCAAGTGCCTTTGTCATCATATCTACTACCTACTTTTTAGTTGGAACAAAAGAAATGTCAATCTCCTTTGCCATGAACTTTTCCCTAATGAAATGATAATGAACATCTATGTGTTTGGTTCTTGCATGGAAGACAAGGTTTGCTGCTAGGTGCATAGAGCTTATATTATCTCCAAATATGCAAGGTTTGGAACTCACAGGTCCCAAATCTATATACAATTCTCTTAACCATATTGCCTCTTGAGTTGCTATGATCAAACCTCTATACTCTTCTTCAGCTGATGATAATGCAATTGTTGGCTGCTTCTTGGAACTCCATAACACTAGCCTTGAACCTGTAAATGCTAAAACTCCTGAAGTACTTCTCCTATCATCCTTAGATTGTGCCCAATCTGCATCTGAGTATAGCTTGAGATCCAAATTTGATGAGTAAGGATAGAAAATACCTTCTTTGATTATAGCTTTGAGGTACTTAAGTAATTTGATGACAATGCACCACAATGGACTCTTCTTCTCGAGAGCTTCATGTGGATATCCTCGTAGTAAAAAACCAAGCTCTAGAAACTACACACAGTACTCTCCAACGAGGCCGTAGAATATAAAGAAACCACATAATACACAGACCATGAAAACAGATTTCTTAGGTCACACAAATGCAGTCAAATTTATAGCATGTGACAAAGTCACTATACGTTTTATTAGGAAACATATAAAAAAGTGTCCGGCAGCCATTTGGCCTTTCACATGGACACTAACGATAACAATCTCCCACTAAAGGCCAATATGGCCAAAGTGACTATGGGAGAAAAATAAAGAGTAATAAAGAATGCCTGAGTGTAAGTATATAAATTATACCTCCCACCTGATGGGCATGTTACAGAGTATACAAGTAACTGTGTAAGTTCATGACTCAAATAACCCCCATCAAATGAAAACATTGTCAAAAGCTATCATATGGTAGATCTTTAGTCAAAGCTTTTGGAGCATAATCTCGAGTACGAATCTTATCAAGAATAATGCGCTCAGTGTCTAAGCAGTCTCTAATGAAGTGATACCTCACCTCAATGTGTTTGGTCTCTGCATGATAGACCGGATTCTTAGCCAATGCAATGGCACTTTGGATATCACTAAGTAAATTAGGTACATGTTGTGATAGACCCATATCACAAGCAAGACGCCAAAGCCACAATGCTTCCTTACATGCCTCACTTGCTGCAACATACTCTACTTTTGTAGTGGTAACAACTTTACATTCTTGAAGACAAGATCCCCAAATTTAGATAGCACCTCCAACAAAATAAAAAATGTACCTTCATGTAGAATTATGATTATCTACACAACTAGCATAATCAAAATCGTGTAACGAATAATGGATGCTTTCCCTCTACCCAAGCATAGACACTTTTCCTTAGTGCCACTCAGATATCTCAAAATCATCTTGACCACTTCCCAATGCTTCTTGCCAAGATTTGAAATATATTTTCTCACAACTCCCATTGCAAATGCAATGTCTAGTATCATAGCTACCATAGCATACATGAGACTACCAATAGTAGACTGATAAGGAACTTTAGTCATCCTTTTCCTCATCTGATTTGGGGCAATCATCCATGCTCAGTTTCACATATGTGGGTAAAGGTGTACTCAATGCCTTTCCACCCTGCATACGGAACCTATGAGGATATTTAGTCGCTTTGAGACAAGTATATGCATGTTTTAATCCTATCATGAGTAATATGCATACCAAGAATATGTTTGGCATCCCTTAGATCCTTCATATCAAATGTCTACCTCAACTTCTTTTTGGCAATTAACATGTCATAAGAGGACTTCCAAGCATTCAACATATCATCGACATAAAGGATCAAGCATCCATCTCAACATCTCTTTATGTAGAGACAATGATACTCATTGCTTCGAGAATAGCCTTGAGACTTCATAAAAGCATTAAACTTTTGGTACCATTATCTAGGAGAGTTTTTGAGTCCATATAAGCTCTTCTTCAACTTACAAACTAGAATGTCTTCACAATGAACTACATAACCCTCTCGTTGTTCCGTATAGATCTCATCTGTAAGATCTCCATGCAAGAAAGCACTTTTCACATCCATTTGGACAAGCTCTAAGTCCTCCATTGCAATGAATCCAAGCAACATTCGAAGGGTATTCATCTTGACCATTGGAGTGAACATCTCCTTGAAATCAACACCACATTGTTGCTTACAACCCTTTGAAACAAGTCCTGATTTATACTTTGCAGAAGCACTATCTGATGTGAATTTCAGTTTATATACCCATTTACATGGTAAAGCTTTCTTTCCCTTTGGCAAAGGTACTAAATCCCAAGTACCATTCTTGTGAATAGACTCCAACTCACTCTTCATGGCAGGCTCCCACTTGATATGATCCTCTGTCTGCATAGCCTCTTTGTAGCAAGAAGGCTCACCAACATTTATTAGCATAACAAAATCCGAACCTGTAACATATCTATCAAGTGGAAGTGAGACATATGTAGAGCATCTCAATGGCTACTAAACAGGAACATTTGCATACTGATCTGATCAAACATTCTCTTGAACATCCCCATGTGTAGTATTTTCATGCATGATAACTGGAGGACTAGTATCCTCAAACACCACTCTTCTCACTTCAACCTCCTTAATTGGTTTTTCATGCATCTTACACTCATTGAAAATCACATCACTACTTCTGATCACTCACCATGTTTTAGGATCCCATAGCTCTTGTGCCACTTTCAAACCTTTGGTAGTACTAAGTGAAAGGTTAATCACATGAACTGTAGTTAATATTGCTTCTTCCCAAAAGCCTTGTGAAAGGTTTGCATGATGCAACATAGAAACTACTCTATCATGAATAGTTGTATTTATCCTAGTAGCTACACCATTTTGTACTAGGGTATAAGGAGTTGTACACTCTCTATGAATTCCTCTAGACTGACAAAAAAGGTTGAGTTCATGTGAGATATACTCACCCCCATTATCTGAATGTAAAGAATTAAGCTTACTTCCTTTCTCAGCCTCAATTGAAGCAAAGGCATTTTCTAAAATTAGGGAATACATCATCCTTTGCTTTGATATGATACACCTAGACTTTTCTAGTAGCATCATCTATGAAAGTGACAAAGTAAAGAGAACCACCTAATGACCTTGTGGGCATAGGACCACACACATTTGTATGAACGAGATCTAAAGGTTGAATTGAAGAGTCAATGTGTGTCTTGTGCACATTCCTAGTTTGCTTTCCATATTCAAAATGCTCACAAAATGAAAAATCGGAGAAAGATAACACATGCAAGAAGCCAGAATGAGAAAGATTTTCCATTCCACTATATGATATATGACCCAAATAGCCATGCCAAATACAAGCCATAGGTTGTTCAATAATAGCTCACAAGTGTTCTTTTTGTAATACAAATAAAGGATAAAGTGAGCCAACTTTGGTTTCTTTTGCAATAACCATATTGCACTTTGATATGTGAAAGGACTTAGCATAGAAGACCACCTTGTAACCAAGGTCATCAAGTTGACTAGCTGACATCAAACTATGGTACATGGAGTACATTATGCATAGCAAATTTTAAACCATCAATGAACTGCACAATCACATCCACACTCTTGACAATTCATACTGATAAGAATCACCAACTCTCACAGTACCAAGAGACTTTGCTACATAAGTAGAGAACCACTCTCTATGTTTTTTCACATGGAAACAAGCACCACCATCTAGCAGCCATGTGTGGGAAAGAGAATGAGCCATAAGAGCCTCAGTAGGCACAATATTGTCAAGTGTCAACACATCCGCATCATCAAAAATAGCATTGATCTGTTCAATCTTCATAGTCAAAGTAGATGGTGTAGGTAGTTTTTTAACATGCCCATTAACATTTTGCCCTTTAACTTTAGCATTCTTTAATGAATAGAAATCTTTCTTCATGTGTCCCTTCTTATGACAATAATGGCATTCGATATCCCTTTTCCATGATTTACTTCTACTCTTATTTCATTGATTATTCTTTTCCTTGTTCTTACTCCTACCATGTTGGTGATTCTTTCCTTGGTAAGAACCATGAACATTATAAGCATATCCGTGCTAGCCATAGATTTTCTAAGAATGTCTTCACTCAAGAGTGCTCCACATATGTCATCATAGACTAGTTTACTACCATCTCCTATTGCTAATAGCAGTGCAAAATGTATCCCATGTTGATGGCAAGGAGCATAACAATGAGACTGCTTTCATTTCATTACCCATGTCCATTTTTTGAGCTTGTAACTAGCAGAATATAGCATCAAAATCGTTTAGATGAGCAGCAACATTTTCTATGTCCTTCGTGCGAAGGTCATATAAAATTCTCATCAAACACACTATATTTGATATGGTTTCTTTTTCATATGTATTTCATAATGTCTTCCAAAGATCCCCTACATTTTCATAGTCCAATATTGTAAAGTAAAAATTATTTGCGAGGTGCAATCAAATGGTAGACCTAGTTATTTCATCGAAGTTATCCCAATAGTCTTCATCCATGTCAACATGCTTCTTTAATATTCCATTTATTAGCTTCCATTGCCTCCTCAGAATCAGCACATCTTTAATCTGATTCTTCCATAGAGCAAAGTTTGGGCCATCAAATTTTCGGATCTCAAAATGGTCTTTGCCCTGCAAGTTATAGCTCCTCCTTGGAACAGTGGCACTAGACCCTAATCCACCATATGTGCTTGAGACCTTTAATGCCATGATGACAGAGAACTGAATAGAATGAATGGAGCTAGAAGATTCTAAACACCAGTAAAGCTCAAAAAGGATGACTAAGTGCTAAATTCTGGGAAAACATTTGGTAGGGTCTTCCTAGAAAATGAATTAATGAACTGTAATGAACAACCAAAACGATTATGCGAGAATAAATGTGCTCACACCAATAAGTGTATCAAGGAGTAAATCGATCACTATATACTCGACAAAACCAAAAATTATGGAAAACATTTGCTAGACTATCCTCTGTAAAATGAGCATATGACCAATTTCAAATTCTCATAAAACTCCAAGTACTGACATGTTGACGTACAAAGTGAATCATTGACTCCACTACATATCATCAGTTAACCAAAATAAGCCAACTAGGCTTATTGAGCACCTATGAACAACTAGCCTTCATCTCCTATGACGAGGCTAGGTAAGTCTTCCACCTGCATCACCAAAGAGATCCCAACATCATGGTGTGTCCCAGTTAAGAAAACCTCACCATGACCAGCTTTAGCAAACGAAAAGGCTTTATGCAAAAAATGTAACTGCTATATCAATGACCACATGAACGTACATAAGCGATATCCATAGAAGTGTATATAGTGTGTATGTTCTCAATATATGCACTAAAATGGCACTGAAAGGCTAAATTAATAGCCCAAACACTTGCCAACAACACCTGCAAGTGTTTGTCAACTCTATTCTTTAGGCTCAAAAACTTGCATAAATTTGTGGTGGCTACTCCCACCGCAACAGAAAACATTTCAAGAAACTTGTAGAATTACTATCATAGCTAAAACCATGGCCCCGAATAGGAATATATTCTATCAAAAAAGTACAAAAGAGCACTCTTCGTGATATTCTTGAACCTGTATAATGAGAACTATGCACAAAGCACCCCAATATGACTCCAAAAATCATCCCAAAAATGCTTCAAAACAGTCTTTAAAAATAAAGAATGAAGCTTTGAGGGACCAAAACATGTTCAAGGTAATGTTAATCTTAGTGTTTCCCCTTCCACAATAGTGTAGCTCAGTGGCAACAGAGCTTGTCGGTCAAACACGCTCCAGGGGAAACAAACTGGGATGCATGACCTCTCGGAAACTATTGGGAACCTCCATCTTCATGAGGTCCTCCCTCGTGCATAGCCAATGGTGCTAATGGTGACTTGGATGACTGAGATGAAAAGGTATGCCAATGTCTATGGCTTGGTGGCCACCTTAATCATAAGCCTTAGGAAAAGCCTTGGGTGGGTGGGTAGTGCTCGCTTTGATCACACAAAAGGAACAAAGCTTTTGCATCTGAAGGCTTTGATACCAGTGGAGCATTATGATGAAGATGCACCACAGTGGACTCTCCTACTCAAGAGTTCCATGATGATATCCTCGAGATAGAAAATTGAGCTCCAGACACCACACACAATACTCTGCAATGAGGCTACATAATACACAAAAACCACACAATACACAAAAACCACACAATACACAAAAACCACACAATACACAAAAACCACACAATACACAAAAACCACACAATACACAAACCACGAACATAGATTTCTTAGGTGACACAAATGTGATCGAACTTACAATATGTGGCTGACCAAGCCACTATATATTTTATTAAGGAATATATATAAAAGTGTTTGGCAATCATTTGGCCTTTCACATGTACACTAATGGTAACAATCTGATGAGTACGAATAGAAAATACCTTCATTGATTGTAGCTTTGAGGTACTTAAGTACTCTCTTAGAAGCATCCATGTGTGGCCTTCTTGGAGAGTGCATGAATTAGCTTAGCACTCCTACACTATATGAGATTTCATCTCTTGTATGAGTAGCATAGATTAAACTACCAAGAAAGCTTATATTCTTTCATGTCTTCAGTTTTTTCTCCTTCATAAACACTAAGTTTATGATTCATTTCCAAAGTTGTACCTGCAAGTTTAGCATTCTTCATCTTGAACTTTAGAAGTAGATCTTGAATGCATCTCCTCTTAGTTAAATACATTCCTTCATCTATGTATATGACTTGCATATCTAAGAAAAATGTAAGATCACCTAAATCATTGATTTTGAACTCTTATTGCATATATATTTTGATCTTTTGTGTACCATTCAAGTCATCATCTTTCATAATTATGTCATCTATGTATACACACAAATAGATAACTTCATTGTAATCCTTCATGATGAACAAAAAAGGATCTACATTGCTTGACCTGAAACCTTAATCTTGTAGATAGGTTATCAATCTAAAACTCCAAGCTTTAGGACTTTGTTTCAATCCATACAATGCCTTTTTGAGTCTGCATACATAAGATGTATAATCAGGGTTTTCAAATCTTGGAGGTTACATGTATACCTCTTCACTAATCCAACCATTGAGAAACGCATTCTTCACACATCAAGTTGAAGTAGCTTCTGTTAGTCGGCCGCCGAGTGAGACAAATGTAATGACTGCCGGATGTAACGGAGTTCCTTGAATTACGCGCAAAAGTTGGTACGCGCACTTTGTAAATCTATATAAAGCAATGTAAGGAGAATGCTCAGAGAGACGTCCTTCTGGAATTGCCGGATTGTTCGCTTAATTTTTTGTCAGAGTATTGTTTACACTGTTGTGGAGTCTGAGTAATGTAAATGTTGAGTTCTGTATCGGATGCTCACATTGAAGTTCACCGTAGCGAGTGATTGAATGACGGATTGTGTGTCTGAGTACTGTTATCGTGTTGTATTGCTGCGTATTCTTCAGTTATTGAAGTACCCTGAGTCAGTTTGAGTAGTTATCTGGCTATGTGAATTGAATAGGTAATCTGTTGCCCTGTCGGAGTATGTTCTGTGTGTTTCCATCACTCATTGCATTCGGTGTAATAACTATGACCCCGAATATGAGTACGAACTAGTATCTTCGGTAACGTGGACTTTTGAGATCATTGGCAAGTGTGGTGACGAATGAATCTGTCAGCTATAGTCTTCGCTTTGGTTGATTTACGGTATAATAGCGGAGCTGTAGAATGGACTACTGCTCTGTTCCAATAGCAAAATAGTCTGAAGAAGTTCGATACGCAGGCGTAAAGAAACCCAATATTGTCTAGTTACCGCAAGTAACTAAGCTAAGACGTGCATTAGTGTTTTGATGTTGTGATTAAGAATTGGGAAAAGAGTACAGGGCCTCTGTCTAACAGACCCCTACCACTCCCAAGAACCCACTTGGTCTGATAACGCCTTTCGGTGATAGAAAGTTTAATACAGCTTACGGTGAATCACTATTTTACGTTTAATATTTGTTCGGTAACGATTTCGGCTAGTTATTAACACAGCGTAACTGTGTAACATTTAACACTTGGCGCCGTCTGTGGGAAAGTGGCATCAAGATTGCCAGTCATCTGTCATAATTAAATTATCGTTGGATTGGCAGTAGCAATAGAACCAGATTGTTGCAGACTGTCCCGTTAGTAATACTACACGATTAGTACAAAAGATGATACATGCCGGTTACTCGATCCGGTGAAACGTATCCCAAGAACCATCAGTCTGGAGTACTAAAACCAACTTTAGGAAGTGGAAGTACAACTAGGACTGACCCAGTTGTCAAGAAAGTTAAGAATGTTAAAACTGATTCTGGTCATATTCCGGTGGGACCTGTTACGCCTCTGGAACATTCCGGTACTATTTCGGCACAGTCTGTTGAAGATATAGTAATTCTAGAACCTACCAAGACGCAGTGGGAATCTAGTTCAACAACCTTGGAAAAAGATTCAGATTCATCTACGATTAGAAACACTTTAGTCAAAGAAATCGGCGAAGGCAAAAAAACGCCGAAATCGGGCATAATTTCGGTTCATTCCGGTGATATTTCGGTAAGAGAATCACAGTTTTTCAGTGACGATTTAGCATTTTCTGCTGAATCCTCAGCCCAATCACCGTGCTCGAAAGCAAGTTCCCATACACTGGACATCAAGGAAGAAGGAAGGCTGTTCGAAACAGAGATTCGAAGCATATCAAGCAAGATAATCACACCGGAAAGTGCACCATTCGACGATACAGATTCCGGTAGTTCAGATATTCAGGCCCGAGATACAGAAGGAAGGTATACTACACTCATGATGAACGGACAACAACAACAACAGTTATGTCCACCAAGGCCACCTCCAACGGGAGTGACATACACGAAGTTTGGTGGATTTCCAGGAGATGACCCGGATGCTCACGTACGCACCTTCGAGATAAGCTATGCAGTTCTCAATCATCCATCGGATCAAGCCTACAAAGCCATTGTCTTACAATCTACACTTGTTAATGAAGCAGCTAGATGGCTTACAGAATATGATATTAATCATTTCGACACCTGCGAAGCAGTACGAGATGCTTTTCTGCAGCGATTCAGGCTAAAAAAGAATCCAGCCGAAATTTTTGATTATCTGTAGAATAACAGACAGAAACCAAATCAAACCGTACAGGAGTATGCTACTCTCTTCAGAACACACTTAAGGCAGTTACCACCGGCCCATGCTAACTTACCAGATGACATTATCACTCAGTGGTTCATTAATGGCTTGGTTCCACAACTTAAGCAGATCATGATCATAAGATGTGTCGGAGCCATGTCCCTCGACGCAGTCATTGCAATGACTCTGCAATTGGAACACAAAGTCGGTGGATTTACAGAAGATTTAGAATGGTTAAAAGCAAACAAGAATGTTGCAAAAGATATGACTAGACAGGTATATTGCAACATATGCAAAAATTCAGGACATACCAGTGCCAATTGCGCACTTAATCAAACATTCTGCGCTATCTGCAACATTGTCGGACACACCACCGAAAACTGCGCATACAACGCTAGAGTACAAGGAGCAGCAACTATCAATGCAATTATCCAGGAACAAGGACAACCAGCCAATCACTATGTGCCTCCACAAATGAGAAACAACCAGCAGCAAGGATATCGAAATTACCGAGGACAGAGGAATAACAATTATAATCCAAACCGCTGGCAAAACGGACCACCACCGAAAAATCCCAATTTACCACCACCACGCTGCCATTTTTATGGTGAATTTGGACATATTAGGAGATTTTGCAAGGATGCAGCTGAGTATGATCAAAGGAAGAAGGAACGTCAAAATCCAATGGCCAACATGGTAAAAATCACACCGATGGAGATATAGGCTACTGCAATCCACACCCGTTCCGGTAAACAACTGCAACCGGCAGTAGAAATATTTGAACCAGGGATACATGAACAACACAGAATGTATAACAAAGCTAGTCAATGGACCACAAAAGAACCACCAGTCTTTCCAGAGCCTATTCCGGTAGCCTAGCCCTCGTTAACAAAGGAAGGAACACAACAAAGGGAGTTAGCAGTAGAAACATCATTAGCAGCAAATACATTGCCCACCGTAGACACCTCCGCATCAGCAAAGGCATCAACTTCAACATCAGTAGAGCCTGTCAATCAATCTCAACAGGCTTGGGAAATCTTATCTAAAGGCATCTATCACTCTGCCTCTAGGCCAACTACTAGCATTAGTACCTGGAATTCGCCAACAGTTCCAACAACAGTTCAGTCCGGTACCTTCTTGTATTCCGGCGACAGCAGCAGTTCAACCGGAACCTGATTCTATGGTTGATCATTCAGTTCCCTTGATTACAGTATGGTATAAGAATCATAAGATTACGCAGGTATTAATTGATGGAGGCTCTGGTGTTAACATTGTGACTGTGGCATTATGCAAAAGATTAGGATGGACCGAAATCGAACCAGTTCAATTTTTTGTCAGAATGGCAGATCAATCAAGAGTCCATCCTGTAGGACTTGTGCGAAATGTACCCATCACTTTGCAAGGTACGACCTTTAAAATGACCTTTGTTATACTAGATTTGCCGGAATCCACTTTGGATTACAACCTTCTTTTTGGCCAACCTTGGCTGAAACATGCGAAGGTAATACAGGACTGGTCTGCACAAGAGCTTACGTTTAAAGATGCCAATCGTAGATATGTGGTAAAATTAGATGCTATACAACCTTGCGAGCTACACGCTAGACCGTATTTTGCTGAACCAGTCCATATGCTAGATGGATTGTCAGATGATGAAGAAGAAGAGTTTCTGAAGAGTAACGCTGACTTAATTTCCTTAGGGACTATTGATCTACAACCCGTTGTAGATAATTGGAATGCTTCAGTCTGTACAGTAATACCCGTCATAGAAGAGGCTAAGAAGGAAGACACTGTTTCGACACATGACGATGAATTGCAGCAACTTCTTAAACCAACAGACAACACAGAGAAACATCAACAGTTCTATGTCCCCGAAGATCAGCTGATTACTTACAATTTAGGAGATGAAGATCATCCGCGTCCTGTGAAGATAAAGCAAAACTTACCGGAAACATTTCAAGCAGATTTAATCCAGCTACTCCAAGAATTCACTGATGTCTTTGCATGGGACTACAAAGACATGAAAGGATTGGACCCCCGTATCTACCAGCACAGGGTCATGCTGAAGCCAGAAGCAAGACCGATAAAGCAAACCAGCTACCGGATGAATCCCCACTATGCCTCCCAGGTAAAGGCAGAACTTGATAGGTTATTGAAAGTTGGATTCATCATGCCAGTAGAGCATGCTGAATGGATCTCTTCGATTGTGATTGTGCCAAAGAAAAACAAGCAATTGAGAATTTGTGTAGATTACCGGAAATTAAATGCAGCAACCGTACCGGATCCCTTTCCAATTCCCTTTTTAGATACCATGCTTGATAGAGTAGCAGGTCACGAGATGTATTCATTTCTAGATGGATACAGTGGCTACAACCAAGTAAGAATGGCCGAAAGTACAAACAAATGTTTGCTGAATATCCTTCGAAAATTGATCATGGAATCACCGGAAAGATGGGATCAACTGCTACCTGTAGTGTTATGGGCATACTGGACTACCTACAAGGTAACAACAAGATTGACACCTTTCAAATTAGCTTATGGCTTAGAAGCTATAGCACCAATGGAGATAGTCATACCAAGTTTACGCATAGCAATCACTCAGAAACTTCTACCAGAAGACTCACTGTCAATTCGGTTGGACACACTCAGAGAGTTAGATGAGCACCGATGGCTCAGTTTCTTAACTATGCACGAAGTTCAACTAAGACAAGCAAGGACGCACGATAGAAACCTGAAAACTCCAATATTTTCGGTAGGACAGCTTGTACTTTTTTATAATGCAAAGTCAAATAGATCTGCTGGCAAATTCAAATTACGGTGGTTCGGCCCTTACAAAATCTCAGAGCAAATCGGTCCAGCAACTTTTCGGTTGACTACGTTGACCGGAAATCCACTTCCAAAAGAAATCAACGGCTCGAAGCTGCGACCGTATCGAAGCGCTACTAGTCCGCATTAAATCATTCGACGGTGGACCGCATTTTTTAGCTTTTGTTTTTTACTTTTCATTCTGTTTTTTCTCTTCTTTTTTTAATAGCCGTGTTTTGTCATAAGCCGCCCTCCTTACCAATTACTCAAGTATGCATGCCAAATTAAAAGCAATATCATTCCAGCACTGCACAATGATAACCATCACTTCCTACCCCCCCACTATAATATCTGTACTTAAGCTCTTCGGTTGCGCCAAAAAACGCTATTATGTTCTTGTGATTGTGATTGTGTGATCTGTGTTCTGTGTATCCGTGTGTTGTGTCCTGTGTATTCGTGTTCGCGTGCGCAATGGAAGCATTGGCGAACTACACAGCCTTCTATGATGGTATCCCTACCGAGGTAGGAGAATACCTGCGTATCTGAGGGTTGGCCAACTTCGCTGAGCTCCCTTGGCACTCAGTGGAAGCCCATCCCTTCTTCGCACAAATTATCCCAGCCATCGCCCAATCTCCCATCACCGAACGACAATGGCTCTTCCCCTCCCTACCATCTAGAACCGTAATAACCTTCCAGGCCTTCGCCGAAGCCTTCCGCCTCACTCCACAAGGCCGCGAGAATGGCCCAAGTATCCCCGTAGCCCGCATGACCGAACTTTTTCCCCGCCATTCATCGAACGAATATGCCATTCTCTGCCGCCCCGAACCTAAAAGAACCGCATTGCAGTTCTTAGTTGCGATCCTTAATCTCCAGAAACGCACCTACGGTATCTCCCGCCCATTCTATTCCGCCATCAACCTTGCCGCACGAGAACCCGTTAATTTCGCCTCATTTTTCTTTCACCGAATCCATAAGGAGTGCGTCGCCATAGTGAAACAAGTCAACAAAGGAACCACCCCTCGATCCAGACTTCCCCACATCCTTTCTTTTCTCTTCCCAACCATACTCGCCGCTCAATCACCTCAACGAGGACCAATTTTAAGGCACGAAGAGTCAGTTCAACTACTAGAAGATGAGGAAGAAGAAGATGAAGAAGAGCTCAATCTTCCGCTGGAAACGCATAAGGATTAGCTCCTCAGAAAGTGAAGGACAAGGCTCAGCCGGAAAGGATAAAGATGATGATAAAGAAGACAAGAAGCAAGAAGAAGAGACGTTCCATGATACAGCCACCTCAATGCATAATGAATCATCGATCGAGCAGCAAGAACAACAAGATCAAGCAGAGACGGAAATAATTTCGACCGAAAAAGAATCAGAGCAACAGAAAAATGAGCAGCAATCTAATCAAGATGCACTAGACAAGCTACTGAAGGCAGTGGAATCCACAGAACCACACAATGCAGAAACGGAACAAACAAACAAGGTAACAACTACTGACTCTGCCCTCCCCAAAACCCCGCCTGCTAACCCCATCTCTCAACCGGAACCACCCCACAGCCCCATCAAGCCCAGTCACCCCACCGGAACTTCTGAAGCCTCTACATCCTCCCTCAATTATTCACCACCTAATTCACAACAACTGCTCACCGAAACCTCGGCGCAACCTCGCCCTCCTCTTCCACCCCACCCCATTCCAGTTTTTTTGGAATTAGAAGCCATGGGTCACCTTTTAATTAATCTATCCCAACAACTGCTGCAACACCTGAAACAAGCCACAGACAGTGCACGAGAAGAATTCCAAAGGAAATTGGAAATAATGGAGGTGGATATCACCCCTCTTCAGGAAGAATTACAAGCAGCAAGAGCGGAAAATCATGCATTACATGAGCAGATCAAGCAACTACAGGCTACACTCCAAGCACAGGAAGAACACTCAAACTAGAGAGATAAGGCACTGGCTGAAAAAGACAAACTACTGACAGCTGTCGACTCCGAAATAATAAAGTTAAATCAAACAATCAAAGATACAGATGATACAAGAATAGCACTAGGAAATCTACTGGAAGAAACAAGACTCCAGTTACAGGATACAGTACAGAAATACCAAGAGCAGCAGAGAGAAGCAAAGCAGGCAGTAGAAGAGTTACAAAGAACAAAAGAATCCTTAGACGATGTTAACAACATGCTGAAACACCAACTGAACAGAGAATCTAAATATCAGAAGGACTTAGCAAATGCCCGCAGAGAACGGGATGCTTACTACCAAACCATAGAGTTCTAGAACCAACAGTTCGGAAGATTAGATAATCAGGTACGCAACCAAAAAGACAGAATCAACGAGATGCAGAAACAAGTAACAGACATGAAGACAGCAAGAGATGCGGCATTATCAAACGAATTTTATTTACAAGAGGCCTTTTTGAAAACACAGGCCAAAATTTTTCTCACCGAAGCCATTGCCCTCAGTTCCGTTAGAGTAGATGCGCAGATTTTAGAACCCGACACCCTTAAGCAATTATTAGAAACCCTTAAGAAAAAAATAGCCCGGACATTTAGATTAGCCAGGAATATGTATTTAGAAGGTATCGTAGATGAACAGTAGTTTTGTAATAAAAATCACTTGCGGGTTCGAGTCCACTGTGCGTGCCAGTGTTAGTCGGCCGCCGAGTGAGACAAATGTAATGACTGCCGGATGTAACGGAGTTCCTTGAATTACGCGCAAAAGTTGGTACGCGCACTTTGTAAATCTATATAAAGCAATGTAAGGAAAATGCTCAGAGAGACGTCCTTCTGGAATTGCCGGATTGTTCGCTTAATTTTTTGTCAGAGTATTGTTTACACTGTTGTGGAGTCTGAGTAATGTAAATGTTGAGTTCTGTATCGGATGCTCACATTGAAGTTCACCGTAACGAGTGATTGAATGACGGATTGTGTGTCTGAGTACTGTTATCGTGTTGTATTGCTGCGTATTCTTCAATTATTGAAGTACCCTGAGTCAGTTTGAGTAGTTATCTGGCTATGTGAATTGAATAGGTAAGTTGTTGCCCTTTCGGAGTATGTTCTGTGTGTTTCCATCAGACTCATTGCATTCGGTGTAATAACCATGACCCCGAATATGAGTACGAACTAGTATCTTCGGTAACGTGGACTTTTGAGATCATTGGCAAGTGTGGTGACGAATGAATCTGTCAGCTATAGTCTTCTCTTTGGTTGATTTACGGTATAATAGCGGAGCTGTAGAATGAACTACTGCTCTGTTCCAATAGCAGAATAGTCTGAAGAAGTTCGATACGCAGGCGTAAAGAAACCCAATATTGTCTAGTTACCGCAAGTAACTAAGCTAAGACGTGCATTAGTGTTTTGATGTTGTGATTAAGAATTGGGAAAAGAGTACAGGGCCTCTGTCCAACAGACCCCTAGCACTCCCAAGAACCTACTTGGTCTGATAACGCCTTTCGGTGATAGAAAGTTTAATACAGCTTACGGTGAATCACTATTTTACGTTTAATATTTGTTCGGTAACGATTTCGGCTAGTTATTAACACAGCGTAACTGTGTAATATTTAACACTTCCAATATCTTACAACAGCTACACTTAGCAATGTCCTGATTGTAGTCATCTTGGAAATTGGTGAGAAGATCTCATCATAGTCTATGGCATGAGTTTGAGCACATCCCTTAGCAGCTAATCTGGCTTTGTACGTGCAAATTGATCCATTTGAATTTCTTTTCAACTTATAGACCCATCTGCAACCTATTACCTTTTGATTGCTTTGCAATGGGACCAATTTCCATGTGTCCATTTCTTTTAAAGCTTCTATCTCCTCTTTCATATCCTTCTCTTGATTAGGGTTATCCCTTGCTTCTTCATATGTTGAAGGTTCTTCTAAAACTAAATCTTTGGCCAAATAAATAGAGTGCTATGTAACAACTATACCTTTCAGGTTGCTTTCTCTCCCTTGTTGACCTTCTAAGAGTATGCTTGGAGCATTCTCCACATTCTTCCATTTTGGCATTTCCTCTTGACTTCTAGAGCTTATAGTCTCTTTCCTTCTCATCTTGATTATTGGATTCACTTCTTGGATCTTTGACTTGTGTTTCATGCTTGCTACCTAATGGATGGGAATCAAAATCAAGATCATAAGATAAGTTTAGCTTTTGTTTTTCCTCATCATACCATGACCTCTGTTCTTCAAACACAATATCCCTACTTGTGGTAAATTGCTTGAGGGAAGGACTATAAAACATGTAGCTCATTTGAGTTGAATCATAGCCAATGAATACTGTGTTGGTTGCCCTTTCATCTAGTTTATCTTTGATTTATGAAGGTACATGTACAAAACTTAAATAACCAAATACCTTGCAATGTCCTAGACTTGATTTTCTACCATTCCAAACTTCACAAGGGGTCATACCTTGAAGATATTTGGGTGGAAGTCTATTCAAAAGATATAAAATAGTTGAGATTGCTTATGCCCATAAATAGTGTGGAAACTTCTTTTCTTCAAGCATTATTCTAGCTCATCCATCAAGGGTCTTGTTTCTTCTCTCTACAATACCAATCAATTGAGGAGAATACCTCGTAGTCATTTCCCTTTTGATACCTTTATCCTACAAGAACTCATCAAAATCTTTGGAGAACTATTCTCCCCTTGCATCATATATGAATTTCTTCAATCATCTAACTGTATGATTCTCCACATGTGCAACGTACTTCTTGAAGCATTCAAACACTTCATTCTTATTCTTGATAAAGTACAGAATGGTACATCTACTATGATCATCAACAAAGGAAAAATAATACCTTGAGCCTTTTAATAAAGGTTCTTGACTTGGTCCCAACACATCAGTGTGTACTAAGTCCAAATGATTATTGTGGATAAAGCCTTTGTGGTTGAATGGTTGTCTTTGTTCCTTCCCAATATGAAAAGCATCACATTTGTTGATCATATGTTTGCTTTGATGTGTTTTGCAGGCCTAGAACACTTTGATCCATGCATATATCCTTCAAGTTTCTTTCATGCACATGAGCAAGTTTCTTATACCACACTTCAAGCTCACTTAGGGTTTGAGACCCAAAGTTGAATAGAGCTATGTTCTTGGTTTCTCCTACTTCAAAAGAGAAGATTCTACCATGCTGCTCACCTCTAGCTATCTTCTTAAAGCCTTAACATGAATCTTCCACAAAAGCTCCATGTTGGGTGAACCTAAGTTGCAAGCATTTTTGAACTATTTGGCCAATATTTATTAGGTTTCTAGTGATATTGGGTACATACAGAACCTTACTCAGAATCTTTTTCTTGCCATTAAAAACTTTGGCATTACCAATCTTGTCCAAATTGCGCTTACTATCATCCCTTGTTTGTACTTCATGTCTATGTTTTGAACTTTCCAAGTCAGATAGAAGAGCAATATTGCCTGCAACATGGTTTGAATATCTTGAGTCTATGTAGAACAAATGATCATCTTCTATACCTTCTTTGTGACTTAGATTCATTAGAAGTAATGAATCCTCATGTGATTGATCTTCATAATAATTTTTGAAGTCCCTTCTATTGTGACTTCTATTGTTCTTCTTGAAGTTGTGTCCACCTATGACTCTAGTGTTGCTAAATCCACCTCTTCCACCTCCTTTTTGAGTCCTTCCATTGAACCAACAATTTTGAGTGGTGCGATTGGTCTTACCATAGAAGGCACAAAGTTGAACATTTTGACCTTTTGATTTTTCATGATTTTCTCCTTTTTTCTTCCCTTTCCACTTGTTCTTGCCTCCATAGTTGGCTTTGGAAATCTCTTCTTCATACTTCCTTCTTCTTGCCTTTGTGCTTCTTGTCTTTCTTATCTACATAAAGAGCACTTAGTGAATTACTTTGATAATAATTACCTTCCTTCATATTTTTGTTGGCACTTTGGTTGAAGAGTTAACCAAGGAATATATTGAAATCTAGGGGTTGTACATCCATGATGAGATCATAAGATGTGGTGAAGGATTGTCATTTCTTATCACTTCTAATTCCATTTTACAATCTGCCTCATGATTGCCTCTTCTTCAATTAGTTCTCCAATGGATGCTAGTTGATCTCCAATATCCTCTACCTTGGTAATAAACTCTATGATAGTTTTTTTGGCTGTCTTTTTCATTTTTTTGAACTCATTCCATAGATGGTTCTTTCTTGTTTTGATACTAGCAGAAAAGGTCTCAAGTGAATCCCAAGTCTCTTGAATGTTTTGGATCCTCTAAAATGTGGCAACAAAAAATCAGAGATAGATCTTAGTACGTATTTTGAGCATCCCTTGCACACCAAAGTGTGAGTTTCTCTATCTCCTCTTGTGTAGGTCCTCCTTTGGATCTTGGAGTAGGCATAGCATCATCACTTGCTACAATTCCATAAATATTTCTACCTTGCAAATAGGCTTCCATTTTGATTTGCCAAGTAGTTCTATCAAGCTTTTCAATCATTGAAGGAAATCCATCACCCATCTTGATATAACTCTAATACCACTAAGAGAACTTGGAGAAGCTTGTAGGAGGTAGAAATGTAAGGCTCAAAATGATGAATATTGGTCTAACCAACCAACACACGACCAGCCCTTGCACTCTTCAAGCATCAAATACATCTTATAGGCTTGTGATTAGTGCATTAGAATACACAATGTACTTTGGAACACCAATGAGAAAGAGTTGATACAAAACAAATAAGTTTGCACATTGACTAGCTCAAAAATCTTGCTATTTTGGGATGAAACACTCAACTTCAAATGCTCAAAGCAGCCAGCATGATTAAAATTGGAAAAAATCATTTTGGAGGAGATTTATACATAGGGTTGAGTAGCTAAATGCATAGGAGAAGGAATTAACATCAACTAATGTGTTGGCAATAAATCTAACACTAATTGTTGGTACCCCCTATTTCTCAGGGCTGTGGAGAAATAGACCCTAAGACCTCAAAATGAATATTTCTCACATATTACTAAGCCAAATTCCACACCAATTTGTACACATCACATAGAGAGTAATATCTTTCCAATGCATGCTCATTCATCAAATTTGGAGCATTGTAGAAGGATAATCAACCTCTATAAGTTTACTAGAGTTGAAAAGGATGGTGCAAAGAAATGAAGAATAAGCAAAATGATAACCAAATATGTAAGTATATTGCATCAATTTATTATACAATCAATTGCGAGTCTTTATATAGACTTTTTAAGCCTTCCATGACTCTTGACAAGTGGTTTTAGAATTCGAATCCAAGCGAGCTTGGTAATTGTGATGAAGAAATCAATCTTCCTATGAGCTAGCAAAAGTGAAATCGAATCTAACAACTTGAATTTAGGTGATTGATTGATTAGCAATCTCACCAATCTCAAATTCATGGAATTGATTCTTTTCTTTATCCTTTTACAAGTTTAAAAGCTCTAGTCTTTACATGAAGAATCGATCCATAAAACTCGTTATGAAATACCATAAATAAACATTGATGAAGATTCTTCAATGGGACACATTCAAAACTATGGTTCTTTTGATGTAGAGCAAACCCACCTCAAGCATAATGTACACTTGATGATCTAACAACATCACTAATCTAGCCATCACTAAGTTAGCTATATTCATCACAAATATATGTGAGATAGCCATCATATATATATATATATATATATATATATATATATATATATATATATATATATATAATATATATATATATATATATATATATATATATATATATATATATATATATATATATAAGTTGTGCATATTAAAACACAAATTTATGTGAAGCTATTCATCATTAATATATATAAGCTATTGTAAGACAATCAAACACTAATATATGTCACATAGTAATAGCTAAAATATGATAAGCACATAAGAACAAATACATGTAAGCTAGTAATCACTAACTAATACATATAAGTTAGTAATTTATTCATATAAGCTAGTAATCCTATCCCTAATAATGCTAGAAGCTTTATTATTAAATATATAAGATACAACTAAAGAAGAAATAAGCTACTAATGAGCTACAGAAGAAATGAGCTATAGAGCATCATTTTAACTAACAAAATGAAGTAAGGAATCTACAAGAGATGACTTCAGCTCATAAATGAGCTAGAGAATAAATGAGCTCCAAGAGATCATATCAAAACATGAACGGTTAATGCGGGTTACATTAATTAAACAAGGTCATAAATTAAACTGGTCTATCTAGATACATCGAGAAAATGAATAGTATGTTTGAAAAGACTATTAACAAATGCATAACTATTAAATCCAATCACTTTCATTAGCTACAAATCGTTCAAGTATCATTTGCTTACATCCAGTGATAGTCTTTAGTTCAAAATGTACCTTGAAATAGCACTTATTCCAATCATTGTCTTAACGTTCCAAGAAATAGCACTTAATTGTAGAATTTGCACCTTGTTATAGCCAATAGATTCTAGTATTACTCAATCTTGACACAAATCCTAGAGCAAACTATTGTAGATGCATTTGTATACATCCAATGAGAGTGTATACAACACAGAGCTAGAACTAGTATGAAGTTGATTCATGGGTATTTTAATGCACCTTACCAAATGAGAATAGATATAAAATGGTGATGAAGATTCCAAAAGCTTGAATGCATTCTCATCTATTTGTTCATAGAAAGTACCTTCAATATAGAATGTACTTGTAGATATACTATTACCCCATCCATCACATATTGTCTTAATTGCTTCTTGCTTTGCTTGTGTACACTTCAATACATAGAAATCTACACCTTCTGAATTTCCCTCTTTTGCATTCACTACATAGTTATCATCAACCATAAGGGCATCACTCAAATAATCACCCCCACCTTCAAAACCAAATTTTTCAATACTCATGTCCGCCTCTGCATCATCAGCCACAATTGGGATGAGTGTGATAATTCCAACTCTCAACATGTTCTCTATTCATGCATCTTTTCGAAGAACCCTAAATGCAATGGAAACAAAAACAAGATAGTTGCCGAATACCAATGCTATGACCACCAACTTTCAAAAACCCCTAAACAAAATGAAGGGAGAGGACTTGTCATATTCCTTCACAATCTCATGGATCTTCTCGGTTTACATTATTGATGTGCAACTCCTAAAAAAGTTCTCACATTCTGAACTTGTAATGTATATGCAGTGGATGCACCTATTTATAGGTGTTGTCTCAAGTAGGAAACTGTATCTAAAGCACACTTAAATATTTCCCCATCAGGTTTCAATCATTCATGTGTCAATGCCCTTTTCATGATGGCACTTGCACTGTCATGTTCTCCCTTGCAATGTTCGGATTCAAAAAAAATTCAGACCATGTTTAAACGAGTAATAGTAGGATACCTTTTAACAAAATAAAATGGAACTTTTGCCTTGAATTGTGATACAGCTCCATCTAAACAAACCCAATGTTAACGAAGATCCAAGTTCATGTCTTTCAACCATTGCTAATGTAACTGAAAATAGTGTTGAAAAAAGAGAGTATCATGCCTTTTATAATCAGAAATGAAGAAGTGTATCACTTCTTTACTCCTTGATCATTGCAAAAATATGTTATTGAAACTTACATAGACCACCAATGCATAGATTGAATTTCATTTTTCTCCCTAAATATATAGTTCTCCGCAAAATCTACCACTGAGACCGCAACATCCATGGGAATTCCCAATGACACATATCTTGAACTAAGCTTATTGCCATTGACAAATAAAATTGTGCTTGTTACGTTTTTATAGAGTCTTTTGAAACAACTCGACCAGCTCTCTAGAACACAATTCCTTTCCCATAATGTCCTTTATTTTGCATAGTGTTCCTTCTTACATGGCCTCTATATCTTGAAACATCTTCACACACACACACACACACACACAAATACACACACACATACATACACACACACACACAAATATATATATATATATATATATATATATATATATATATATATATATATATATATATATATATATATATATATATATATATATATAACTAACTAACAATAAAGGGGGCCAAACTTTTTTTGGAAATGTCCAATCCGTTTTCGATGCCTAAAACTGACATTGCGGATCTTATGCTTCCCTCATGTTAAGGTCTCCATCAATCTGATCTGAAGTCCATAGGGTTGTGGGTTCCTACACCATGAGCACGTTACACCTTGAGGTGTGCATCCATATTCTTTCACGCTTTTGCTCAACTTTTACCACCAATTTGTCCATGTTTCTTATTTGAATCAAAACTTCATTGCAGCTCGTATGCCCACCTGCACCTAAGACCCCATTTTGTGTATGGATCTCAATCCATATTGCTTCAAGCTTCCCTACACATGAGTTCTAGATCTTTGTTCATGGCATTACTCCAAGGGGAATCTATTAGCATATCTTTGTTCATGGCATTACTCTTAGGAGTACTGAAGCTTTTTTTCTCTCTGGGAGGATTTTTTCTCGAGCTTGTTTAGATACCCATTACACTAATGGGTGTTGGAGTTAGACATATGTGGAAGCACACGAACAGCACAAGGAAGAAGACGAATCTTGGAGCACAACACACAATATTGAATGTATTACCACTAGAATGTACAAAGATAAGTAACTCGTTAGGGCTATAGGCATATATACAAGCCGGGGGAAAAAACCCCTAAAGAGGGAAAAAGTTGCCCTCGTGGTCCTAGTGTGTTCACACATATCCCTACCTAAATATATCAACAAATCTCCCCTGGGAGTAATGCGGTGAACAAGGAGCTGGCACTCATGTATAAGGAAGTGCCAAGCTATATAGAATCAATCCACAAAAGGAAGTAACCCGAAAGCTTTGTGGAAAGCTTCAAACTTCTCCCTAGGTAGAGCCTTCGTGAAAAGGTCTGCAATGTTCTCATGTGTGGGTACATATGCCAAGCTGATCTCCCCAACAGAGAACCTCTCCCTAACGTAATGATAATGCACTTCAATGTGCTTAGTGCGAGCATGGAACACAGGGCTCCTCGCAACTGTCAATGCACTCTGACTGTTAGTGAAGATGGTGGTGGCAAAAGACTAACCAACACCCAAATCAACCATAAGGTATCTAAGCCACACATTCAATTGTTGTGAAAGCTTCCCTATACTCAGCCTCACAACTGGAAGTGACCACAGTAGGCTGCTTCTTGCTTAGCCAAGATATGCATGAACTACGAAGCATGAAGCAAAACCCACTAGTGGGCATACCAGTGTCATAGCAACCAGCCCAATCAGATCCAGAAAAAGCATTCCAAATCTGGCGGTAGTGATCCCACCTTGGGATAAAACAATCCAAGTTGTCGGGTACCACTTAAGTAGCAAAAGATGCGCTTAACCGCCTACCAATGATTGACACCTCAGCAATGCATAAACCTGCTCATCTCTGAGATAGCAAACTAAATATCTCGTCGAGTAATGCATAAGTAAATCAAGCATCCAATAGCATGCTGATAGAGCATAGCATCAAATGCATCTCTAGCATCATGAAGACTCAATCGTAAACCTATCTCCATAGGAGTGGCAATAGGTTTACAATCTTCAAGGCCAAAACGCTGCAATAATGTGTCAATATATTTCGTTTGACACAAAGCCATTCTACCATCAGCGTGCATAAATTGAATGCCCAAATAATGATGCAAATGCCCCAAATCAGATATCTCAAATGAGGCATGTAAATCAGCCTTGAAATCAGCAATATGCTTCTCATGTGGACTAGTGAGTAGCATGTCATCAACATACATCATAATGATCAGAAGCACATCATTACCACGCTTAACATATAAGGTGCTTTCAGGTGGACTATTCTTAAAACCATGTGCAATCAGATAGGCATGTATCTTTTCATATCAAGCACGTGGTTCTTGCTTTAAACCATATAATGCCTTCTTTAACCTACACACATGGTTTTCGTGCCCTTTCTGCACAAAGCCACGGGGCTAAAAAACATACACTTCTTCATGCAAGTCACCATTTAGAAATGTAGTTTTAATGTCCAACTGATGTAGATTCCAACCATGATGAACTGCAAGTGCACAGACGCTCCGAACAGTAGTCATACGGCATGTAGGTGCAAAGTTCTCATCAAAATCAATGCCTCTTTCCTACGCATAACCCTTTGCAACAAGCCTAGCCTTATATATGCCAACTATTCCATCACACTTACACTTCAGCTTGTATACCCACTTAGTGCCAATGGCCTTCTTGGTAGGCGGCAAGTCACATAAAGACCAGGTACCATTTTTCATGATATCATCATATTTAGATTGCATTGCAGCCATCCAATGTTCAGAATTTTATGCTTCACCAAACGAAATAGGTTCAGTCTCATCACACAGACTAGAGGCAGCCATAGCATAACAATCTGATGCAAAAGAGGCACTATGAGAGCTTGAACGAGTATGATATGACAAAGGTGCATCTAATTTGATGTCACGCAAAGTCTGCACCAGCCATTTTGGCATATGTTTTGCCTCCTCAATATCAGCTCTCTCATCAACAAGTGCATCATGTAAATCTGCATCAGAAATAGAATGATCTGCATCATCACATGAAACCTATACAAGTTGCCTCATTAGGACCAACACTAGACTGTCCACCTTAAAAAGAGGCAACAAAGTATCATACATGTCTTTGGAGCTAACAGATGTCTCCTTAGTACATGAAAGTAACGTTTGAATAGCATCTTCCACAAAAACAACATCATGGCTAACCAAAATGCGTTTAGTCTGTGGATGATACAGACGATAGCCTTTACTTTCACAACTATACCCAATTTTTTTGCGATGTTGTTCATGCACTAATGCATATGCCAAACAACTAAGAACACACAGATGAGCAACATATGGCTTGCGACCATGCCAAGCTACGCATGGAGTGATAGACTGCAGCACTTTAGTGGGACATATGTGAAGTACATATGTTGCACACATGATAGCCTCAAGCCAGAAACTATGTGGTAAAGCTTGACTCTTGACCATACACCTCGCCATCTCCATGAGTGACCTATTCTTTTGTTTAACAACTCCATTCTATTGACGTGTATACGGCACTGTAAACTAATGTTTTATCCCACGTTAATCTAGAAATGCATTAAAGTCAGAAGACATATATTCCCCCCCTCGATTAGAATGGAGGGTGCCCATTTTACATGCTGATAAATTTTCAATCAAAACCAAAAACTATTTGAAGTACAAAAACAGTTCGGACTTTGCTTTCAATGGATATACCCATGCATGCCTGGAAAAATCATCAATGAAAGTCACGAAGTAAAGATAGTTTCCAAAAGAAGGTGTGGGACCACAGACATCACTATGTACAAGCTGCAACTTCTGAGTAGCCCGAACTGAACCATCTTTGGGAAAGAAGGAACGCTGCATTTTACCCAAAATACAGCCTTCATATACGTGTTTACCAAGTTCCTCAAGTTTGAGTGAAGAGGACACCATTTCAGATTTCTGCAGGCATAGCAAACTAGAAAAACTTAGATGACCAAGCTGCCAAAGCTTTGCATCCGACATAGTGAGAATCATGAACTTCACATGCTAAATCATTCACAAATTTTTCATAAACTATGAGCTTATACAACCCACGAGATAAAATGCCAGACGCAATAATCACATCACCATTTGACAGATCATGAACTATACATCTATCATCAATAAATTTTCACAACCAAACCAATCTTGACAAAGGTCAAAACTGATAACAAATTCTTCTTCATCCATGGCACAAATAATATAGCAATAGAGAAGATAATAGATATAAGAGAATCTCAATAATTTTTTCTACTAACAGCAAGTACAAAGATGATGGTGTTGTCCACCCATGCGCTCTCAAGCTAGAGCTTAAATGGTGATCTAGAAAACTCTAGATAGGGAGATACAAGGTAGACGTATGTTGGCTCGATTCGATGTCTCAAGCATTGCAAAAGTCAGGTATATATAGGATAGTGGGCAACCTTCCACGAATGGCTATACATGGGCAATAGAGCATGGGCGGCCACCGCCCGCGTAGTTACCATACACGACTTAGGTCTGTTAAACCGACCTAACAAATATAAATGATTTCTGACTTCAAGAGGGAATATTCTATGGAATATTCATTTTATTGTCACGCTAGGGTTACCCCCTTGGACCCCCCAATTGGGGCTACTCACTGTTGCCCCAGATCCCACAATTGGGGACCCTAGTAACTCTCTTTCCTTACAAATACCTTACATGATCCAATATGACCATCCAATATGCAAGTTGGGATTCCCATCAATTAGGTAATGCATGCTTGGATTCTCCTCATAATAGGGGCCTTAGAAAATGTGCATACAATCATGAGGGGTAGACATTGATCATATACTAACATCCCCCCTCAATGTTTACCGAATAATAAATCAAGTAGGTCTCGGTCCTATGCCTATCTTTGAAGAGGATTGTTGAGCTTCTCTCTACAAAGCGCTTTAGTGAATATGTCACCACAATTTGCCTCTGTTGGGCAATATTCTAGCTCTATAATTTCATCATCAATCAGCTCACGAACATAATGGTATTGTACTTCTATATGCTTGGTGTGAGCATGAAATACTAGGTTCTTTGCAATGGCCATACAACTTTGATTATCACACTTGATTACAGTCGCCATATTTGATTGAAAGCCTAGATCTTCAAGAATTCGCCTTAACCAGATTGCCTCACAAGAAGCAAAACAAGCTGCTTTGTACTCTGCTTTAGTGGAGGAGAGTGCGAGAGTTAGTTGCTTCCTACTTACCCAAGAAAATATTCTTGAACCAAGTGAGAAACAATATCCACAAACTCATTTTCTAGAATCACAATCTCTTGCCGAGTCTGAATCACAATATCCTTGAAGTGTATCACCTGTGGTATAAAAAATACCAAAATCCAAGTGAGTTCTTGATGATCTCCTGTAATGATCAAATCATCTACATATACAATGATAACAACTAGCTTGTTATCCCTTTTCATTACATATAAGTTAGCATTAGAAGTACTTCTTTCAAGCTCGTGGTGCTTGCTTAAGTCTATACAAAGCTTTCTTCAACCTACAAACTTTATTTTCTGAATTCGGCACCTCAAAACTTGGTGGTTGAGATGCATATACCTCTTCCTTGAGGTGAGCATTCAAAATGCAGATTCGACATCCATATGAAAAATAGGCCAAGCCTTTTGTACAGCTAATGCAAGTACCGTCCGAATAGTTGTCATGCATGTTGTTGGTGCAAAAGTTTCTTGAACATCAAAACCTTCGATTTGTAAAAAGCCATGTGCAACTAATCTTGCCTTATACTTTTCTAATGTGCCATCTGCTTTATACTTAGCTTTCCAAATCCATTTAGTACCTATTACCTTCTTCTTTGGTGGCAAGTCGACTAGATCCCATGTATCATTTTTTACTATACTATCATACTCAGATTGCATTGCTGCTCTCCAACCTGGATCATCAAGGGCTTCTTCAATGGTGGTAGTTTCCTTTATCGATCCAATGATATCTACCATTAGAGCCATGTTAACAATGTGTTCTAAGGCTCTTCTTTGCTCCTCATTCTCTTTGATCTTCATAATCTATCCGATGATGATTTTGGTACATCTACATGTGGGTTGCAATCATCAAAAAGCTGTTGCGTCCACTTTCGTATTGGCTTATGCTGTGCAACTACAACTCGTTGGCTTTTTACTAAGGAAATTTCACCATCAGATGTTTCCTCCTCCTGAATTTTAACCTATCTTTTGATAGGCACAAGGTGAGATATTTCTCCGTTTGATGAGATAGTAGATTTACCTTTATCTTCTACTAAATGTGGTCATTCATCAAACACCACATATCGACTGACAAAAATCTTCCGTGCCTCAGAATCCCACAACCTGTATGCTTTAGAATCTTCACTATATCCTAGGAAGACACACTTTTTCTTTTTGAATCCAACTTTGATCTTGTTGAATCAGGAATATATGCATAACAAAAACAACCAAAAATTTTGAAATGCAAAACTGAAGGCTTTTTACTAGAATATGTTTCTTGGAGAGTCATCCCCTTCAGTGCCTTCGATTGAGGATGTAGACTACTGTATTGATTGCTTCTGCCCAAAATGAATCAGGCATGTCTTGAGCCATTAACATACAACGAGCCATTTCAACTACTGTCTTGTTCATATACTCAACAATGGCATTTTGTTGAGGTGTATGAGTTGTGGTTAATTGCCTTTTCACATGCTCCTTATAGTAATTATTGAATTTTGTTGACAAGAATTCACCTCCTCTATCTGTTTTGAATTTCCTCAATTTCTTTCCTGATTCATTTTCCACATGCTTATGCCACATTTTAAATTTTTCAGCAACATCAACCTTCTCTCGAATGAAATAAACTTACTTTTTTCTACTATAATCGTCGACTAACATCAAAAAGTAGAAAGATCCTCCTAAAGCAAGTATAGACATTTTACCTCAGAGATCAGCATGTACCAACTCTAGAGGAGCTTGAGATCGATTCCTAGTCTCTCGTGGAAATGCCTTTCGTTGTTGTTTGCCCATCATGCAAGCTTAACAAGGTTCCTACAACTCTGAAAATGTAGGCAAATGAGCAACCATCCCTATTCTTTGCATCTCCTTCAAAACTGCAAATCCGAGATGCCCAAATTGTTGGTGCCATAACTTGCTTACATCTTTATCTTTTGTAGCAGTTAAGGCACTTAACTCATACAAGTTATCACGTCTTATGCCTTTTCCTACTACATTACCTGATGAATCCATGATTTCTCCATCACTCTTATTGAAGTGAAATTCGAGTCCATGATTTGTTATTGTGGAAACTGACAACAAATTTATTTTCAATGTAGGTACATAGAGAACATCAGATAACTTTTTCTCAACACCTGGAGAAGTATAAAAGAGATGGTTCCAGTTCCTTCAACTAGACACTTGGAGTCATTTCCCACCATTACATTGATGGATTCCTGTTTTCCGGACTCTTTCTTCTTTGCCTCTTTAGCAGCCAATTTTGGACAACCCTTAATGACATGATCATTTGCTTTATAGTATTTGCAAAACAATTTTTTTTTTCTAATTTCTTCTCATCTTTGTCTTCCTTCTTCAAATGTGCAAAATTAGCAGATTTTTGCTTAGTAGTAAAAGAGCTCCATTTTCCTTTGCCCTTCTGATTAGCTAGGAAAGCTTGATCTACAACGCACATAATAGACCTATTTTGTCTCGATTGATCTTCCTGCGACAGAACAAAAACTACTCTTCAAATGTCAAGGCATTTGGATTGTCTTTCATCATCAAACGAAGAGTAGAAGCAAAACTATGATACGAGTCAGGAAGACCATTCAGAACAATCTGCACAAGTGAACTGTCAAGAAGGACTTCATCAGCATAAATCAATTGTTCCTTCAAATCCTTGATCTTTGTTAGAAAATTGTCCGTAGAATCACCTTCATTCATGTGCTCACTCTCCAACTGTTAACACGAGCCTCATTCCTAGCGTGGTACAATGTGGTAAGTGTATCCCAAGCATCCTTAGCTATTCTGCAATAGTGAATGTGAGGGATAATGGCATATTTGGCAGACAAGGATATCAATGCATGTGCTTGAGCATCTCTGCCATCCCAATGAATTTGCTCTGCAGTATGTGCGGCAGAAATCACAGCGCAAACAGGAATTTGCAAAATATCACAATCTTCGATGCCATCTGCATCAGCTTCAGTACCTGTATTTACAGTACCTGTAGTCACAGGTGTAACAAGACGTCTTTCACCACCCTGCATAATATTCCATAGTCCTTTTGCGACCAATACATGATGCATCATATAAGCCCACAATGGGTAATTCGTACCATCCAACTTATCCTCAATAGCCAATATACGAAATACATATCTGCTTTTAGCCATGGCCATTGACTAAAATACCCTGATGCAGATAAATGAATGTATTTGAAAAAGTTGAATAGAACTACCCAAACAAGTTCTATTAGACCTATAGCAGACTTCGAGACGCTTATACTGACAAACCAAAATTGGTATATATCTTTGGCACAAAAAGACGAAATAGCATGCACAAGCACTGTGATAGTGCATCTGAAGGCCAAAACAAGCGTTGATCGCGATTTCGGCACCACATAGCGAAGCTGTTTTGATCTTTGGCTTCCACCTAGTGGGACTCATATTACTTGCATAAACCTATAATCATCGATTCATGGATTTGGCTTGACTATTGCATGGAGAGGTAGTGTCACCAAGAGGAGAGAATGATCATCAAATACTTTAGGTCAAGCCTTGGAAACTTAGTAGAGTGATCTCTTAGTAGTTTCTAAGTAAGTATGAAAATAGTGATATTGGGTCAATCTCGTGAAGACAATGAACAACATTATCCTATGCGTGCACATACGCCAAACTAATCTCTCCATCAAAGAGTCTCTCCTTGAGCCTTTGCTTACAAACTTGTACCCAACAAAAATACATTTCACAACCGTTTCATGCAATTTTCGTCATTATTGCTTAGCCGGTAATGCATATGAAAAACAATTAAAATTAATGGTGTGGAAATGAACGGACGTATTTCACGTCGGGTTCACTTTTGTGAAGGGGCTTAGTTGGGTGGATCAGGCCAACTGTTAGTGTTCCAATGGCGGTGCACGCAAGGTGCTTCAAGAAAACTCAGGTGACCAATGGAAACTCAAAGAGAATATTAAAACTCAAAACAATTGATTAGATCACTTACACAGTTCATTCATTTAAGTGAGATAAGGCAATAAGTGTGGAGAGAATTGGAAGAGAAGAGGTAGGGGAACATTGGAAATTGATTCATAATAAATGTTCATACAATTGTAATGAAAATAATGGAAAAATACATGTTACCGATTCATAATTGATCATAACGTTGCTTCATAAAGTTCATCAAATCCTTTAGCATGTGTGTAGAGCCACCTCCAAGATGAGAGAAGAATCACCACCAAGATGAGAGATAGCCACCCTCCATCAAGTATGTAAGACTCCTCTTCATAATGTGTGTAGTTTCCATGTCGAACTCCTCCAAGTCTTCATCTCCAAAACTGCAATGCTAGGAAATAGCTTCTCCAATGATGCAAACGCAAATCTTCAAATAGATTGATGAGATGATAAGTGATCTGATCAATTGTTTTGAGTTTTTATATTCTCTTTGAGTCTCCATTCCACCACCTGAGCTTGCTTGAAGCACCCTGTGTGCGTCGCTGGACTTGGTGGTTGGCATAATCTACCAACCATGCGTCATCTTCTCAACAACGACCTTTGAAAATAAATGTCAAATTCACTTCATATGAAAGTGAATCAGTGGAAGACATAGCATTATATAGGTCTATAATTTGATGTTTTCTTTCTACTACCACAACAAGGCTTGACATTGCATATATTATTGTAGTGTTCTCACAATACATGCAAGAACCAAAGGTCCCACACTTTCAAGCAATAAAAAGATGCTAAGATATCAAATGGGCACAATCAATGAAGGCATATCCAACTCATATGAGGCTAACATTCAATTTAAAGCACACATTGATGGAAATTGGCATCAAAGAAGGTAGGAGGACCACAAGTATGCTTGATCAAAGTTGGTGTCTTGGTGCTCCAAGAAATCTATTGTTGCACTCCCTTCAACAGATGTAGAGTACAAAGGCTAAAGCTCAAGTGACATGCAATCTTATTTGGTTTCCAAAAGCTCTTACTGAATCTACATTAATTAAACGCATAAGGTTATACTATCATTTTTTCAAAGAAAAGATAATATCAAATGAAGTATAAGTACATCATGTAGGTACCAAAGACCAAGTAGCATACATGTTTGTGCATAAACTGAAGAAGCTTGGGAGAAAATCAAAAGTTGAAGCTTGTGTAGGGAGTGTCAGCAATCAAGCTCTAACTTGGAGGTCAACCATATTGAAGTCATGAACATGGACTAATCAAATAAGGACATTAAGATAAAAGTTCCAACTCTCCTTCCTTCCAAGATATGGTTTAACTACCCAACATCTTTCACTTTTTCATGAAATTTGATTGGTCGATGCCCATATTTGCTTCATTCCCAACTTTATGTAGCTATATCTCATTGCATAGTCAAGGAGTGAGTAGGCTATCCAGCTATGAGTTGTAAGTAGTGGTTCTATTTTTATAATCATCCATTTGTATTAAGACCAACCTCATTAATTGCTAATGTAACACTCCAAAGTTGAATTAACTCTTAGGTTCATTCTCCAAATGATTTTTGAGTAATTGCAACAATAGTGAATGTGGGTCATTATCTAGTGAATATAGTGAATATAGTGGACAAGCTAGGAAGCTTGTCTTCATGGCCTTGGTTCTCTAAATTTTGACAAGTATTTGGAGTGAGATAAACTTCATAAGAAGTGTCATAGTCTCCATATTATGCTTACAAAATCTTGAGCTTATTCTTAGTATCATTGTTGAGAAACCAAAAAATTGGTCTTTGGTGGTATATGCCTACACATGTTGTGAAGGTCTTACTCCTTCTAGCTACATAGGGAGGTTGCATTCTTTCCCAAATCCACAAAGCATTGGTACTTCATGAGTGCAAAAACCTAGAAAACTCAAAAAATAGCTACTAATCAAAACTAAAGAGGTGTAGCTTCATTTGATTCCCTACATGCTCATATGATCAAAAGCTTTAACTTTTGGTATACCTCTAGAAAAAAGATTGGCAACGTGGATCATCTTAGAAGGGACAAAGCTTGCTCCAATATCTCTTCTTTCAAGGTTGGACATTTCTAAAAACTAGCTTTTCAGGAATGAGACTAGAAGAATTGCTAGAAATTGATTAATGATTCCAAAACGAGATATATTTTTGGAGCGAAATAAACTAGACATTTGTGCACTAACGATTCTGATTTTCATACTTGAATTCATTGACATATATTAAAGCTTTGTGCAAAAAAATATGTGGTAACTAGAAGTGCTTAATAAAAAGTCATAACTACATAAACATGAGTCCTGAAAATTTAGAACAAAGGGATTCAGGTGGGTTACTTTGGCATCAGCTTCCATACGAACATGCGTTGTTGCAACGTGACCCTATGAAATCATAGCTAATGAAGAAACCTAAAATCTCAAATGTACATGTGGATGCATCTGTTCTCCAGTGCACACACACATCATGTATTAGTGCAACAAAAAGATGTCCAGGATAAATAAAGAGAAAAACAGGGATCTCTCTCTCTCTCTCTCTCTCTCTCTCTCTCTCTCTCTCACACACACACACACACACACACACACATGTCTGTGCGTGTGTGTGTATGTGTGTGTGTGTGCATGCGATAATGAAAATAATATACTTTCTGCCTCGTTTCTTTCTGTCATCTGCCTCAACGAAGGACATTATCAATTATGCTCTACAGCACAAAGGGCTCGGTAAAATTATATGAGTGCATAGACTCACCGGCCTTTGTGCTCTTTACAGTGTCAACCAGCAATAAAGTATTATAGATCATCCAGCATATGGAAGAAATAGATTATGTTCGAATCAGCTTTCTTTATCACGAAGATTCGTAAAACAGATCCAAATAAACAGATGCACGCATTAGATCATAAAGCCTTAATCAGGATCGAGGGCTCTATCGTATTTGACATGAGCATCTATTATGATTCTTATCTTGCATTTAAGCAAGTTTCTGCTGCTTAGTATCTTTTAGTTAGTGTTCTGAAGCTTACATTGATGGTTGTTGTCAAGAATGTCTTGTACTTGTTTAACCCTCCAAAATGCTTGCCGATAACTAATTTGTAGCTTGCCCGTCGTTTTGCTTTATCCCAGTAACACGAAATATTCTTCCTCTTGTGGATGTACTCTTTGTCTACGCTTAAAAGCTCAAGCCAACCAAGGACAGGTATAAACATAACATCAGCCATTGTGAAGGACTCACCCACCAAGTATGGAGAGCTTTCCAGCTGCTGTTCTGCCATGTCTAGAAGATCTTGCAGCTGCCTCTTACTTCCCTCTAAGATCTCAGCAGTATTCATCATTTCTTCTGTTGCATAAGCTCTCTGCAACTTACCACGGAGGTTACTTGCCAATGAAGGGTTCCGAGCCATCTTTGCAATGATGACTCTGCGCTTGAACCTGCCAAAGTATGTGCGCATCTTGATGGGAATATTACTTAGTGTGAAAGGCCGAAACTCCCACGCATTTATTCGGCGCATCCACTCCTCAATTCTCTCTTTATTCACACTAATACCACCAAGTGGCTCGTTGATGGAATCGATGAACCTGTTCCACGTTGATCAGCACTTTAAACAGGTACTTCGACTACCAAAAAAAAGCTAGCATACATGCTGCTGTACTTACAGCAGGATCCCAAGAGTATCCCTCAATATAAGACTTCCGTTTTGAAAAACCGGCATTCTGCCATCCGGATCAACTCGGAAAAGGTCTGCATTCAGGTCCCTCCCCTTTATTGGGTTCAAACTGTGTGAAATGTAATCGATACCCTTCTCTTCTAAAGCCAGCCTCACTTTTTGGCTGTTCATGCAGAAGGGGTGGTGATAAAGCTGCATTTCCCTTCCTTGTCAATAGAACTCAATCAGCTCCTGGAGATAACTTAAGCAAAGCATTTCTGCTGTAAAAACAAAGTCAGATACCTCTACTAAGAGAAAAATGCAGTAGCATCACGTAATTCCTTTGCATATGCTACCCTTTAGGGGGGCTCACATACCCTCTAATAAGGTAATAAGGTAGCTCGATACCTTGGTAATAAGGTAGATCGATACCTTGAAGAATCAAAGACCTGCATGACCCATGAGCCAATCTCTCTCTCTCTCTCTCTCTCTCTCTCTCTCTCTCTCTCTCTCTCTCTCTCTCTCTCTCTCTCTCTCTCTCTCTCTCTCTCTCTCTCTCTCTCTCTCTCTCTCTCTCTCTTTACAGGGCAGCCCACCCTCCGAGAGATCATGGACTCTAGAGACCAGCAACAGCTCGGGCGATTCCTACTAGATCTCTCTCTCTCTCTCTCTCTCTCTCTCTCTCTCTCTCTCTCTCTCTCTCTCTCTCTCTCTCTCTCTCTCTATTTACAAGGCAGCCCACCCTCCGAGAGATCATGGACTCTAGAGACCAGCAACAGCTCGGGCGATTCCTACTAGAGATACAGAGCCACAGATTCCCTACCCCAGCCTAGCCTACTGTAGCAGCCCATACAGGAGGGAGACAGAGTCAGCTCACTGAGTTCTTTATTCCACGACGTATTGGAGCCCTCCCCCCTCATCCCACACACCGAGAGGGGTGACTCTTCAGCAGGCTCAGACTTCTCGAGCTAGGAGACGACCCCGTGCTAGAGGATGTCAGGCCTCGAGACTTCACCGACATCAGATTCCGAGACTTCACCGACATCATATTGTGGAGATCCAGGCTCGTCACCATCGCGCCATGGAGGAGAGACGATTCCAGATGATGGCTGATCCCGCTAGAGCCATCAAGATGGCCCTGACTCCACCTCCATCTATGTATCACATCTTACACCCGCCCATTAGCACAGGATGGAGCTAGTTAGTCGTTTCAGATGCATTCTCATGCTTGTTGTACTACCCTTTTGCATATAGACTATCATAGATATCGCACTCCATACCCCCCCCCCCCAACTCTCATGGGTATCTCCACATGCATACCACAAAGATATGTTTCAGCTTTACCAGTTTCTTTTTCAGCACTTTTATCTTCTCTGATAGACAGAAGATACACCCATGTACATTGATTTGTCTCATAGGCCGAGTTCGGCCTTCTAATAGACGTAAAAACACTTGCTTTCTTTCTTTGTTTCTTTCTCTCTCTCTCTCCTCCCCCTCTTCCCCTCCCCTGTAAGGGTTTGGATGTGGTGCTAGAGGGGTAGAGGACGTGTGTGCGCCACAGAAGTGGAAGTGATAGCAAGGAGATCAAGGACAGCTGCTTGGAACAGAGAGAGAGAGAGAGAGAGAATTGACCAGCTCTTTGGAGGGGCTACAAAATGAAGTGAGAGCTATATAGGACTTTTTAGAGTTGGCCAAGTTCACATTGAACATGGCCCAAAAAAAAATAAAGAATAACATAGCCTTTATAAATAGGCTTATACACATGTATATACTATAAAGAGGTCATTTAGGACTTTACCCAACAACCTCCCACTTAAAGGCATGAATGGCGCCTTTAAGCTACGTGATTTCCACCATCTGTATACATAACTGATGTTGTGCTTTGGGTAAGCACTTAGTGAGAACATCTGCAGGGTTCTATGATGTATGGACCTTAACTAAAGTGATAAGGCCATCCTCTGATAAAAAAGGGAAAGCCACTCTTGCTTTGTTCTTGTATCGAGCCACACATCTCTTGTAGCATAACCACTTGTGGACTTTCGTGTATCCACATCACCTCCCATGTCGAAATCACAAAGTCCCTTCAGTTCTAATGGGTCCTTTCCATAACTAAGGCATTTGTTTTTAGTTCCTTTCAAATATCTCAAGAGAGATTTGACTGGCTCCCAATGAGCTCTACCAAAATTAGCCATGAACCAGCTAACAACTCCCACTGCATGAGCAATGTCTGGCCGAATGACAACCATAGCATACATAAGTGAACCACAAGCTGATGCATATGGAACACTCTTCATGTAATTGGCTGCATCATCATCTTTGGGATAGTCATCCTTGGAAAGCTTAACATGTGGCTTCAATGGCACTCCTAGAGGCTTAGCTTCAGCCACATTAAATCTGTCAACCACGTTTTCAATGTACTTTTCTTGGGATAAATGCAAAGTATGCTACTGTCTATCCCTTTTTATTCGCATACCAAGAATATGCTCAGATTCCCCAAGGTCTTTCATTGAGAATGCAGAGTTCAGCTGCTGTTTTAGAGCATTCGGTGTGCTCTTTTCCTTCCCAACCAACAGCATATCATCTACATACAGTACAAGAATAATTAGGCTGCCATCTTCATCCCTTTTCGTGTACAAACAGTGGTCTGCATGGCTTCTTTTGAACCCATGTTTGAGCATAAATGCATAACAACATGCATCTCACCCTCTCACAAAGAGTCCGATTATACCTTTCAGCCACACCATTAGAAGAGGGGCTGTATGAAACAGTAAGCTCCCTCTTTATGCCTAAATTTTCACAAACATTTTTGAATTCAGCACTTGTGAACTCACCCCCATTATCCGTA